>JARQOD010000005.1:322169389-322186465 GCA_033576555.1 Oophaga sylvatica | reverse complement strand
AAACACTATGGAAACATGAAAACATTAACTCTGGGGGACACGAGGACATAAAGTGTGGTTGTTGTATAGTAAACCAATGTGTGCTTTCTCGTTTCAGGGGAGAGAATTATGAAGCGGTGGCGGTCTGTGAGGGATCGCTTTAAGAAGGAATTTAACAAAGAGATGCGGGCCCTGAGTGGATCTTCAGGACGCCAGAGCAAGTACAAAATATGCACGAGCTCTGGCGTTCCTGCGTGAAACAATGGTCACCAGAAGGTAAATATAACCATAAAATGTTAATTTTTTTTTTTTTTTTTACAGCCAGGGCCATTCCACATCTGTATATTAATTTTATGTTTTTGTTTCTTCCACAGCACGGTGAGCAGCACTCGGGCGCCCGCAGAGTTGAACCCTTCTAGAGCGATCCCTCAGGAGACCGACACCGAGGGACACTTTGACCAACCCTCCACATCTGCCCCTTCCCAGACTTCACACACATTAGATCCCGCAGTCCCCTCCACCAGCGCTGGAGCATCGTGGCCGGCTGCATTACATGAATCTGCTGGTCAGGATATAGCCTTCCCTTTACCCCACCCTTCTGACCCTGCCACCTCTAGTACAGCTGCGGGTACTGGGCGGCAGCGTCAGAAGGGTCAGGAAAAGAACTAAGCGCCCGAGTTCTTACACATGAACGCATCTTTCCAGAACTGCCTTAAGTTGCTATCTGAACAAGTTGCCGCAGGCGTTCGTCAGATAACCACACTAGTTGGTGAGGTCAAGACACTTCTGGAAACTGTGCATTCAGAGGTAAGAGCACCCCCGAACTTCAGCTTTTTTAGGTCAGTTGCGGAGCGCATAGATCCGCTATCTTATGACCAGCAGATGTATGTGATGCACACGTGCCACTCTGCTCTAGCGCAGGTTGTCTCCCATCCTCAATCCACCCCAGTCATTCCACCACCTCCCCCCTACAGCCGCCGTCCATCTTCCCCCCTCCACCTGCCATACCTCCTCCCCCTCCTATTCAATATCAACCTCCCCAATACCAACCACCTCCCCAGCTCCATCAACCTCCATTATATCAACCACCTCCCCAGGTCCAACCACCTCCCCAATATCAACCACCTCCCCAGGTCCAACCACCTCCCCAATATCAACCACCTCCCAGGTCCAACCACCTCCCCAGTACCAACAACCTACCCACTACCAGCCACCTACCCCTACCACACTTCTACCTACCAATCTCCTTCCCCCTTCCAAATACCTACTATGTCACCTGTTCCTCATGCACAACCCTCCACTCCACACCACCCACCTGTTCTGCCTTGTCTTCCCATTCTTTTGGTCTTTCCACCCTTCACCTCTTCCTGTTCCTTCCCCACCACCATCCCGTTCGTCCCTCCACACTCTCCACACTCCCACGGTCAAAGTGTCCCGCAGCCCCTCCAGCAGTATTTCCACCCCACACTACACAGACCTATAAATATGTTTGTTGATAATTTTTTTAATAAAAAAAAAAAAAAATAAAAAAAAAATAAAGTTGAATAAATAAAGTTTAATATAAAAAAAAGGTTATTTCTATGTTAAACATTTGGCCAAAAGGCCTAATTTTATAACAATTATATTAAAATAAATTTTTTTAAATAAATTGTTAATTGGTTTAACATTGTTGTCTGTCTTTAATTTATAGGATGTTAGTTTTAAATTTGTTATACAGGTACAGATAACTTTGGCTAAAAGGTTCATAAATGCAACCTTTTTTACAAAGTTATGTCCCGGTTTTCTATTATCTTTTCACTAAAAATGTGTACTTTTTTAGATTATCCCCTACCCCAGGTTTCCCTACTCCAGTCATCAAGGCCAACCAACAGGTATTGTTTTCAGGATTTCCTTTGTATTGCACAGGTGAGGAAATTATCACCTGAGCAATACAAAGGAAAGACTGAAAACTTGACATGTTGGTGGGCCTTGAGGACTGCAGTTGGGGAAACATGGCCTATAATGTACACTTTTTTTGACAAAAGGTGAAATAAAACAGCCATGGACACAACAATGGCAAAAAGGTTACAGTAGAAAACACACAAGAAGGTAGACAAGTAAAAATATTAAAGGTTTATTGTGGGTAATGAAAATTATTAAAAGAAACAATGCCCGGTCATAGCATGACGGATATGGAATTACTTGTATTAAAATCTAACTTCAAATCTGAGAAGGATAGAAAAGTCTGGGAATATAAACTTAAACTTATGATGACCTTTGACACTCTTAGTGCTGGGATGAATATATCCCAGAGTTTTATGTCTTTCTACAACAATTAAGGAATCTGCTTCCCTGACCTTTTAGGGTCATCACAACACAATACCAGACCCCAATCAGAGGGTAATAAAACTTTCACTCCTTATCTATGAACTAGTCATATTTATGTTCATCCCTCTGCCATAATGACAGTTCTGCTTCACGTCACTTGTCTTACCTATTGCATTATTCCTGTGTCCTCTTGTGTATAAATATGCGATTCTTCAGCTTTTGTTTTAGTCTTTGCCTGATGAAGAGACCTGCGTAGTCTCGAAAGCTTGCAATTTGTTACCATCTTTTCAGTTAGCCATTAAAAGGTATCAACCACTGAGGACTCTCAAGTCTAAATATTTTTCTAAAAGAAACAATACATTTATCACACTCTGTCATCCTGCCAGTCAACACTACCTTCCGGTGACACAAAGTATTGAGCAAACTTGTCCCTCATTCTTGAAACCGCGACTGTACTGCGAGTGGTAATGTTGCTGTAGTCGTGCAAAGTTGTTTTCTTGATTGTGGTCCTCCAGAGAAATTGGTTCCTTGGTTAGTACAAAATTATGGAGGACCACGCACGCTTTCACTACATCATCAACAGTCTCGGTCTTCAAGTTAATTGCAGTCAAAAGGACACGCCATTTTGCTGTCATAATGCCAAAGGCACACTCCACCATCCGTCTGGCTCTTGTGAGGCGGTAGTTAAATATCCGCTTTGTATGTGTCAATTCTCTGCTGGCATACGGCTTCAATAGGTGTTGGGACAGCTGGAATGCCTCATCACCTACACACACGAATGGCATCGGTGGGCCTGAGGTTTGAGGCAGTGGCCTAGGGGGGGGGAAATGAAAACTGTTTCCATACAATTTACGTCCCATAGCAGATAGTTTAAACACTTGGGAGTCATTAGACCGTCCATAAGACCCAATGTCCACCGCGATAAACTTGTAGTGCGCATGTGCAATAGCCATCAGGACGATAGAGAAATATTTTTTATAGTTAAAAAATTCAGATCCAGTTCCTTTTGGCTTTTGAATGCGGATGTGCTTTCCATCAACGGCCCCCAGGCAATTGGGGAACTGGCAGATGAGTAGAAACTGGTCCGCTATTTGAAGCCATCGCTCTGTTGTTGGCTCTGGAATAAATTCTTCAACCAAAGTATCCCACAGAGCACGACAAGTATACTTTTATTATGCCGGATAGTGTTGAGATTCCCATCCGATACTGAAAATGTAGCGATGCCAGCGTCTCACCAGTTGCAAGAAATCTGAAAACAAATTAGAAAATACAAATTATTTTAGAAACGCAGCATTAAATACCAGAACTCAGGTACGACTATTGGAGATACCAAACATAATCACATCTATGACAAAGACTGTTTTATAACTAAATTTGGGGATACTCATGTGGTTTCCTAGTTGGCCTGTGATGTTCAATTAATGATAAAATTACAAGTGCGCTCAAGCAAACAGATCCAATACATATAGCTTACCTTATAGTCACCATGAGGCGCTCCGCCGGAGATATCGAGAACCGACAATAGGTGTCCGATTTTTTATTTTGTCTCCAACACGCTCCAGCAAATCATCAAAGTTTTCTTTCTTCATCCGCAGATAGGCAAAGAACTTATCTGGATTTTGTCGCAGCTCCATGTTTAGTGTGGAATAGACACCACGAGTTAATCTCTGTGCCGTAATGGGGTGGATCCACATACGGCGGCGTCTTTCGCAGGCGCTGACGCCTAATGCGCTGCTCCTCAAACTTTCGCTCCTTCTCCAGAACGATAAACCTCAATCGATTCATCTCCGCAGTAAAATCAACAAGATTCCTGAAGATATTGCCGATAATGACATCCATGTTCGCCAATCACTTGCTACTTGCTCTTCTCTCAAAACTGCACTTGCTCCTCTACAACCTGTCAAAGATGGGCTGTAGGAGCAGTGTATATATAGGATTACAGTAGCCAATCATGTTTGGAAACCCCAAAAAGGGTGGTCTTAAAAACCGGATCCGGCGCATACGGCTTCAACGGACGCCAAACCTGATACACCGGATGAGACGGATGCGTTTTTTTGCCGCATTCGTGAACCGGATGCGGCGAAAAACCGGATGCGGCGCATCCGTTTTTCATACAAAATACCAGATGCGGCACTGCGGCTAAATGCCGGGGGCGCCGTTTAGGCGCCCGCCGGATGTGTGAATGAGGCCTTAGTGGGGGCAAATCTTCTGAGTGGGCCCATCATCAGAGAACCTCAGCAAATGACCGCGCTGTTGGCCAAAATAATCTATATATAAAAAGACCAATATTGATATTACCGCCATATGGTCTGTGTTAAATAATACCAGTCCTACAGAACATATAATAGATTACAGCACAGGTACAGATAATGACTTACCGCTGATGTTCTTTCTAATGGAATTGTTCACTTTTCATGTCTTTTCCATCTGGCCCACACCGACATGACGACTTCTCCAGCCAGGACTCGACTGCACCCCCATTAAAAAAAAAATCAAAAAAAAAAACTCACCTCAAGGCTCCTGTGCTGCTCACTGTTCTCCCTCTCAGCGTCTGACAGCGGGCGCCGGCAGGTGATGTTATTGCGCCCGCTGTCATACGCTGAGAGGGGGATTATGGGAGAGAAGGAGCGCTCGCTCCTTCTCTCTCCATGCGGTCAGCTTTATCGGCTGGATGCCGATACAGCTGACCCTCCGATGATGGGTGGGGGGCCCACTGCTGGCACCGGGCCCCCCCAACGCCTGTTCAGGCCCCATAGCTTCCGGGCAGCAGAGCAGGGAGAGCGATTCTCCCTGCTCTGCCGCAGAATGTAACTGTATCGTAGCTCCGGGTGGGCCCCCTCAGAGCGCGGGCCCCGGGGCCACCGCCCCCTCTGCCCCGCGACCTATCCTTTCAAATCAGGGCCCACCACGCAGGAGCTGGGGCCCACCGTAGGTTTCTCCGGTGTCCCGGTGCCTCAGTCCGACCCTGCTTGCCAGCCTGATAATACCAGGCCACAGCAGTCTGCATATTTTGGCTGGTTAACAAAAATAGGGGATCCCCTCGAAAAAAATTTGGCGTGGGGTCCCCCTATTTTTGTTAACCAGCCAGATGAAGCAGACTGCTGAGGCCTGGTTTTTCAGGCTGGTAAGGATCCAATATCCATGGACCTTGCCAGCCTGATAATACCAGGCCACAGCAGTCTGCTTAGCTTGGCTGGTTAACAAAAATAGGGGATCCCCTCGAAAAAAAACGGCGTAGGGGTCCCCCTATTTTTGTTAACCAGCCAAGTAAAATGCAGACTGCTCCGGCCTGGTATTAAAAGACTGTCAAGGCCCATGGATTTTGGCCCTCAACAGCCTGATAATACCAGGCTACAGCAGCCCCACATTTGGCGCATCAAAAGATGTGCCAATTGTGGCACTTTACCCGGCTCTTCCCACTGCCCTGTAGTGGTGGCAAGTGGGGTAATAAGGGGTTAATGTCACCGTTGATTGCACGGTGACAATAAGCCCGGTTAATAATGGAGAGGTGTCAATAAGACACCGATCCATTATTAATCCCAAAGTTTTTAAATGTATAAAAAAAAAGACACAGCAAGAAAAAAGTATTTTAATGAAATAAAAGAGACAACACAGTTTTCATTAATTTTATTCTACACTCATTCCTGCGACGCCATCGATCTCCTGTAAAAAAAAGAAAAAAAACAAACCAACAGTATACCACCTGTCCGACGCAGTCCATAGTAACGATAGTCCCACGACGATCCAGCTCTGCTACATCGCAATGACAGGCAGAGCCTGTCATCTCGACGCAGCACAGCTGATTACCTGCTTCCCAGCGGTGACGTCATCGGACTGACTGCTTAACGGCCGGGATTACCCAGCAGTCACTGCAGTTATCGCGAGAAACTGCATGTGACCGCCGGGGAAAGATGATGGCGGCCATCAAGCAGTCCAGCCCGTGACCGCCGGAGATCTTCTGCCAGGTAAGTGCCGCTGACTCCTGACAGACCCGACCGACGGACACTGACAGTGACAGTGACAAATCCGATTCCGGTATCCGATAAGACGAAAATATCGGAACTAAGTATCGAAAGTCCGATAGAGCTAATATCGGCCGATACCCGATACTTGCGGTATCGTATCGCTCAACACTAGTCTGAATACTTTCCGTACCCACTGTATGTCTTGATGTATTGGGTTTTTAAACTAACCAAATAAAGAGAAAAATGTTACGTTTTTTTTTGTTACATGTATAAGGGCCCCATGATCTTTTTGGCATTGGATTGAGCAGGCTATGTGGGGGCTCATAGTGTATGCAGGGGACTATGTGGGGCTAAATTATATGTAGGGGCTTTGTGGGAGCTCATACTATATATATGAGATGTAAAAAAAGAATTATAATTAATATATTCAGCATTCGGCTCCAAAGCAGTGCTCTATTTTGTATAGCGCTGCTATGCATGACCTATGACATGATTTATCAAAACATATCATGTGATACATCGGGTATCGGGGTTGAGGGCTACGTCTTCTAAACTGCCCACTGGTCTGGCTTGTATTTATCCACCTCGGCTTCATCTATTAGAGTAATGACCTACTCTACTACACCTTGAAATGGCCTTATACACTTTTATCAAAATACTAAAAATGTTATGTTCACTTTTGAGAAAAATGTAATCAGCCACAGCAGATCAATAAATAATGTTTGGTTGTGTGGTAAATTCCTTTTTTTCAAGAGATATGGTGCAATGTGTTTTTTTAATACTAGTTTGCTGCTAATATTTTTTTTACCACTCCAACAACATCAGAGAATTATGTATTGCTGCAATAAAATTCTTTGCAGTATGCTTTCTGTTCATTCTCTTTGTGTACAGAAGGTGGAGCTACAATCAAATGTATTCATACAGCTTTGCATGTACAATGTAACAAATGTATTTCCTACACTAAACCTTCCATGACAGACTGACATCCTGATTGCAGACTTTACTTTAAAAATTGGGAAATATTATAATTATCACATGAAGTTCTCATTTACACAACTTTACAGTTATTATTGTCCAGCTGTTATTTTCTGTCTTTATCATGTGTCTATCTATCTGTCTTTCTATCTAGCCAACTTTCTACTATATTAACCTACATATAGTCACACATATGTTAATGTATGACAAATACAGGAGATAGATAGATAGATAGATAGATAGATAGATAGATAGATAGATAGATAGTAGATAGATAAGGGATAGATAGATAGATAGATAGATAGATAGATAGATAGATAGATATGAGATAGATAAATATATATATATATATATATATATATATATATATATATGGGATAGAAACATACATAGATAGATGATAGACATATAATAGATAGATAGATAGATAGATAGATAGATATGGGATAGATAGATGGATGACAGACATATAATAGATAACAGATAGATATATAGATAGATGATGGAAAAATAATGTATAGATAGAAAATAGAAAGATACTAGATACATACATAGATATAGGATAGATAGATAGATAGATAGATAGATAGATAGATAGATATGGGATAGATAGATAGATAGATATGGGATAGATAGATAGATAGATAGATAGATAGTAGATAGATAGATAGATAGATAGATAGATAGATAGATAGATAGATATGGGATAGATAGACAGATAGATTTAATGAAAGGAAGGGAGTGAAGAACATGAAGAATATGAAGAAAATGATCTTGCTTTTGTTATTGCCTATTATGACAATACTGGAGGATTTCCATAGGTCTTGAGTCTAAGGAATATGATTTGTCAAAAATTTAGAAGTAGGTAATTTTTAGTAAACCTGATTACTGTGGAAAAAAATAATTCTAAAGCAAGGAGAAAAGATGGTTTGCTGCTAGATAAAATGCTTATTTTTATTGTATTTGATATGAAATGCTGGTATTGTGAATAATATTTAAAGGAGTTGTCTGGTCTAAAATGAAAAGTCTGCAGTTGCTCTGTGTAACTGCAGACCTTTGAATCCTCCCAGCTCACACACTGTTTGCTGTAAGGATTTGCTGTTTTCTGCCCTGGGAACGGCAGTCAGATGTGCGATAAGCATACTCCCGCGCAGGACCCATCTAGTGGGGGCAGCCTCGCTCAGTACAAGTGTAACTATGATAAGTACAAGATAACTATGCAGAGATATAGCATGGCTTAGATTCCTGTCACGAAAACGGGGAGAAAACAATAATTCTCTTTAAAAGACAACTACCTGGACAACCCTCTTGTTAAAAGTCTCCAAAGTAAATCATGAACAGCATATACTCGCCTCCTGCTCCAGCACTGTTCCAGTGATGATGGATCCTGGTCTCCTAGCGCTCATGTGATACTGATCTGTCACGTGAGTGCTGCAGCCAATCAGCAGCCATTGACTGGCTGAAGCCCTTCATCATTCCGTCAGAGTGGGTGTTCAGACTGACGAACTAGTAAAGGCAGTTCCTCACATTATCTGCTCTTCTCTTTATACTATTACTTGTGAAATTAGCCCTGAGCTCTGCTGAAACATTGCTATGCTGTAACTATGTTTTTTCTTAATGAAAATATTTTTTTTTATAAAGAGTGCATTATAAACTACTAATTCTAAGGAAAGTTTTATCCAAACAAGGAAACAGATTTTCACTAGAAATGTTTTGACAAGATAGTTGGCTTTGTAAACCATTTTAACTTAAAACTGGATGACATTTTTTGGCACTGCAGGTCATCGTGTTTCATTGTGTATAAAACGTGACATAAAAGGATTGTCCAGGAAAAAAGGGACTACGAGCCATAACAAATAATAGACCAACTGATGCTCACCAACCGTCACCAACTTGGAACAAGCATAGGCCACTGGTTTGCGCTGGCACCCGATGTGGACATGTCAATGTTCCACCACCAGCAGAACTGCTGCAGCGTTTTATTGGCTGCAGCGGTCACATGACTTGAGCATTGGATCATTAGAAAAACATTCAATGACATGGTTTGGAAACAAACGGTATCAAAAAATGGTCATCCATTTTTAGGTTGCAATAATTTACAAAGCCAAATATCTTGTCAAACCATTTCTGGTGAAAATCTGTTTCCATGTTTTGCTGTTTTGATATAATGTTCCTAAGAGTTAGTAGTTCTTAAATTTGATGGACAAGAAGCAGGAAAAATGATCACACATAACAATCAGAATGACTTTGGCAAGTGTCAAATGGTGATGGTAACATAAAAGAGTCAGTGTATCTCCAAAATTAAAGTTTTTGCTTTTTTTATACAGTGGTTAATCCATAATAAAAAGAGCCTCATTAAGGACAACCAGTGAACCAACATGGTCACTTAAGGCTCATTGGTGAGCATAGACAGCAAAATCTAGCCCATCTAGTCTTATCAAATAGAAGAACTTTAGTTCTCATGTGGGTGATAGGGTGCTTCTGCTTCATTATCTGTTGAAGAAATGGCACCAGGATAGACTATGGTTGGATGAACATAGAACATTGGGCAAATTTCTGCTTGGAAATCTTGGGCTCTGGTCTTTGTGTGAAGGTTACTTTCACAAGGTTACTTTCATAAGTTCTACTTACCTAAACATTGCTGCAGACCAGGTAAACCTCTCTGATATTACCTAATGAATGTGATCTCCTTTAGGATAATGCACCCAAAATTACTTCAAATCATGCTCAGGAAAGGTTTAAGGAACATAACAAAAAGTTCAAGGTTCTGACTTTGGCTGGTGTCACACGATTTTCTCGCATCAACACCCGGCACGGCCGCCCGCTCTCGGAGCTGAATGTGTGGTTGCATGTATTTCTATGCGGCAGCCGTGCCGGGTGTTGATGCGAGAAAGTTGTGCGACTTACTCGCATCAAACTAGCCAGTGTGACGCCGACCTTTGTCTCAGATTATCAGGATCTCAATTCAATCAAATATCACTGTAATGCTTCTAACTTCTTGGTGCCAGATATCACACTAACCACACTATCAAACAAACAAACACTGTTGATATGTACCTTATACATATGTAATATGGGGTCTAAAAATTACAGGCTTTCATGGCAAAACTTGCCTTCAAACCTAGCCTTTTTTTCAATTGTCTCTACTCTTATGTTTCATTTTTTCTTCTTTGTTCCAGAGATTTTGACTCTCTTGCCTTTCATTATTCATCTATTATCACTATCTGTACCTCAACTAGAGAAGGGCTCTCTAAATATCCCCACACACATTATATAGTTGTTGCCAAACATGTATGAGGGCCGAAAGCAACCTTGCCTGACATCCTGAAAGGCAGGCATGTCAACTCATCTAGTTTTATCAGGGGACAACTGATTCTTAACTAAAGATGAGCAAATTTGTTCGGATTTTGGCCCTGAATCTGATTTTGACATATTCGAGCCATATTCGAACACTATACGGGCCGAATGTATGACTTATGATCGGTTCCGAACATATTCCGTAATTTCTACTCCCATTGACTCTAATGATGTTCGGCTGTATTCGACAAATATTGCAAAAACAATATTTGAATCTGATCGTATTGCATACCAATTCCGAACAAATTCACTCATCTCTATTCTTAACCTCCCTCACTTGGCTATAAAAATGTAAAGTAAAAACGCTTCTTCGTCAAATTTTGTTCTTGATATTTTTAATTTTGGTTCCTTGGATATATTATCACTGAATTTGTTGGCATGGAGTGCCGCCTCAAGAAATCATGAAAAAAGGGGAGTGGGGCAGGGAACACCACTGTGAAAAAAAAGAGAAATGGATGAATATTTCACTATTCATCAATATAATGTCCATATAGGGCACTCTCGAAAGATTATTCCTATTTTTGTTATGGTCCATTTTTCTAGATTCACCATGTGAACCTCTTTCCTTTATAAAAGTGTCTGCATATGGCACCTGCATTTGGTGGTCATAAATAAGACCAAGTCCTATTTATTGTAGGATCTCATGGATCTTAAGATAGATTGCTATCACTATTAGGGTTTATCTGATTAATCAATGTACTAGAAAAGGAGTCATCAAACCATCGATGATATAGATATGATCAACTACCTATCAGACAACCGACCATAAGAGATCCACAAAAAATTTAGTACCAGTGAGCTTCACAATACTGTTTACGATGAGGAAACAGGCATTAAGTGTAATACAGATTGTAAGGGACAATCTCCTGAAAATCCTGCTGCTGCTGTAACAGGGTAAGATTTTAGTAGATAATGAAGACTTCTACAGAATATCTTTTGCTTTTAATAGTATGTGTGTAAAAAAATATAATATAGTATGCGCATTTAAACATTTCTTTGTCATCACACATAGCAACACATAACCTATTTGTGGACAGTGCAGGTGAAGACGAGTAAAGTTGCATGGGAAATCCATCAACACAGTCAAAAAGTGAAATTTGATTTAATCCGTTTCCACTCAGTAGTTTAATCCTGGTCTTACAGGGAAAATGCTAGCTATCATTAACCAAGCTTCTGTGGGAGACGACCTCTTTTTAATTTCCCACACATACAAGTATTACATTTTTGGTGCTTTGCTTTCCAAAGTACTGTCACAATAGGAGCAAATTACATTTCTAGTCATCTGACTACACCTGAAAGTTAGTATAGAGCCTAGAAGATCCATTTAATTGAGCCAACCTGCCTAATTGCATGGTCACTCACAGCCTGTACATGACCACGATGAGTATCTTTCTTGTATGTTAAACATTAACACACAGAAGATAGAGAGTTGAGAAAAGGCTTGAGTTCAATAAGTTCAATATTTCTAATTATAAGCAATGGTTGATCTAAAGCAAGGCAACAGCTACTCGTGAATGGCAGACATAACATGACACCAAATCCTTTTCTAACTTTTACTCGGGTTCCTACAGTCCATAAATCAGCATTCTACATTGTATATTGTGCCAAGCAACAAGTGGGCTGACAAATCTACTATCTCTAACCCCGACAGTGTCATAAATAAGAGTGCAAGTCCATGCCAGGCCATGGTTGCCGCAGATTTGACTATCTGAGACACGCACAACAAGTGATGTGCATATTTTATTAGGAGAGATCAGTTTTCTTAATAAATTAGGAACATCTTATTAAGGCTAGCATAAATCACTGGTCTTAATAAATGCCCCCTAAAGGTGTACAGTCATGGCCAAAAGTTTTGAGAATGACACAAATATTATATTTTCACATGATCTGCTGCTCTCTGGTTTTTATGTGTGTGTTTGACAGATGTTTTTATCACAGACAGAAATATAATTGCAAACATATGAGTAACAAAAGCTTATATTGACAGTTAGAATGAGTTAATGCAGCAAGTCAATATTTGCAGTGTTGATCCTTCTTCTTCAGGACCTCTGCAATTCTCCCTGGCATGCTCTCAATCAACTTCTGGACCAAATCCTGACTGATAGTAGTCCATTCTTGCACAATCAATGCTTTCATTTTGTCAGAATTTTTAGGTTTTTGTTTGTCCACCAGTCTCTTGATGATTGACCACAAGTTCTCAATGGGATAAGGATCTGGGGAGTTTCCAGGCCATGGACCCAAAATCTCTATGTTTTGTTCCCTGAGCCATTTAGTTATCACCTTTGCTTTATGGCAAGGTGCTCCATCATGCTGGAAAAGGCATTGTTGATCGCCAAACTGCTCTTGGACGGTTGGGAGAAGTTGCTCTTGGAGGACATTCTGGTACCATTCTTTATTCATGGCTGTGTATTAAGGCAAGACTGTGAGAGAGGCGATTCCCTTGGCTGAGAAACAACCCCACACATGAATGGTTTCAGGATGCTTAACAGTTGGCATGAGACAAGATTGGTGGTAGCGCTCACCTTGTCTTCTCCAAATGAGGCGTTTTCCTGATGTCCCAAACAATCGAAAAGGGGATTCATCAGAGAAAATAACTTTACCCCAGTCCTCAGCAGTCCACTGCCTTTACCTTTTGCAGAATATCAGTCTGTCCATGATGTTTTTTCTGGAGAGAAGTGGCTTCTTTGCTGCCCTCCTTGAGACCAGGCCTTGCTCCGAGAGTCTCCGCCTCACAGTGCGTGCAGATGCACTCACACCAGCCTGCTGCCATTCCTGAGCAAGCTCTGCACTTCTGGTAGCCCGATCCTGCAGATGAAACACTTTTAAGAGACGGTCCTGGCGCTTGCTGGTCTTACTTGTGCGCCCTGGAGCCTTTTTGGCAACAATGGAACCTCTCTCCTTGAAGTTCTTGATGATGCGATAGATTGTTGACTGAGGTGCAATCTTTCTAGCTGAGATACTCTTCCCTGTTAGGCCATTTTTGTGCATTGCAATGATGACTGCACGTGTTTCTTTAGAGATAACCATGGTTAACAGAAAAGAAACAATGATGCCAAGCACCAGCCTCCTTTTAAAGTGTCCAGTGGTGTCATTCTTACTTAATCATGACAGATTGATCTCCAGCCATGTCCTCATGAACACCCACACCTATGTTAATGGAGCAATCACTGAAAAGAGGTTAGCTGGTCCTTTTAAGGCAGGGCTGCAATGATGTTGAAATGTGTTTTGGGGGATAAAGTTCATTTTCTAGCCAAATATTGACTTTGAAAGTAATTGCTGTTAAGCTGATCACTCTTTATAACATTCAGTATAACAACAGTATATGCAAATTTCCATTAGAAAAAGTGAAGCAGTAGACTTTGTAAAAATTAATATTTGTGTCATTCTCAAAACTTTTGGCCATGACTGTATTTACAGTGGGGTCAATGGAAGAAATCTAAAGCTGACCCTTCCATTGCAGGATGAAGTATGAACTGCAGTGGATCCACAGGTGGATTAGTTCTTTAATGTGGGACTAATCAGAATTATGCTACTTGCCACCGCAATCAGAGTAGAGTTGATTTGTTAATGACTTCAGTAACTTAAATTATTGAAGCTGCTTTCTAGCTCACAGCAAATAAATTAGCGACTATATGACCAGCATTGTGAATGTCCCATTAAAAACAGTATGGTTTTGATGTAGAATACTCCGTGACATTTGTGTGATAAGAACTATATGACCCTTATCGTTAGGTTTCCAGTATTTAAGAAGTACCCACATAAAACTTTGTATTTCTCAAACCAGTGTAAATGTATATATAGTTTAGTGTAAGTGTGGTCTTCCACAGTTTCCAGCAACGCTCTGGTCCTCTTCTGGGTCATGTGACTTCTATTCCGACTTGTCGGATCACACGGGGTTTGTGAGTGAGCCGTAAGTCACGTTTACAGTAAGGCTTCATAGCCTTATACTGTGAAAGAGACTTCCAGCTCACGCATGGAGCAGTTTGTGATTTGGCAAGTAGGGGTAGAAGTCACATGGCACAGAAGAGAGCCGGAGTGGTGCTGGAAACTGGAGAAGACGGCAATCGGTGAGAATATTAATACACCTATGCTGCACTACAGATAAACTGTCACTGGATCATCCACAAAAAAAAGTTTTCAGAAGTGTTTCATAATGTGAAATTCAGACTGGTGTATAATATAATAATTATAGCACATATTGTAATTAGTGATCCAAGTCTGGGTGCTAAAATGAATATTAATTAGAAAAAAGGAAATGATTTCTAATAAATTCACAGCACTGAGGTTGTCAGATGAGCTGAGCTGACTTTGTCATTATAGAATACTAATTCATTATGGTTCAGAAGAAAGTTTTCAAGAGGCACAAGCAATTCAAAGACAACAAAACAGTAGTCAGGCATTGCACATGATCACAATAGGGCTTGTATCCTACACATCAGTTTTCCAATAAAAACTCTTAAAATTCCTCTTCACTTTCTTCATTTCTTCCTCCCTCCTCCCATCTCTTCCCAGTCTATCCACCCTTAGGATAGGCGGAGTTGAGGATTGCAAACTTTTTAAAAGCCTTGAAAGAGTGTCTCAGCTGGAAAAAAAAGTTCAGCAACTTCTGTGGGAGAAGTAAGTCTGCAGTGAGCAACAGGCTTTAAAACTTTAAAAAGACACGCAGTCATTTATTCACTTTCCTTCCAAGAGCTCCCTGGAGTTTATTTTCCTCTGGTTGGATCTGAAAGGGTCTGAAAGGTAAAGTAATAGGTTTTTTCTTATTCTTATTTTTTTGTACTTCTTTTTACTGTATTGCCTTATATCTATATCGTCTTTTTTTATTATTTAAACTCTGGGTGTTTCTTAATAAGTATGTTGTTTAGAAAAATGTTCCCATAGAAATTTACACAGAAAAATTTACAGTATAATAATGTTCTGATTGTGATTGCATGAATATTTCTATTCCAAATGATCTATTGGCTGTAAAATGCTGGGCGACGTGTGCCAATATCAATGAGTACAAAGCAAGTAAAAAGATTTCTCCATATATGATGTGGTCGTGTCTCAAAACCCGTTTACAACTCAACACTCTTTAACAATATCTATCTATCTATCTATCTATCTATCTATCTATCTATCTATCTATCTATCTATCTATCTATCTATCTATCTATCTATCTATCTATCTATCTATCTATCCTATGTTCCATATCCATTTATCTATCTATATTTATCTATCTATCTATCTATCTATCTATCTATCTATTATCTATCTATTTAACTATCTATCTTTCTCTCTATCTATCTATCTATCTATCTATCTATCTATCCTATGTTATCTATTTATCTATCTATCTATCTAATATCTATCTATCTATCTATCTATCTATCTATCTATCTATCTATCTGTTATCAATCTATCTATCTATCGTCTATCTATCTACCTATCTATTATATATCTATATTTCTATTATCTATCTATCTATCTATCTATCTATTATATATCATAGATCTATCTATCTATCTGTTTATACATTTATATCGCATCGATGCATCTAACGCTAGCAGTCTTGAGCACTAAGTAACAGCCATTCATATAGTGGTATTTAGGGCATTTCTTTGCCAGCTGGATTGTTTGTGTTCCTAGTTCTTTGTAGTCAGTGATCAACTATAATACTGTGCCAACTACTGCCAGCACTGAAAATAACATTGCTAATAAGAATAATTATATATATACATGTATGTATATATATATACAACCCTAATTTGGTACAAACATATCATGACTGTACAATTTGCTGACTATGAGCTGTCGTGATATTTTCTATGGATGTAGATACCATAAGGATTGCATCATGCTGCACCATATATAATGAAGCCTAAACATGTTATGTTTTTACTTAAATCTGCAAATGAAACATTTATCTCTTACGTACCGAATGAATATGGAATATTAGCTGTTTGGTTCATTTAGGAGCATTTCCAAAAGTGCAAAAGCAAATCCTTCTATAATATTTGCCATACTTGGGATGAAATGTAAGAAAAGAATACAGAGCGCTAGATTTGGCTGAAAGTCGCTTTACCTGCAGCGCTATCCAAAACCCCATTTAACACATTGTGATATCACTATGACATCTGCAAAATGGCAAACTCAGCTCTGCGGCAGTGCGCAGCTTTCTGCTACATACACATCCATTTTTAATCACTACATTTCAGTAGGAAACCACAAACTTTTCAGGTTATTATTTGAAGCAGAACAGCTCAGTATTGCAGTGAGACTTCTACTAAACCCTCCCTGTATGTCCTGCCCGCGATCAGGCTCCACCAGCTCCAAAATCAGGGCATGAAACAGAAGTTTATTTCTTAATGTCCTGAAGCAGCTTTTCAAGAAGAAAAACACAATGATCCAGGTTTACAGCAGCCGGCAGAGAGAATGTGCAGCACTTGGAATTTTCAGACTTGTGTGTTCAGGCGCTAATTGTCAGTAATCCTGCTGAGTAAGACTGGACAA
>JARQOD010000005.1:322059389-322166889 GCA_033576555.1 Oophaga sylvatica | reverse complement strand
AATGTTCTATTCACTCACAGCAATCACTGCTTCCACTAGACAACTAGAACTAAACAAAAATTCTACATTTCAATTTTTTTTTTCTTCCATATTTTCTTTTTGATTGTTTCGGAGATTTCATATTTTTATATCTTTCCGTAAACAGACACATTAAAGAAATGAATGATTTCCATATAAGGTTATTAAAATAAAGGTTGCTTAATTCTAGTGAAAGATCTCTGACTAATGTTAGTCATTCAGAGTCAAGCAAGGACTCATCTCGAAGTTAGAAATCTCCACTAACCATCTATTGTCTCCACTTTCTGCTCCTGAAATAGTGAACTATTCTTGTCTTCCTTAAGCAAACTTCAGAAACGTCTGAAAAATGTACAATACTTGTAATGACCATTCCATGTATGTAGATCAGTAAACTAACCCAAATGTAAAAATCTACTATACTGCTTATCCAAACAGCCAAAATGCTCACTATGTACTAGAAAATCGTATTTAAAAATTTGACCCAACCCCTATTATAGCTATTATTCTGTTTTTATAATTTGAGATTTGTAAATCATCTAAAATCCCAACTGTTTCCCAACTGAAGACAGATATCTTGTACTGTGACAAAGTCTTATGGCAATTAATTTTGTATTTTGTAGGTCACAGCTTTGAAGAATGGGTGACTGGAGTGCCTTAGGAAGACTCCTTGACAAAGTACAGGCCTATTCCACTGCTGGAGGAAAAGTGTGGTTATCCGTTTTGTTCATTTTCCGCATTCTTTTACTGGGGACAGCAGTAGAGTCAGCATGGGGAGATGAACAGTCAGTATTTACTTGCAACACTCAACAACCCGGTTGTGAAAATGTGTGCTATGACAAGTCATTTCCAATTTCCCACGTCCGATTTTGGGTTCTTCAAATTATATTTGTTTCGACGCCCACTCTACTATACTTGGCTCATGTGTTTTACTTAATGCGTAAAGAAGAGAAACTGAACAGGAAAGAAGAAGAACTTAAGATGGTTCAAAATGATGGAGGCAATGTGGACTTGTACCTCAAGCAAATTGAAATAAAGAAATTCAAATATGGTATTGAAGAGCATGGGAAGGTTAAAATGCGTGGTGGCTTGCTTCGTACCTATATTATCAGCATCCTATTTAAATCATTTTTTGAAGTTGGTTTCATATGTATCCAATGGTACCTGTATGGGTTTAGCCTTAATGCTATCTACACTTGTGAAAGATATCCCTGCCCTCATAAAGTTGACTGTTTTCTTTCACGTCCCACTGAGAAGACCATTTTTATTTGGTTTATGCTGGTGGTGTCTTTAGTATCTCTAGGACTGAACATTATTGAGTTGTTCTATGTCATTTTCAAACATGTCAAAGATGGTATAAAAGGTAAAAAAGATCCGTATTCCACCACAAGTGATGCAAATCCAACAAAGGATTGTGGATCGCCTAAATTTGCTTACTTTAATGGCTGTTCCTCTCCCACTGCACCTATGTCACCACCAGGCTACAAGCTTGTTACTGCAGATAGAAACCCTTCCTCCTGCCGTAATTACAACAAGCAAGCGAGCGAACAAAACTGGGCTAATTACAGTGCAGAACAAAATAGAATGGGCCAAGCTGGAAGTACAATTTCAAACACTCATGCACAGCCATTTGATTTTCCGGATGAGCACCAGAATGGCAAGAAAATGGCACCAGGCCATGAAATGCAGCCTCTCAGTATACTAGACCATAGGCCTTCAAGCAGAGCAAGCAGTCATGCAAGCAGCAGACCAAGACCTGATGACCTTGAGATCTAATTCACTTTTATATGCCATAGAAGGCAGATACGTTCCATTGAGGAGGTACTTCACAGTTTCGCACATTAAACAGACTGATAGACTCTGTAAAGTTGCTTTTTCATGATGTGGGAGGTACACATTGATATTTAAGTAACTGAATGTATCCTTTATTTCATCAAAATAGAGTGACAAATAACGAGACATCAAACAATCCATGTGTTCAAAGGTATTGTAAAACTGGTGGTGGATCCCATAATACTTACATCCAGAGGAATTTCTCATGAAGGATCATAGTTTGACCATCTGGAACAGTTTAGAGCTTAACCTGAGGACAATGCCTAAGAAGACAGTTAGTAGCAAGGGTCCAAAAAAATGGTGTTTTTGTATAGTGGAGAAAGTTTTAGTTTTCATGGTTAAACAATTCCTTTCTATTTCCACATTTGCATCTGATGAAAAAGGTAGGGTAGGTTCAACCAAAGCGTTAGATTCACAGGACCATGGTAGTGTGGAGAGTTTAGTATGGCAGAGAACATTACTTTCGGATCATATTCTTCATGACCACTATGTTGATCTGTTGAGAACATTATACTATACTTCAAGATTCACATGGTATTTCTCATTTTAATTCTGCAGTCGTCACTTTAGTTTTAGCCATCACTGTGAGCAAGTTATCGACCATAATTTGAATACCCATGTATTTGTAGCTATTTTAATGAATATTGGTTTTCTAAATTTCATTCTGTTTATTGTTTCATCATGAATATAATGTATATTTTTCAACATTAATATTGTTTATTAATAAATTATAATGCTGTCCCATGAAAAAAAAGGCTATAGAAACTTATGAAACTGATACAACAACTATATTCAGCATAGAGTAGATTGTTTTTCCGGATGTGCTTCCTGTTATGTGTTTCCCAGATAAGTCTTCATAAGACTTCTGGTACAAATTCATTATCTCCTTCTATCTTTTATAATGTTTTACACTTTTTGAAAATGTTAAAATTAAATTGAAATAAGTTACTTTTTTCAGGGACCATAAACAAATGCATACATGAGCTGTAGAAATGTGCAGCACTTGGGATGTTTCAAAAGTAAAAGATGGATAGAAATTAGGTACGTCAAATCGTTATGGATGCAAGACTTTAGCTCCAATATTAAGAGATTATTGCACGAATACTAATTATTTCATTTTTGTTTGCAAATCACCTGTGTTTCTTGGGTCCCCATACATGTATTAACTCTGCCCAATTAACCAGCCCTCCCATACAGTATTCTCTTTCACTATGTGGAATAGATGACCCTTGACAAATAAGGATGGGGCCTAACAGATGTTGGGAATCATTGGAGACTGGCTTTTTCGTAAAGTAGTGATTACAGGAGTTCTGATAGTTCTACTTCTATTTCTTTTTTCTCTCTAATCCATATTGTTTGTTTTCTTTACATTATTTTACAGATGTGATATTGTTATGTGTTTTAATGTCTTAGATTTATTTCAGAAATTTCATTTTTCAAGACGTAATCAAAAAATGCTTGAATGATAGTGATAATGTAGTACTGTAAAATACTTTGCTTAGAGCTGGAATATGGTCTAATATAGCTGCATGGGCTGTGTTAAAAGGAGAAATGTACCACTTTCTAGAATCCCAAAGAATATCTCACTATGGCAAGAATAAAAACTATTCCATAATTTTGCTCCTTCATTTTCTCATTACTTTAAAGGGGTATATTTTGCACCGCCTTGGACAAATGCCCTCTTAAGGCATGTTTACTCATCAGTCTTGGTCCTTCTGATTAAGGACCTCCCTAGTATATAAAGCCTGGGAGCTTTATGCATTATCTCAGGTATTCAATCCCATCTATTTCAATATTAGGATTCCATGCCATAGACATTTTGATTTATGATCTATTATTAGTGGATTGACGGATTTCCTTCCCTAGGAGATTTACTGAAGCGCCAAGTTAATTAAGAGGAATTGTCAACAAGGGGGCAACCCCTATTATAATCACATCCTTCAACTCGGGTATCAACTTGGGATCTACAATATCAATTATAGACTTCTGAATTGATAATACTGCACATGTACACATGCATTTCAATGAGGAAGCACACAGTGAAATATACTAAGAATAGGCATCTAGGAGGAAATACATTTCTGCTTGAGGAGCCCACTTTTGTAATTTTTTTTGTAATTAAGTACTGTACTCTAGGTTTTATTACTCTGAAGAGACTCATTTTGTATTTTTAATTGTGACCTGGTTGCTCCAACCAATGGTATTTTTTGCACTTGGAATATGTTTAGAATGCAAGAGTCTGGAAATATAATTGTTCATTAATACACCTTTGGCTAATTTATTTTAAGTGGGTTGTTCACTACTAAGATAACCCCTTCCTGATCTGAATGTTTTGCACCCGTGAAAATAAAAATACTCATCTTCTGTGCCGGTGCCATTCCAGCGGTGTCAGCACTTGTATTCCCTAGGCTCACATGAGGTTGTTGTGACACATGGGCACTGTGCTCAATCTGTGCTGGCGTCACTGTCACCGCCTTCAGGCTTATTAGTAATCAAGAGGAAGTTAGCGGCAAGGTCAGCTCTCACTTCCTCTTGATGACATATACATCCGAAGGCGAGGACATTGACGTGATTGGGCAAACAGCTCATGTGTCATAACAACCGCATATGAGCTCCAGGAACACGAGTGCCAACAAAGCTGGAATGGCACTGGCACGGTAGGTAAGTATAAGTGCTTTTACGTTCATGGGGGAAAACACTCAGAGCCAGAAGTTGTCCTAGTAGTGGCAAACCCCTTTATACAGCATAACTGTTAAATTTGCATAGTGTACAATTGTAGGGCACCAGGGGGTTAAACATCTCTACTTAATATTCACAGTACCGTTATCTTCATCTAGAAATAAAGATCCAGATAGCATGTATGTAGTATGTATGACTTTTAATATTTGACAAAGAGAAAGTTATCTACCGTACGCAAGAGTAATTGTCATTGATATTTTCCATAAACTACTGTTGATTTTAGCTTTGTTGCATGTATGCATTCATGGTTCATTAGCACATGGTTTTCAAAGTGCCTGATTTAGACAATAAAGTTCTACTTTAGTAATAAATGCTGTAGCATTGTTTTCCTTTTGCCTCATAAAAGTGATTTTATGCATTATTAGCTCATTTGTGATTTTACAGTAGAAATATATTTAAAGGGAACAAGCCACGTGAAAAGACACCATTAATCTGCAGATACAAAGTTAATCTGCAGGGTTAATAATGCACTTTTCATTTTATCTACCACCCATCACCGTTCGGGTTTTAGCCACAGAGGTGGCACTAGCATAGGCTCAGTCACAGCTCTGTGCATAGAGAACAGCGGCTGTTAACGCGCCTCCTGCACTGACTGACAGCTCGCTCAACATTAGATCTGGCTGTCAGTCAGTCGCTGATCTCTATATACAGAACAGTGACTGAACCGGTGCCACCCATGACTGAAACTCGAACACTGCTGGAAGGAGCAAAGTTCACTTCTTTCATGCAATGGGGCGTTAAGTGCAGGCGTCAAGCAAGTTCAGTATGCCATTATCTTGCAGATTAACCCCATATCTACAGGTTAATAGAATTTTTTCATATGACAAGTTCGCTTTAAACATTGTAGAACACAAAACAAACACACAATATTATTTTATCCTAGTTTTATTGAAACATACAATGTAAAGTCTAATTACCCTATCTTGAGTACAGTTTGGTAATAGTAGATGAAAGAAAATAATTGACTATCTGAAAAAATTCAAATACTTTTTGGAATGCGCTCAGAATCTTTTTAAACAAATAACAACTACATTTTTACTGTTTCATCAAACACTACATAAATTATTAGTACAATTAAATAAGGGATGCATTGTAATATGTCTAATGTACTGTAAATATATGCTTCTTTATCCACTTATGAGCCACATCTCCCTCCGCAATTTAAAGGCAACCTGAGAGCTTTCCAACAAGCATCACGTGTTTATTGCAATCTTTATACCATTTCAAAAAGATGTTTTTATTGTTTTATTGATTATTGCATATGACAAAAAATGTCATAACTCTAGTGACAATCTGCTAATTAGTGGGTGACTTATCATGAGGGCATTGATTTTCCTAGATTAGTCATACTATTAATCATGAATACTTACACAACATGAGCAGCAATAAAGATAAACGTTCCAGAGACACACATTAGGGTAAATATAAAAACCAACTCAAGAGACAAGAGTGCAGGAAGGTCTCATAAAATGTAACATCTTTTATTAATATATAATTTAAAAATATGGAAAACATACATACATAAAAAACAGAATATTCTTACAAATGGTACCAGTACACACATAAAGTGTAAAAATGTTTAGGACATGCAGTGACCACCCCAGTGACCACCCCTAGTCTAAAATCTCTTGTATCCCTGATATTTGAGGTTGTTTCAATCATATAGTTCCCCTGAATCCTATCCAAAAATATGTCTATCTTATTAAAAATGGAGTACGTGCCCAAAACGATTGGTCGACCCACAGGGTCATTTAAAGGACTTAAGCACCTTAGGCATAACATAAATCACTGGTGTGACATATATTGTTTGGATATGGTACCATGAGGAATTCACCCTCATCTTTATCCATCAAATTCCGATTCATATCCCGTTGAATTATATTGGAGATATGTTTCATTATATCAAATTTAGGGTCATGACTGAGACTTTTGTTCACCTCCTGATTAGTGATGGGCAGACCCATGGATGTTCAGGTCCTTTGGGATGTGCAGAACTTTAAAAAAATGTTTGGATCGGGTACCAGACCTTGAACCTTAACCCAGGACCCATTCGTAGCCCAAACATTTGTTTTTTCCCACGCTGTCATCTGTGTGACAGCTTGGAAAACATGGCTCTGATAGGCGGCAAGTTCGTTACTGCCAGTCAAAGCGCTGCAGTTCCCACGCTGTCACAGAGATGACAGCATGTGAGCCTACAGCTGTGACTGGCTGTAAAAAGGTTACCACCGGTCAGAAGCATCAGCTGATGAGAGTACTACTCTCATCACTGTACGCATGGTCTCGCTGAGAGCAGCGAGAGCAAACATATGCTGATGTGAGTATTCACCAGCCAGCACCTGTGCAATAAATTAAGAGAATGGGGTGGGGTTCCCCCTATTTTTGACAACTAATCAAGCAAAAGTAGACTTCTTGGTGCTTATCTTCTCAGATGGGGAGGGGCCATGGATATTGGCCCTCCCCAGCCTTAAAATAGCAGCCCTCAGCGACCCCGGAAAAGGCGCATCTATTAGATGAGCCAATTCTGGTGCAGTGACAAGTGAAGTAATAGTGTTGGGTTTATGCTAACTGACATCAAGCCCAGGGGTTATTAATGGAGAGGCATCTTTCAGATGCTCCCATTACTAACTCGCTGTTTTTTTAATTATTTATTTAAATACTTTGGAGTTGCAGCAACATCAGGGTGTCACACTGCACTCTATGAAACCTAGCTGCTGAGAACTGAGGTGACGTCAGTAAAATTATCTCAGTTCACAAGGCCGGTTCTTAGAGAGCAGGTCGGCTGTGAATTGAGATAACTTTACTGTAAGGTCACCTGCATTCACAGCAGCTGGTTCTCATGCTGCGCAGCACCAGTGCCTGACTAATGAATGACCGCGTGTCCGGTACTTGGCACTTTGGCATTCATCAGTCCTACACTTGAGCTACCATGAGACCCAGTGGCTGTGAACTCAGATAACCTTACCAAAGTTCGCAACCACCTAGTATCCCTGCAGCTGTGTGGCCCGGAAACCACATGGGAAACTTTGAGGCACACTTTAAGTAAATAAATAAATAAAAAAATGGCTTTGGGTCACCCATAATTTTCATAACCTGTTGAGGGAAAGCCAAAGGCTGAGAGCCGATGTTACTATTCAGTGAAGGGGCCAATAGCCACAAAGGTTGCCAGGCTGTTAATATCATCTCACAGCTGTTTGCTTAAACTTCACTGGTTATTATACGGGAGATCCCCCCAAAAAAATGATTTAGGTCCCCCCTATGTTGACTAACCAGCAAAGGCTAAACAAGACAGCTGCGAACTGATATTAGTAGCCTAGGAAGGGGCCATGGATATTTGCCCTCTCCCTGACTAAAAACAGCCCTCAGCCACCCCAGAAATGGCGCATCCATAAGATGTGCCAATTCAGGTGCTTAGCCTTACACTTCTCAGTTTCCCTGTGGGGTAATAGTGTGAGGGTTGAAGTCAACTCTGTAATGTCAGCTAACATCAAGCCCAGGGGTTAGTAATGGAGAGGCATCTACAAGACTCCCTCATTACTAACCCCATAGTCAAATTTAATAAAGATAAAGACAGAGTAAAGTACTTTAATTAATATAAACATACAAAGTCCTTCATTTGAAATAAAAGCTCCAAAACCCTTTTCTGACCATTTTTTTAGCAAATGTAAAAATAAAAAAGCAAAGTTGAACTCATTTTTTCACCAATAATCCATTAATGACCATGAAGATCCGTATGGTTTGTTGAGCAGTCACATCAGTTTTACGACTTCTTACCACGTCAGTCACAGCACACTGAGCAGAGTGTGAGAACGCAGCTGCCTGTGACTGGCGGTGGCATACTTGACATGGCTATGATTCAGCCTGAAGTACCCACATAGTAGCACTTCTTTATTGGCTACACTGTAGCCTTTCAACAAGCTTTGTTAGGGCTGCCAAACCCAAACAGAAACACGGACTTCCGGGAGAAGTTCTTGTTCGAAAGTCTGTGCATGGACACTAGTTGTACAGTACAGATGCTAATTCGCCCATCTCTATTCCTGATCACTCAATTAATGCTGTACATCTTTCACCTTTGAAACTCTGTCCATGACGACAACTGCACCACCTTTATACTCTGATTTGTTGGTAAGGCTGTTCTTATGGAACAAACTAAACTATCAAGTTCTTGCATCTCCAATAGTGCCATGTTCGGGTCTTTAAACTAGAGGCATGTAGTTGTGTTACAGAGCTTTCACATCATTTTTCACAGCTGATATAAATGCTTCTTTGGCAGGTACATTAGTAGGTAGAACAAAGTTTACCTAGACCCATATGCACTATGCTTTACTAATGTACATAAATTAATCACTGGTTTTGCATGTACCTTTTTTATACACTGTGAATGTTCATGGCTTCAGGAAGGCACAAAGTTTTCTGAGCAGAAATGTTGTATATAAATGGGTGAATAAAGATCACAGTTTTTTTCACTATGTCACATCTGATGTGCTGCTCTTTTTGCCTTAAATCTATCTACAGTTGAAACAAGAAGTTTACATACACTGTATAAAAAGACACATGCATGTTTTTTTTCAATATCTGACTTGAAATCAGAATAAACCTTTCCCGTTTTAGGTCAATTAGGATAGCCATAATTATTAATATTTGCCAAATGCCAGAATAATGAGAGAGAGGGAAGGTTTTAAGGCAATTTTATTAGTTACCGCAAAGCCAAAAATTTGCATACTCTAAGATTGTTATGCCTTTAAACAATTCTGGACTGCCCATATGATGATGTCATGTGGTTGAAAGCTTCTGCTTTTTGGCAACATCTGAGTTAATTATACACACACCTGTGGATGGATGTATTTTAATGCACACCGGAAACACACTGCTTTTTTGTGTAGCATCATGGGAAAGTCTCAAGAAATCAGCCAAGATATCATGAGGAGAATTGTGGACTTGCACATGGTTGGCTCAGCCTTGGGTACAATTTCAAGATACCTGAAGGTGCCCCGTTCATCTGTACAAACAATTATATGCAAGTACAAACAAGATAGGAATGTCGGCCATCATACCGCTCAGGAAGAAGACAGGTTCTGTGTCCCAGAGATGAACGTGCTTTGGTCCGACATGTGCATATCAACAAGAGGACAAAATCAAAAGATCTTGTGAAGATGATGGTGGAAACAGGTAAGAGTGTGTCAATATCCACAGTGAAACGCTTACTGTATCAACATGGGCTGAAAGGCCACTCTGCCAGGAAGAAGCCGTTATTCCAAAAGAAACATAAAAAATGCCAGAATGTTTGCAAATGCAAACAGTAACAAAGATCCTTATTTTTTTAGATATGTCCTGTGGTCTGATGAAACTAAAATTTAAATTTTTGGGCATGATGACCATGGTTACATTTGGAGAAAAAAGGGAGAAGCTTGGAAGCTTAGGAACACCATCCTATCTGTGAAAACGGGGATGGCAGCATCATGTCGTGTGGTTGTTTTGCTGCAGGAGGGACTCATGCACGTCAAAAAATACATGATATCATGAGAAAATTACTACTGGGAAAATCCCAATTGGAATTATGTTTAATAATTAAAGCTCAAAAGACAATATATAACATAAGTCTCACCCCACATAAGAGGCTAGAACCAAAGCTTTTTAAAGGTGAAAAAATTATTTATTTATACATATAAACATTAAAAGTTGTAGCAGAGTAGCACAAAAAGCAGGTCATAAGATAAGGACAATTACAATGGACCAATAATACACAGATTTTCTCACCACTAGTTGGTTTGGGCTCATAACTTGGCACTTTTTCACTGTATTTGCATAAAACTTTGTATAGTGTATTACATTGTGGGGAAAAATTGTCCTTATCTTAAGACCTGCTTTTTGTGCTACTCTGCTACAACTTTTAATGTTTATATGTATAAATAAAATTTTTTTTCACCTTTAAAAAGCTTTGGTTCTAGCCTCTTATGTGGGGTGAGACTTATGTTATATATCATGAGAAAAGAAGATTATGTGGCAATACTGAATTAACATCTCAAGACTTCAGCCAGGAAGTTAAAGCTTTGATGGGAATGGGTCTTCCAAATGGACAATGATCCAAAGCATGCTGCCAAAATGGGAACAAAGTGGCTTAAGGATAACAAAGTTAATGTTTTGGAGTGGCCATCACAAAGCCCTGATCTCAATCTTATGATTTGTGGGAAAAGCTGAAAAGGCAGGTGTGAGCAAGTTAAACCAGAGGAGGAATGGGCCTCCTGACAAATCAGTTAAACCAGTTTTGTCAGGAGGAATGGGCCCAAATACTGACTAACTGTTGTGAGAAGCTTGTGGAAGGATATCCCAAATGTTTGACCCATTCAGTTTAAGGGCAATGATAACAAATACTAATGAAGTGTATGTAAATGTTTGACTTTTGCAGTAAGTAATAAAAATGCCTTAACATTCTCTCTCATTATTCTGGCATTTGGCAATATTAATAATTATGGTAATCCTAATTGACCTAAAATGGGAAAGGTTTATTCTGATCTCATGTCAGATATTGAGAAAAACATGCATGTGTGTCTTTTTATATAATGTTTGTAAACTTCTGGTTTCAACTATATCTATGTATAAAAAGACAAAGACAGCACTCCAAGGTCCAAGGTTTTTTATTGACCCATAGTGATGGGGGTTAAGGTTTTGTTCTAAATGTGGAACTTTTTCAAGTAGTGCAATAGTATTCAGGGGATACATAAATAAGTGCATCAATTACATAAGCAATTAATAAATATTTTTACTATATCATGTCAAATCCATACGTAAAGTGCATAATGTTCAGACAAATTGTATATGCTGTTTGCATTCAATAAATCACAATACTTATATAGCAACTGTGCAAAATTGTGCATAAAATGCTTAAACAAACAATAAAATTAAATTGTTTCTACATAACATTATGCATTATATACATATCTCATTATGATAATGACTTACTCAATCAACAATTGAAGTAATAAAAACTCACTCCGAGTTCGGTGTCCTAAAAATCCTAGTCCACATGTTTGCAATCAACTAAACCTAGATTGAAAACTATCTAAATGCCACAGTGTTTTTGTGGATGTTGCAAGTGCACGAGTCCATTCACTGTTGAAGTTTACAGATTCCATCTTGATATAGTACAGCACATTATATTGCATTCTTATGATACTAAAGGGAATATGTCACCACATTTAACCTTTCTAAACTATTAATATGGGCATACAAGTTATAGAATGCTGAAAACGGTTCTACCTGTGTGTCTCATATCAGACGCAATATTGCTGAGAAATCATCTTTTATCACTTTATTTAAATAACTTCTTTCAGGTTCTGGGGAGGACGGTGACTGGAGATAACTCTGCCTCCAGAGCTTATTTTATATGAAGGGGAGTTACCAGTGTGGTGTGTAATTGCCGCTTTCTGCTCTCCTGATCTCGCTGCAGAGCTGTGTGTGATTATAACTGACACATCTGCAGGTTCCTCTCAGCTTCAGCTTCCATCTCACAGGCAGGCAAGATGTAATATTGTTGCAATACAGCAGAGCTCAAAGAGAAGCAAAGATGTGTTTGGAAGAAAATAAGGTTCATTTCTCTTGTTCTGTGTTAGTTACTTGTCTCACTGGTAACTCCCCTTCATGTAAAATAAGCTCTGAAAGCAGAGTTATCTTCCAGGCATCATCCTCCTCAGAGCTTGGAAGAGCTGATTTACATGACGTAATAAATTATGATTTATCAACAATAAGTCTTCCTATATGAGGCATATAGGCATCACTCTCCTCCGCAGTCAGTTACCTGTATGCCCATACTAATAGTTTATACAGGTCAAATATGGTGACAGATTCCCATTAAAGTATTAAAACAATTTCGGTAAGTACAAAAATGGTCGCAAATGACTTTGCAATACCTATTTAATTATCCAAGTACCAATTTATAGGCATTTCATGGAGAGAGGTATTCTCTCCTAATTAAAGGTATCCTCACTAGAGATGAGCGACTTTGCCTTTTTTAGGTTCGAGTCGGGTTTCTCAAAAGTCGAGTCGAACGAAGTCCTTAGTCTAACGGAAAAGGTCGGATCGAAGTCGAAAATCTGACCCCAATGCAAGTCAATGGGGAATAAAAGTCGGCAGGGAGTGGAGGACAGTAAACACACCTACAGTGCCCATTTCAATGCCAACGACATCAATTCTTATTACTTAAGCTTGTCAACCTTAATTTACTTTATAATAATAGTAACGCATTGAAAACTGGGGGTTATTTGGCTAAAGTTGTGGGGGGGCAGGGCTGGCTTCAGGTTTTCGTGGGCCTCGGGCGAAATAGTCTTAGTGGGCCCCTTTAACACATACCACAATTCATGATGCTCCGATACGGCACAGAAATATAGGTATAGTACAATGACAAATACTTCCCTTCTTACATTACATGACTGATATCTATTTTAAAATCTACAATAGCTCAAACAACGGACAGTATAGTCCTCCATACAGTATTATGGGCACCACATAGTGCGCCATACAGAATAATGAGTCCCATATATTGCTCCATACAGAAAGGGCTCCATATAATGCTCCATACAGAATAGGCCCCATATGTGCTCCATATGATGCTCCATATATAAAGGGCCCTATATGATGCCCCATAAATAATGAACCCCATGTGATGCTCTAGTTATGATATGCCCCATATATGATGTTCCAGTGTGTGATGAGCCCCATATAATTCTCCAAATATAATGGTCCCCATAAAATAATGCTCCATATATAATGGTCTCCATGTGATGCTCCGTATATAATGTGCCCCATATGATGCGCCATATATAATGGGCCCCATAAGATGCTCCAGTATATGATGGGCCCCATGGATGATGCTCCAGTGTATAATGGGCCCTATCTATGATGCTCAAGTGTATGATGGGCCCCATATATAATTCTCCAGTGTATAATGCTCCCCATATATTGCTCCAACCATTAAAAAAATGAAATGCCTCTCCTAGCTGAGAACTGGTCTACTCTGGACTCCTCAGCGTCGTCATTAGTGTTGAGTAGAGTTGAGCGATACTTTCCGATATCCAAAAGTATCGGAATCGGAAATGTATCGCCGATACCATTAAAATATCGGCGATACCCGATACCGATACCGGAAGTCCCATGTAAGTCTATGGGAACAAAATATCGGAATTAAAAAAAACCCCATTCTTGCCTTGTTGGTTAATTGTACATGAAGGAAAACAACAAAGAGTAATGTACAATGTATTGTGGAAGGTTGAGGAGACATTAAAGGCATAGATGTTTAACCCAATCAAATGGAATAGCATAAATATTTTTTTTTTTAAAGATGTTCGGATTGACGAAGAAATTGACAATGTTGTTAACGTTTTTTCTATTTTGGCAAATATGTATATTTCACAACTTCCATGCTCTTCACCTTTTTAACTTTTCACACACTTTCTCCTTCATAATCTTCAGCAGCATCATCTTTTTCATCAAATTATTCTTCATCTTCACCTTCTTTATCTTCTTCTTAAACTTCTTGCTATTCATCTTTTTGTTAACATTACTCAGATTCTTCTTATTAAACTATATTCTTATTCATATTGTACTTCATTTTCTTCATCATATTCTTATTTGTGACAGAGAATCCTGTACTTGTAATCTGTCAAAGTATGAATTTTTCATCCTTCCGTTCTTGCTGTCACAAAAGATTTAAATTACAACAGTATTTGTCCGTGTTCAGTTTAGCCTGCAGCAGCAGGCATTTTCCAGGGGCACCACGAGGAGGAACGGACTCACCCCCATACACTGCTTAGTCTTCTTCTGCTTATAATTTAGAGCATATATTTTGCTCTTCATTTTGGTCTTATACTTCATGTTCTTCTGCTTTTTGATCTTCTGCTTATTGTTCTTAAGTCTCTTGTTCTGTATCTTGTAGTTGTCTTAACCTTCTTAGTCCTGTTTGGTAATCTTTTATTTCTTCTTTGTGATGGTGTTTAGGCTGGTTGGCTTGATGCTCGTCGTCCTTGTGGTCATCATCTTCTTCGGGGTGGTCATCAGGGTCGTCGTCTTCATTGTTGGAGATCCAGAGTGATTACCCAAAAAAACATTGAAAAAATCTTCAATTTGTAAATGTAGCAGAAGGTACAAGAGTCAATGCAAGTAACGAGGACCAGCTGACTGTGCTGGAACCCGGAGGGGCAGCAAAGGAAAAGAGCCAATGGCACAACCGAGGACCAGCTGACGTTACTGGGACACGGTTACTAAGCAGGAGGTACCTGTGCTCCAAAGCACTACCAAGGACCAGCAGACGTTGCTGGAACTCGGATACCGAGATGGAGGCACCTAGGCCAAAGGCACTGCGGAGAACCAGCTGACGGTACTGGAACCCGGATGGGTAGCAGAAGGTACAAGAGCCAATGCAAGTAACGAGGACCAGCTGACTGTGCTGGAACCCGGAGGGGCAGCAGAAGGAAAAGAGCCAATGGCACAACCGAGGACCAGCTGACGTTACTGGGACACGGTTACTAAGCAGGAGGTACCTGTGCTCCAAAGCACTACCAAGGACCAGCAGACGTTGCTGGAACTCGGATACCGAGATGGAGGCACCTAGGCCAAAGGCACTGCGGAGAACCAGCTGACGGTACTGGAACCCGGACGGGTAGCAGAAGGTACCCAAGGAAATTTAAGATGACAGGCCGCGAGCCGGCCGCAGTTACCGAATCCCACAGTACTACAGTGGGTGATTGTCCTATTGTCACAACGGAAACAGCCTTTATTTGCATATCCCGCAGCACACATAGGAAGCACCTAAACTACAAGCACCATAGAGTCGGCTAACCCAACCGCAACACGACAGGACAACTTATTGGAGGCTAAGTGACGTTTACACTGACAGGAAACAGATGGCGTGCTGTAACCAGTCTGGGTAGGAGTGAGTACCCGTGCCAATGACACTTCCGAGCAACAACTGGCGGTGTTGTAGCCCAGGGATGAGAAGAGAACATGGTGGAGGCAGCAGGACTTTTTGCCGTTATCACAGCAGGGGAACAGCTGACATTACTGAACCCCAGTAACACAGGAGCAAGTGTTGACTGTGCTAACAGCACTTCCGAGCAACAACTGGCGGTGTTGTAGCCCAGGGATGAGAAGAGAACAGGGTGGAGGCAGCAGGACTTTTTGCCGTTCACACAGCAGGGGAACAGCTGACATTACTGAACCCCAGTAACACAGGAGCAAGTGTAGACTGTGCTAACAGCACTTCCGAGCAGCAACTGGCAGTGTTGTAGCCCAGGGATGAGAAGAGAACATGGTGGAGGCAGCAGGACTTTTTGCCATTATCACAGCAGGGGAACAGCTGACATTACTGAACCCCAGTAACACAGGAGCAAGTGTAGACTGTGCTAACAGCACTTCCGAGCAACAACTGGCGGTGTTGTAGCCCAGGGATGAGAAGAGAACATGGTGGAGGCAGCAGGACTTTTTGCCGTTATCACAGCAGGGGAACAGCTGACATTACTGAACCCCAGTAACACAGGAGCAAGTGTTGACTGTGCTAACAGCACTTCCGAGCAACAACTGGCGGTGTTGTAGCCCAGGGATGAGAAGAGAACATGGTGGAGGCAGCAGGACTTTTTGCCCTTCACACAGCAGGGGAACAGCTGACATTACTGAACCCCAGTAACACAGGAGCAAGTGTAGACTGTGCTAACAGCACTTCCGAGCAACAACTGGCGGTGTTGTAGCCCAGGGATGAGAAGAGAACATGGTGGAGGAGCAGGACTTTTTGCGTTACACAGCAGGGGAACAGCTGACATTACTGAACCCCAGTAACACAGGAGCAAGTGTAGACTGTGCTAACAGCACTTCCGAGCAACAACTGGCGGTGTTGTAGCCCAGGGATGAGAAGAGAACATGGTGGAGGGAGCAGGACTTTTTGCCGTTATCACAGCAGGGGAACAGCTGACATTACTGAACCCCAGTAACACAGGAGCAAGTGTAGACTGTGCTAACAGCACTTCCGAGCAACAACTGGCGGTGTTGTAGCCCAGGGATGAGAAGAGAACATGGTGGAGGCAGCAGGACTTTTTGCCGTTCACACAGCAGGGGAACAGCTGACATTACTGAACCCAGTAACACAGGAGCAAGTGTTAGACTGTGCTAACAGCACTTCCGAGCAACAACTGGCGGTGTTGTAGCCCAGGGATGAGAAGAGAACATGGTGGAGGCAGCAGGACTTTTTGCCGTTATCACAGCAGGGGAACAGCTGACATTACTGAACCCCAGTAACACAGGAGCAAGTGTTGACTGTGCTAACAGCACTTCCGAGCAACAACTGGCGGTGTTGTAGCCCAGGGATGAGAAGAGAACAGGGTGGAGGCAGCAGGACTTTTTGCCGTTACACAGCAGGGGAACAGCTGACATTACTGAACCCCAGTAACACAGGAGCAAGTGTAGACTGTGCTAACAGCACTTCCGAGCAGCAACTGGCAGTGTTGTAGCCCAGGGATGAGAAGAGAACATGGTGGAGGCAGCAGGACTTTTTGCCATTATCACAGCAGGGGAACAGCTGACATTACTGAACCCCAGTAACACAGGAGCAAGTGTAGACTGTGCTAACAGCACTTCCGAGCAACAACTGGCGGTGTTGTAGCCCAGGGATGAGAAGAGAACATGGTGGAGGCAGCAGGACTTTTTGCCGTTATCACAGCAGGGGAACAGCTGACATTACTGAACCCCAGTAACACAGGAGCAAGTGTTGACTGTGCTAACAGCACTTCCGAGCAACAACTGGCGGTGTTGTAGCCCAGGGATGAGAAGAGAACATGGTGGAGGCAGCAGGACTTTTTGCCGTTCACACAGCAGGGGAACAGCTGACATTACTGAACCCCAGTAACACAGGAGCAAGTGTAGACTGTGCTAACAGCACTTCCGAGCAACAACTGGCGGTGTTGTAGCCCAGGGATGAGAAGAGAACATGGTGGAGGCAGCAGGACTTTTTGCCGTTCACACAGCAGGGGAACAGCTGACATTACTGAACCCCAGTAACACAGGAGCAAGTGTAGACTGTGCTAACAGCACTTCCGAGCAACAACTGGCGGTGTTGTAGCCCAGGGATGAGAAGAGAACATGGTGGAGGGAGCAGGACTTTTTGCCGTTATCACAGCAGGGGAACAGCTGACATTACTGAACCCCAGTAACACAGGAGCAAGTGTAGACTGTGCTAACAGCACTTCCGAGCAACAACTGGCGGTGTTGTAGCCCAGGGATGAGAAGAGAACATGGTGGAGGCAGCAGGACTTTTTGCCGTTCACACAGCAGGGGAACAGCTGACATTACTGAACCCCAGTAACACAGGAGCAAGTGTAGACTGTGCTAACAGCACTTCCGAGCAACAACTGGCGGTGTTGTAGCCCAGGGATGAGAAGAGAACATGGTGGAGGCAGCAGGACTTTTTGCCGTTATCACAGCAGGGGAACAGCTGACATTACTGAACCCCAGTAACACAGGAGCAAGTGTTGACTGTGCTAACAGCACTTCCGAGCAACAACTGGCGGTGTTGTAGCCCAGGGATGAGAAGAGAACAGGGTGGAGGCAGCAGGACTTTTTGCCGTTCACACAGCAGGGGAACAGCTGACATTACTGAACCCCAGTAACACAGGAGCAAGTGTAGACTGTGCTAACAGCACTTCCGAGCAGCAACTGGCAGTGTTGTAGCCCAGGGATGAGAAGAGAACATGGTGGAGGCAGCAGGACTTTTTGCCATTATCACAGCAGGGGAACAGCTGACATTACTGAACCCCAGTAACACAGGAGCAAGTGTAGACTGTGCTAACAGCACTTCCGAGCAACAACTGGCGGTGTTGTAGCCCAGGGATGAGAAGAGAACATGGTGGAGGCAGCAGGACTTTTTGCCGTTATCACAGCAGGGGAACAGCTGACATTACTGAACCCCAGTAACACAGGAGCAAGTGTTGACTGTGCTAACAGCACTTCCGAGCAACAACTGGCGGTGTTGTAGCCCAGGGATGAGAAGAGAACATGGTGGAGGCAGCAGGACTTTTTGCCGTTCACACAGCAGGGGAACAGCTGACATTACTGAACCCCAGTAACACAGGAGCAAGTGTAGTCTGTGCTAACAGCACTTCCGAGCAACAACTGGCGGTGTTGTAGCCCAGGGATGAGAAGAGAACATGGTGGAGGGAGCAGGACTTTTTGCCGTTATCACAGCAGGGGAACAGCTGACATTACTGAACCCCAGTAACACAGGAGCAAGTGTAGACTGTGCTAACAGCACTTCCGAGCAACAACTGGCGGTGTTGTAGCCCAGGGATGAGAAGAGAACATGGTGGAGGCAGCAGGACTTTTTGCCGTTCACACAGCAGGGGAACAGCTGACATTACTGAACCCCAGTAACACAGGAGCAAGTGTTGACTGTGCTAACAGCACTTCCGAGCAACAACTGGCGGTGTTGTAGCCCAGGGTCAAGGAGGATGTTTAAATACTATATCAAGTATTTTCCTTGTTACGTGTCAATTAAAAATGTCTATACTCCAAACAAGAGAAATATAAACTTTAGTACCATAAGATGATGATTTAACTTAAAAAAATATATGTAAATTAATAATTTACAAACATAAACGCATACATTAACATGTTGAAAAGCAATGTAAACCACAATTAAAATAGGTTAAATAATCTGCTATACGGTTTAAAATAAAAGTATACAAGTACACATCAGAATCCATTAATGATGGGTAAGTAACAGTATGTACACCATTTTTATTGTGTAGACAATGAATGGCTGACTTAAAAACATAATCAGCATTACAAGTTTTCTTTGACATTCATAAAACTTTACATTTGGTGAATAATATCACTAAAATTTTTAAAAAAATATCTAAAATTTCCATCATGTAATACTGATAATATGTGCCAATCATTTATATTAACAAAACAAAAATTTAAAAAGTGCATAGTGCAGAGTGAAAACAGATATTTATGTCTGACTGTGGACTTGCAAGCATGACAACGGATAGATAAGGTATATATAGATGAGACTGCATAGCCACAGATGGTGAATGGCGATGTAATAATGTACCTCAATAAAGTGTGCCTTACTACTACATCCTTTTTTTTATATAGCTTTATAAAAGGTTACGTGCATGTATGGTTGCGCCTTTGTTTGGACGCACAGACTGGCTTCCTGCTGTGACGCGTTGGGTATTGGAGCGTCTGTACGTCTTATGACGCAGACTAACATTCACGGTGCGCATCGTTCATCATCGCAAGCGTACCGACAACACAAAGGCGTTGTCATGACTGCTTTACTCAGTAAACATGCACCTATGATGAAACATACACGCATGTGCCCTATTACTTAACAAGCTACAAGAAAAACGAGTGTGAGGTGTGACACAGCTGTTTTGTTAAGGTACAGTATTATATCGACATTGTACAGATGTCGCTATTCAGTCTGATAAATATATATCATTCACGTATTCTATCAGTTCTCGTTCTTTCAGCACCACTTACAGGTATATATTTTGCTATTGTGACTATGCACTATTGACTTTACCAAGGTAATGCATGATTTTTGTTAGCGATTATCATGTTTACATGAAGAACCTTTATGATATGGGCTGTTAACTTTCTAATCAAATATGTATTTTTTAAAATGACACAAATATAAGTAATGTTGAAGAGGACTATTCCTACATACATTGTTTGCACAATATTACAGGTGTACATCACGTCCCTTAATCAACATTGGATTATTATATTTACTTGTATGCTTTTATTTCAAATGCAAGAACACTGAAGTATAACCTTCGCACTGCAGCAGTTGTCAAAGTTCACCCCACATTATGCACTTCCAACATTGCAGTATTTGAGTCATCATTATGTGAGTTGGATTTGTCTAAGCTATGGAGTGACAAGGTTGACCATCAGTATCCTATAGCATAAGTAGGCTTTTGTGTTTGCATTTGTTTTCGACATGTGCATATCTGTAATAATATGTCACAATTATTTTGTTACAGATTTGTGACAAAGACAAATCATTTTATGGTTTGAAAGTTGACGTTTCAAATGTTTACAGCTTAGAAATCAGGGTGTAGCCTCATATCTATGTGTAGCACTAGACACTTTGAGATGTCATGTTTTTTTCACCATGATTAGGTAGCTAGCAGTAATTTTTGCCGGACACACAGCAGGGGAACAGCAGGAGTTACTGAACCCCACAAACACATCAGCGATTGTTTTCATCTGTGCATCTAACACTTCTGAGCAGCAACTGGCGCTGTTGAAGCCCAGGGTCAAGGAGGGTGTAGGCAGAGGCCTAGTATGAGACGTTTGAAGTTGAAGTTGTAGTTAGCAGCAGTAATTTTTGCCAGACACACAGCAGGGGAACAGCAGGCGTTACTGAACCCACAAACACATCAGCGATTGTTTTCATCTGTGCATCTAACACTTCTGAGCAGCAACTGGCGCTGTTGAAGCCCAGGGTCAAGGAGGGTGTAGGCAGAGACCTAGTATGAGACGTTTGAAGTTGAAGTTGTAGTTAGCAGCAGTAATTTTTGCCAGACACACAGCAGGGGAACAGCAGGCGTTACTGAACCCCACAAACACATCAGCGATTGTTTTCATCTGTGCATCTAACACTTCTGAGCAGCAACTGACGCTGTTGAAGCCCAGGGTCAAGGAGGGTGTAGGCAGAGGCCTAGTATGAGACGTTTGAAGTTGAAGTTGTAGTTAACAGCAGTAATTTTTGCCGGACACACAGCAGGGGAACAGCAGGCTTACTGAACCCCACAAACACATCAGCGATTGTTTTCATCTGTGCATCTAACACTTCTGAGCAGCAACTGGCGCTGTTGAAGCCCAGGGTCAAGGAGGGTGTAGGCAGAGGCCTAGTATGAGACGTTTGAAGTTGAAGTTGTAGTTAGCAGCAGTAATTTTTAACAGACACACAGCAGGGGAACAGCAGGCGTTACTGAACCCCACAAACACATCAGCGATTGTTTTCATCTGTGCATCTAACACTTCTGAGCAGCAACTGGCGCTGTTGAAGCCCAGGGTCAAGGAGGGTGTAGGCTGAGGCCTAGTATGAGACGTTTGAAGTTGAAGTTGTAGTTAGCAGCAGTAATTTTTGCCAGACACACAGCAGGGGAACAGCAGGCGTTACTGAACCCCACAAACACATCAGCGATTGTTTTCATCTGTGCATCTAACACTTCTGAGCAGCAACTGACGCTGTTGAAGCCCAGGGTCAAGGAGGGTGTAGGCAGAGGCCTAGTATGAGACGTTTGAAGTTGAAGTTGTAGTTAGAGCAGTAATTTTTGCCGGACACACAGCAGGGGAACAGCAGGCGTTACTGAACCCCACAAACACATCAGCGATTGTTTTCATCTGTGCATCTAACACTTCTGAGCAGCAACTGGCGCTGTTGAAGCCCAGGGTCAAGGAGGGTGTAGGCAGAGGCCTAGTATGAGACGTTTGAAGTTGAAGTTGTAGTTAGCAGCAGTAATTTTTAACAGACACACAGCAGGGGAACAGCAGGCGTTACTGAACCCCACAAACACATCAGCGATTGTTTTCATCTGTGCATCTAACACTTCTGAGCAGCAACTGGCGCTGTTGAAGCCCAGGGTCAAGGAGGGTGTAGGCTGAGGCCTAGTATGAGACGTTTGAAGTTGAAGTTGTAGTTAGCAGCAGTAATTTTTGCCAGACACACAGCAGGGGAACAGCAGGCGTTACTGAACCCCACAAACACATCAGCGATTGTTTTCATCTGTGCATCTAACACTTCTGAGCAGCAACTGGCGCTGTTGAAGCCCAGGGTCAAGGAGGGTGTAGGCAGAGACCTAGTATGAGACGTTTGAAGTTGAAGTTGTAGTTAGCAGCAGTAATTTTTGCCAGACACACAGCAGGGGAACAGCAGGCGTTACTGAACCCCACAAACACATCAGCGATTTTTTTCATCTGTGCATCTAACACTTCTGAGCAGCAACTGGCGCTGTTGAAGCCCAGGGTCAAGGAGGGTGTAGGCAGAGGCCTAGTATGAGACGTTTGAAGTTGAAGTTGTAGTTAGCAGCAGTAATTTTTGCCGGACACACAGCAGGGAACAGCAGGCGTTACTGAACCCCACAAACACATCAGCGATTGTTTTCATCTGTGCATCTAACACTTCTGAGCAGCAACTGGCGCTGTTGAAGCCCAGGGTCAAGGAGGGTGTAGGCAGAGGCCTAGTATGAGACGTTTGAAGTTGAAGTTGTAGTTAGCAGCAGTAATTTTTGCCGGACACACAGCAGGGGAACAGCAGGCGTTACTGAACCCACAAACACCATCAGCGATTGTTTTCATCTGTGCATCTAACACTTCTGAGCAGCAACTGGCGCTGTTGAAGCCCAGGGTCAAGGAGGGTGTAGGCAGAGGCCTAGTATGAGACGTTTGAAGTTGAAGTTGTAGTTAGCAGCAGTAATTTTTGCCAGACACACAGCAGGGGAACAGCAGGCGTTACTGAACCCCACAAACACATCAGCGATTGTTTTCATCTGTGCATCTAACACTTCTGAGCAGCAACTGGCGCTGTTGAAGCCCAGGGTCAAGGAGGGTGTAGGCAGAGGCCTAGTATGAGACGTTTGAAGTTGAAGTTGTAGTTAGCAGCAGTAATTTTTGCCGGACACACAGCAGGGGAACAGCAGGCGTTACTGAACCCCACAAACACATCAGCGATTGTTTTCATCTGTGCATCTAACACTTCTGAGCAGCAACTGGCGCTGTTGAAGCCAGGGTCAAGGAGGGTGTAGGCAGAGGCCTAGTATGAGACGTTTGAAGTTGAAGTTGTAGTTAGCAGCAGTAATTTTGCCAGACACACAGCAGGGGAACAGCAGGCGTTACTGAACCCCACAAACACATCAGCGATTGTTTTCATCTGTGCATCTAACACTTCTGAGCAGCAACTGGCGCTGTTGAAGCCAGGTCAAGGAGTGTGTAGGCAGAGGCCTAGTATGAGACTTTGAAGTTGAAGTTGTAGTTAGCAGCAGTAATTTTTTGCCAGACACACAGCAGGGGACAGCAGGCGTTACTGAACCCCACAAACACATCAGCGATTGTTTTCATCTGTGCATCTAACACTTCTGAGCAGCAACTGGCGCTGTTGAAGCCCAGGTCAAGGAGGGTGTAGGCAGAAAATATTGAGTTCTTGCCTTGTTACGTGGCCATTGCAAATGTATGTACTTCAAACAAGAATAAATGAAGTTTTACTAGGACAATAAAATGATGAATTTCAATTCCAAGAATAGAAAAATATTTATACTTGAGAGTCCTCTGTGGTTGATACCGTTTAATGGCTAACTGAAAATATTGTAACAAATTCAAAGCTTTCGAGACTACTCAGGTCTCTTCATCAGGCTAAGACTAAAAAAAAAAGGAAGAATCACATATTTCTACACACAACAGGACACAGGAATAGGTAAGACAAGTGAGGGAGGGACAAGTGAGGGGAGACCGGCCAAAAAATGAGAACAAGGATGAATTATCAGCGCCACACGATAAGACAAAAAATAATGGATTTACCTGTGGCAAAACACTTTTGTATGCCCGGTCATAGCATGATGGATATGGAATTACTGGTATTAAAATATAACTTCAAATATGACAAAGATACAAAGGTTTCAGAATATGAGCTCATCATGACCTTTGACACTGTTAGTGATGGAATGAATAGATCACACGGATTTATGTCATTCTATATCAATTAAGGAATCTGCATCTCTGCCCTTCCAGGGGCATGAAAACACAAAACCAGACCCCAATCAGAGGGCAATAAAACTTTCTATCGTTATCTAGGAACTGTTCCAATATTTATGTTCATCCCTCTGTGATAATGACAGTTCTGCTACACGTCACTTACTTGTCTTACCTATTGCACTATTCCTGTGTCCTGTTGTGTATAGAAATATGTGATGCTTCATTTTTTGGTTTAGTCTTGCCTGATGAAGAGACGTGAGTAGCCTCGAAAGCTTGCAATTTGTTACCAGTTATCCATTCAAAGGTATCAACCACTGCGGACTCTCAAGTCTAAATATTTCTCTATCTACTGGCTAACACGGTACAAAGATACACATGTTTCCTAACTTCAAGAATAAAAATAAAGACACTGCAAATATAAACGCATATATGCACATGCCAACAAGAAATGGAACAACACACCACCCAAAAAATTGGTTACAAAATATAGTGTTGTAAATTTAACAATAAAAGTCCATTTTTATATTTATGAATAATGCTTAAGGAACGCTATGTTAAACCATAACATAGTGAAGACAATGGATTTTGTAATAGTCACTTATCATCATCATCATTGCAATTTAGATGTGACAGTCACAGACATTTCAATTATTTAAGTTAATAAAATAGTTACTTTGTACACCATGTATGACATGTTCAGCATGGACTCATCAATGTGATGACACAATAATGTACGATAAAAAATAACCATTTAAAAAAACATAATGCATTGTCACAATTTAAGTGTGTGCCTGCAAGTGTAGGTGAAACAAAGGCTACGGATAGCAAAGGTATATTCTATGTCTGTATCAGACAGTGGACAGCCTCTGATGGGTAATGTCGATGTTATACTGTACGTCAATAAAGTCTGCGGCTGCAATCATGCATTTTTTGCTTGTACAGTGTTGAAGAGGGTAAAAGCATGTCTGGTTGCGCAAGGCTTTATCCGTCAACACTACCTTCCTACTGTCACGCGTAGGGTAGGGTAGCGTGTGTCAATTAGATGACTCTATAAAATGTGACGTTACGCAGCGTTATTGCGCCCTAGGGACGCCAAAAATACGACAGCAGTAATCATTTACTGTCTAATACTCCACCTATGACCAACAAAAAAAGACCGTTCCCTCTTTAACAATCTACAAGACTAACAAGCATAATGGTTGACGCTTACTTTATTGAGGTACAGTATTACATCGACATTGTCCATGAGTAACTATGCACTGTGATACCTATATACCATTATTAATTTATATCTGTTGTGGTTGTTTCAACAGCACTTGCAGGTATAACTAGTACTACCTATTGTCAGTATGCATGATGCACTTTCTAGATGTAATAATTTATTATTGCACATTATTACCAGGTTTAGATGCTGGCCATTTCATATATGGTGTGTGAAGTTACAGTTGGCATCAGTATGTGTATTTTATAATGTCTGTCATAAATAAAACTCGTGATGATGATGATGAGGATTTTATGGTTTGTACATCCATTGACTGCATTATCTTACAGGTACAGATAGTTCCTTAAAAAGCATTAATTGATAAGTATGAAATGTACTTTTATGCATTAATTTCAAAAAGTGAAGACTATGTTTTAGTTTTTGTTACCATTTATAATAGACATGTGCAGATATGCGCTGTGATGACAAATTATTATTTATCCATATTTGTCATAAAAATTTATCATTCTAGGCCTGGAAAACTTCACAATTTCCTGTTTTAAGCATAACAATCAGGGTGACGGCTCTTCCCTATTTGGAGCATGTTCGACATGGGTTTTTCTGTGCATGTGTAGGGAACAGGAGACTTGTTGCCGGACACACAGCAGGGGAACAGCTGGCGTTACTGAACCCCACTAACACTATAGCTTGTGTATTGGTCTGTGGACACGACACTTCCGAGCAGCAACTGGCAGTGTTGTAGCCCAGGGATGAGAAGAGAACATGGTGGAGGCAGCAGGACTTTTTGCCATTATCACAGCAGGGGAACAGCTGACATTACTGAACCCCAGTAACACAGGAGCAAGTGTAGACTGTGCTAACAGCACTTCCGAGCAACAACTGGCGGTGTTGTAGCCCAGGGATGAGAAGAGAACATGGTGGAGGCAGCAGGACTTTTTGCCGTTATCACAGCAGGGGAACAGCTGACATTACTGAACCCCAGTAACACAGGAGCAAGTGTTGACTGTGCTAACAGCACTTCCGAGCAACAACTGGCGGTGTTGTAGCCCAGGGATGAGAAGAGAACATGGTGGAGGCAGCAGGACTTTTTGCCGTTCACACAGCAGGGGAACAGCTGACATTACTGAACCCCAGTAACACAGGAGCAAGTGTAGACTGTGCTAACAGCACTTCCGAGCAACAACTGGCGGTGTTGTAGCCCAGGGATGAGAAGAGAACATGGTGGAGGCAGCAGGACTTTTTGCCGTTATCACAGCAGGGGAACAGCTGACATTACTGAACCCCAGTAACACAGGAGCAAGTGTTGACTGTGCTAACAGCACTTCCGAGCAACAACTGGCGGTGTTGTAGCCCAGGGATGAGAAGAGAACATGGTGGAGGCAGCAGGACTTTTTGCCGTTCACACAGCAGGGGAACAGCTGACATTACTGAACCCCAGTAACACAGGAGCAAGTGTAGACTGTGCTAACAGCACTTCCGAGCAACAACTGGCGGTGTTGTAGCCCAGGGATGAGAAGAGAACATGGTGGAGGCAGCAGGACTTTTTGCCGTTATCACAGCAGGGGAACAGCTGACATTACTGAACCCCAGTAACACAGGAGCAAGTGTAGACTGTGCTAACAGCACTTCCGAGCAACAACTGGCGGTGTTGTAGCCCAGGGATGAGAAGAGAACATGGTGGAGGCAGCAGGACTTTTTGCCGTTATCACAGCAGGGGAACAGCTGACATTACTGAACCCCAGTAACACAGGAGCAAGTGTTGACTGTGCTAACAGCACTTCCGAGCAACAACTGGCGATGTTGTAGCCCAGGGATGAGAAGAGAACATGGTGGAGGCAGCAGGACTTTTTGCCGTTCACACAGCAGGGGAACAGCTGACATTACTGAACCCCAGTAACACAGGAGCAAGTGTAGACTGTGCTAACAGCACTTCCGAGCAACAACTGGCGGTGTTGTAGCCCAGGCATGAGAAGAGAACATGGTGGAGGCAGCAGGACTTTTTGCCGTTATCACAGCAGGGGAACAGCTGACATTACTGAACCCCAGTAACACAGGAGCCAGTGTAGACTGTGCTAACAGCACTTCCGAGCAACAACTGGCGGTGTTGTAGCCCAGGGATGAGAAGAGAACATGGTGGAGGCAGCAGGATTTTTTGCCGTTCACACAGCAGGGGAACAGCTGACATTACTGAACCCAGTAACACAGGAGCAAGTGTAGACTGTGCTAACAGCACTTCCGAGCAACAACTGGCGGTGTTGTAGCCCAGGGATGAGAAGAGAACATGGTGGAGGCAGCAGGACTTTTTGCCGTTATCACAGCAGGGGAACAGCTGACATTACTGAACCCCAGTAACACAGGAGCAAGTGTTGACTGTGCTAACAGCACTTCCGAGCAACAACTGGCGGTGTTGTAGCCCAGGGATGAGAAGAGAACATGGTGGAGGCAGCAGGACTTTTTGCCGTTCACACAGCAGGGGAACAGCTGACATTACTGAACCCCAGTAACACAGGAGCAAGTGTAGACTGTGCTAACAGCACTTCCGAGCAACAACTGGCGGTGTTGTATCCCAGGGATGAGAAGAGAACATGGTGAGGCAGCAGGACTTTTTGCCGTTATCACAGCAGTGGAACAGCTGACATTACTGAACCCCAGTAACACAGGAGCAAGTGTTGACTGTGCTAACAGCACTTCCGAGCAACAACTGGCGGTGTTGTAGCCCAGGGATGAGAAGAGAACATGGTGGAGGCAGCAGGACTTTTTGCCGTTCACACAGCAGGGGAACAGCTGACATTACTGAACCCCAGTAACAGGAGCAAGTGTAGACTGTGCTAACAGCACTTCCGAGCAACAACTGGCGGTGTTGTAGCCCAGGGATGAGAAGAGAACATGGTGGAGGCAGCAGGACTTTTTGCCGTTATCACAGCAGGGGAACAGCTGACATTACTGAACCCCAGTAACACAGGAGCAAGTGTTGACTGTGCTAACAGCACTTCCGAGCAACAACTGGCGGTGTTGTAGCCCAGGGATGAGAAGAGAACATGGTGGAGGCAGCAGGACTTTTTGCCGTTCACACAGCAGGGGAACAGCTGACATTACTGAACCCCAGTAACACAGGAGCAAGTGTAGACTGTGCTAACAGCACTTCCGAGCAACAACTGGCGGTGTTGTATCCCAGGGATGAGAAGAGAACATGGTGGAGGCAGCAGGACTTTTTGCCGTTATCACAGCAGTGGAACAGCTGACATTACTGAACCCCAGTAACACAGGAGCAAGTGTTGACTGTGCTAACAGCACTTCCGAGCAACAACTGGCGGTGTTGTAGCCCAGGGATGAGAAGAGAACATGGTGGAGGCAGCAGGACTTTTTGCCGTTCACACAGCAGGGGAACAGCTGACATTACTGAACCCCAGTAACACAGGAGCAAGTGTTGACTGTGCTAACAGCACTTCCGAGCAACAACTGGCGGTGTTGTAGCCCAGGGTCAAGGAGGATGTTTAAATACTATATCAAGTATTTTCCTTGTTACGTGTCAATTAAAAATGTCTATACTCCAAACAAGAGAAATATAAACTTTAGTACCATAAGATGATGATTTAACTTAAAAAAATATATGTAAATTAATAATTTACAAACATAAACGCATACATTAACATGTTGAAAAGCAATGTAAACCACAATTAAAATAGGTTAAATAATCTGCTATACGGTTTAAAATAAAAGCATACAAGTACACATCAGAATCCATTAATGATGGGTAAGTAACAGTATGTACACCATTTTTATTGTGTAGACAATGAATGGCTGACTTAAAAACATAATCAGCATTACAAGTTTTCTTTGACATTCATAAAACTTTACATTTGGTGAATAATATCACTAAAATTTTTAAAAAAATATCTAAAATTTCCATCATGTAATACTGATAATATGTGCCAATCATTTATATTAACAAAACAAAAATTTAAAAAGTGCATAGTGCAGAGTGAAAACAGATATTTATGTCTGACTGTGGACTTGCAAGCATGACAACGGATAGATAAGGTATATATAGATGAGACTGCATAGTCACAGATGGTGAATGGCGATGTAATAATGTACCTCAATAAAGTGTGCCTTACTACTACATCCTTTTTTTTATATAGCTTTATAAAAGGTTACGTGCATGTATGGTTGCACCTTTGTTTGGACGCACAGACTGGCTTCCTGCTGTGACGCGTTGGGTATTGGAGCGTCTGTACGTCTTATGACGCAGACTAACATTCACGGTGCGCATCGTTCATCATCGCAAGCGTACCGACAACACAAAGCCGTTGTCATGACTGCTTTACTCAGTAAACATGCACCTATGATGAAACATACACGCATGTGCCCTATTACATAACAAGCTACAAGAAAAACGAGTGTGAGGTGTGACACAGCTGTTTTGTTAAGGTACAGTATTATATCGACATTGTACAGATGTCGCTATTCAGTCTGATAAATATATATCATTCACGTATTCTATCAGTTCTCGTTCTTTCAGCACCACTTACAGGTATATATTTTGCTATTGTGACTATGCACTATTGACTTTACCAAGGTAATGCATGATTTTTGTTAGCGATTATCATGTTTACATGAAGAACCTTTATGATATGGGCTGTTAACTTTCTAATCAAATATGTATTTTTTAAAATGACACAAATATAAGTAATGTTGAAGAGGACTATTCCTACATACATTGTTTGCACAATATTACAGGTGTACATCACGTCCCTTAATCAACATTGGATTATTATATTTACTTGTATGCTTTTATTTCAAAGGCAAGAACACTGAAGTATAACCTTCGCACTGCAGCAGTTGTCAAAGTTCAACCCACATTATGCACTTCCAACATTGCAGTATTTGAGTCATCATTATGTGAGTTGGATTTGTCTAAGCTATGGAGTGACAAGGTTGACCATCAGTATCCTATAGCATAAGTAGGCTTTTGTGTTTGCATTTGTTTTCGACATGTGCATATCTGTAATAATATGTCACAATTATTTTGTTACAGATTTGTGACAAAGACAAATCATTTTATGGTTTGAAAGTTGACGTTTCAAATGTTTACAGCTTAGAAATCAGGGTGTAGCCTCATGTCTATGTGTAGCACTAGACACTTTGAGATGTCATGTTTTTTTCACCATGATTAGGTAGCTAGCAGTAATTTTTGCCGGACACACAGCAGGGGAACAGCAGGAGTTACTGAACCCCACAAACACATCAGCGATTGTTTTCATCTGTGCATCTAACACTTCTGAGCAGCAACTGGCGCTGTTGAAGCCCAGGGTCAAGGAGGGTGTAGGCAGAGGCCTAGTATGAGACGTTTGAAGTTGAAGTTGTAGTTAGCAGCAGTAATTTTTGCCAGACACACAGCAGGGGAACAGCAGGCGTTACTGAACCCCACAAACACATCAGCGATTGTTTTCATCTGTGCATCTAACACTTCTGAGCAGCAACTGGCGCTGTTGAAGCCCAGGGTCAAGGAGGGTGTAGGCAGAGACCTAGTATGAGACGTTTGAAGTTGAAGTTGTAGTTAGCAGCAGTAATTTTTGCCAGACACACAGCAGGGGAACAGCAGGCGTTACTGAACCCCACAAACACATCAGCGATTGTTTTCATCTGTGCATCTAACACTTCTGAGCAGCAACTGACGCTGTTGAAGCCCAGGGTCAAGGAGGGTGTAGGCAGAGGCCTAGTATGAGACGTTTGAAGTTGAAGTTGTAGTTAACAGCAGTAATTTTTGCCGACACACAGCAGGGGAACAGCAGGCGTTACTGAACCCCACAAACACATCAGCGATTGTTTTCATCTGTGCATCTAACACTTCTGAGCAGCAACTGGCGCTGTTGAAGCCCAGGGTCAAGGAGGGTGTAGGCAGAGGCCTAGTATGAGACGTTTGAAGTTGAAGTTGTAGTTAGCAGCAGTAATTTTTGCCAGACACACAGCAGGGGAACAGCAGGCGTTACTGAACCCCACAAACACATCAGCGATTGTTTTCATCTGTGCATCTAACACTTCTGAGCAGCAACTGGCGCTGTTGAAGCCCAGGGTCAAGGAGGGTGTAGGCTGAGGCCTAGTATGAGACGTTTGAAGTTGTAGTTAGCAGCACTAATTTTTGCCAGACACACAGCAGGGGAACAGCAGGCGTTACTGAACCCCACAAACACATCAGCGATTGTTTTCATCTGTGCATCTAACACTTCTGAGCAGCAACTGGCGCTGTTGAAGCCCAGGGTCAAGGAGGGTGTAGGCAGAGACCTAGTATGAGACGTTTGAAGTTGAAGTTGTAGTTAGCAGCAGTAATTTTTGCCGGACACACAGCAGGGGAACAGCAGGCGTTACTGAACCCCACAAACACATCAGCGATTGTTTTCATCTGTGCATCTAACACTTCTGAGCAGCAACTGGCGCTGTTGAAGCCCAGGGTCAAGGAGGGTGTAGGCAGAGGCCTAGTATGAGACGTTTGAAGTTGAAGTTGTAGTTAGCAGCAGTAATTTTTGCCGGACACACAGCAGGGGAACAGCAGGCGTTACTGAACCCCACAAACACATCAGTGATTGTTTTCATCTGTGCATCTAACACTTCTGAGCAGCAACTGGCGCTGTTGAAGCCCAGGGTCAAGGAGGGTGTAGGCAGAGGCCTAGTATGAGACGTTTGAAGTTGAAGTTGTAGTTAGCAGCAGTAATTTTTGCCAGACACACAGCAGGGAACAGCAGGCGTTACTGAACCCCACAAACACATCAGCGATTGTTTTCATCTGTGCATCTAACACTTCTGAGCAGCAACTGGCGCTGTTGAAGCCCAGGGTCAAGGAGGGTGTAGGCAGAAAATATTGAGTTCTTGCCTTGTTACGTGGCCATTGCAAATGTATGTACTTCAAACAAGAATAAATGAAGTTTTACTAGGACAATAAAATGATGAATTTCAATTCCAAGAATAGAAAAATATTTATACTTGAGAGTCCTCTGTGGTTGATACCGTTTAATGGCTAACTGAAAATATTGTAACAAATTCAAAGCTTTCGAGACTACTCAGGTCTCTTCATCAGGCTAAGACTAAAAAAAAAAGGAAGAATCACATATTTCTACACACAACAGGACACAGGAATAGGTAAGACAAGTGAGGGAGGGACAAGTGAGGGGAGACCGGCCAAAAAATGAGAACAAGGATGAATTATCAGCGCCACACGATAAGACAAAAAATAATGGATTTACCTGTGGCAAAACACTTTTGTATGCCCGGTCATAGCATGATGGATATGGAATTACTGGTATTAAAATATAACTTCAAATATGACAAAGATACAAAGGTTTCAGAATATGAGCTCATCATGACCTTTGACACTGTTAGTGATGGAATGAATAGATCACACGGATTTATGTCATTCTATATCAATTAAGGAATCTGCATCTCTGCCCTTCCAGGGGCATGAAAACACAAAACCAGACCCCAATCAGAGGGCAATAAAACTTTCTATCGTTATCTAGGAACTGTTCCAATATTTATGTTCATCCCTCTGTGATAATGACAGTTCTGCTACACGTCACTTACTTGTCTTACCTATTGCACTATTCCTGTGTCCTGTTGTGTATAGAAATATGTGATGCTTCATTTTTTGGTTTATTCTTGCCTGATGAAGAGACGTGAGTAGCCTCGAAAGCTTGCAATTTGTTACCAGTTATCCATTCAAAGGTATCAACCACTGCGGACTCTCAAGTCTAAATATTTCTCTATCTACTGGCTAACACGGTACAAAGATACACATGTTTCCTAACTTCAAGAATAAAAATAAAGACACTGCAAATATAAACGCATATATGCACATGCCAACAAGAAATGGAACAACACACCACCCAAAAAATTGGTTACAAAATATAGTGTTGTAAATTTAACAATAAAAGTCCATTTTTGTATTTATGAATAATGCTTAAGGAACGCTATGTTAAACCATAACATAGTGAAGACAATGGATTTTGTAATAGTCACTTATCATCATCATCATTGCAATTTAGATGTGACAGTCACAGACATTTCAATTATTTAAGTTAATAAAATAGTTACTTTGTACACCATGTATGACATGTTCAGCATGGACTCATCAATGTGATGACACAATAATGTACGATAAAAAATAACCATTTAAAAAAACATAATGCATTGTCACAATTTAAGTGTGTGCCTGCAAGTGTAGGTGAAACAAAGGCTACGGATAGCAAAGGTATATTCTATGTCTGTATCAGACAGTGGACAGCCTCTGATGGGTAATGTCGATGTTATACTGTACGTCAATAAAGTCTGCGGCTGCAATCATGCATTTTTTGCTTGTACAGTGTTGAAGAGGGTAAAAGCATGTCTGGTTGCGCAAGGCTTTATCCGTCAACACTACCTTCCTACTGTCACGCGTAGGGTAGGGTAGCGTGTGTCAATTAGATGACTCTATAAAATGTGACGTTACGCAGCGTTATTGCGCCCTAGGGACGCCAAAAATACGACAGCAGTAATCATTTACTGTCTAATACTCCACCTATGACCAACAAAAAAAGACCGTTCCCTCTTTAACAATCTACAAGACTAACAAGCATAATGGTTGACGCTTACTTTATTGAGGTACAGTATTACATCGACATTGTCCATGAGTAACTATGCACTGTGATACCTATATACCATTATTAATTTATATCTGTTGTGGTTGTTTCAACAGCACTTGCAGGTATAACTAGTACTACCTATTGTCAGTATGCATGATGCACTTTCTAGATGTAATAATTTATTATTGCACATTATTACCAGGTTTAGATGCTGGCCATTTCATATATGGTGTGTGAAGTTACAGTTGGCATCAGTATGTGTATTTTATAATGTCTGTCATAAATAAAACTCGTGATGATGATGATGAGGATTTTATGGTTTGTACATCCATTGACTGCATTATCTTACAGGTACAGATAGTTCCTTAAAAAGCATTAATTGATAAGTATGAAATGTACTTTTATGCATTAATTTCAAAAAGTGAAGACTATGTTTTAGTTTTTGTTACCATTTATAATAGACATGTGCAGATATGCGCTGTGATGACAAATTATTATTTATCCATATTTGTCATAAAAATTTATCATTCTAGGCCTGGAAAACTTCACAATTTCCTGTTTTAAGCATAACAATCAGGGTGACGGCTCTTCCCTATTTGGAGCATGTTCGACATGGGTTTTTCTGTGCATGTGTAGGGAACAGGAGACTTGTTGCCGGACACACAGCAGGGGAACAGCTGGCGTTACTGAACCCCACTAACACTATAGCTTGTGTATTGGTCTGTGGACACGACACTTCCGAGCAGCAACTGGCAGTGTTGTAGCCCAGGGATGAGAAGAGAACATGGTGGAGGCAGCAGGACTTTTTGCCATTATCACAGCAGGGGAACAGCTGACATTACTGAACCCCAGTAACACAGGAGCAAGTGTAGACTGTGCTAACAGCACTTCCGAGCAACAACTGGCGGTGTTGTAGCCCAGGGATGAGAAGAGAACATGGTGGAGGCAGCAGGACTTTTTGCCGTTATCACAGCAGGGGAACAGCTGACATTACTGAACCCCAGTAACACAGGAGCAAGTGTTGACTGTGCTAACAGCACTTCCGAGCAACAACTGGCGGTGTTGTAGCCCAGGGATGAGAAGAGAACATGGTGGAGGCAGCAGGACTTTTTGCCGTTCACACAGCAGGGGAACAGCTGACATTACTGAACCCCAGTAACACAGGAGCAAGTGTAGACTGTGCTAACAGCACTTCCGAGCAACAACTGGCGGTGTTGTAGCCCAGGGATGAGAAGAGAACATGGTGGAGGGAGCAGGACTTTTTGCCGTTATCACAGCAGGGGAACAGCTGACATTACTGAACCCCAGTAACACAGGAGCAAGTGTAGACTGTGCTAACAGCACTTCCGAGCAACAACTGGCGGTGTTGTAGCCCAGGGATGAGAAGAGAACATGGTGGAGGCAGCAGGACTTTTTGCCGTTATCACAGCAGGGGAACAGCTGACATTACTGAACCCCAGTAACACAGGAGCAAGTGTTGACTGTGCTAACAGCACTTCCGAGCAACAACTGGCGGTGTTGTAGCCCAGGGATGAGAAGAGAACATGGTGGAGGCAGCAGGACTTTTTGCCGTTCACACAGCAGGGGAACAGCTGACATTACTGAACCCCAGTAACACAGGAGCAAGTGTAGACTGTGCTAACAGCACTTCCGAGCAACAACTGGCGGTGTTGTAGCCCAGGCATGAGAAGAGAACATGGTGGAGGCAGCAGGACTTTTTGCCGTTATCACAGCAGGGGAACAGCTGACATTACTGAACCCCAGTAACACAGGAGCCAGTGTAGACTGTGCTAACAGCACTTCCGAGCAACAACTGGCGGTGTTGTAGCCCAGGGATGAGAAGAGAACATGGTGGAGGCAGCAGGACTTTTTGCCGTTCACACAGCAGGGGAACAGCTGACATTACTGAACCCCAGTAACACAGGAGCAAGTGTAGACTGTGCTAACAGCACTTCCGAGCAACAACTGGCGGTGTTGTAGCCCAGGGATGAGAAGAGAACATGGTGGAGGCAGCAGGACTTTTTGCCGTTATCACAGCAGGGGAACAGCTGACATTACTGAACCCCAGTAACACAGGAGCAAGTGTTGACTGTGCTAACAGCACTTCCGAGCAACAACTGGCGGTGTTGTAGCCCAGGGATGAGAAGAGAACATGGTGGAGGCAGCAGGACTTTTTGCCGTTCACACAGCAGGGGAACAGCTGACATTACTAAACCCCAGTAACACAGGAGCAAGTGTAGACTGTGCTAACAGCACTTCCGAGCAACAACTGGCGGTGTTGTATCCCAGGGATGAGAAGAGAACATGGTGGAGGCAGCAGGACTTTTTGCCGTTATCACAGCAGGGGAACAGCTGACATTACTGATCCCAGTAACACAGGAGCAAGTGTTGACTGTGCTAACAGCACTTCCGAGCAACAACTGGCGGTGTTGTAGCCCAGGGATGAGAAGAGAACATGGTGGAGGCAGCAGGACTTTTTGCCGTTCACACAGCAGGGGAACAGCTGACATTACTGAACCCCAGTAACACAGGAGCAAGTGTTGACTGTGCTAACAGCACTTCCGAGCAACAACTGGCGGTGTTGTAGCCCAGGGTCAAGGAGGATGTTTAAATACTATATCAAGTATTTTCCTTGTTACGTGTCAATTAAAAATGTCTATACTCCAAACAAGAGAAATATAATCTTTAGTACCATAAGATGATGATTTAACTTAAAAAAATATATGTAAATTAATAATTTACAAACATAAACGCATACATTAACATGTTGAAAAGCAATGTAAACCACAATTAAAATAGGTTAAATAATCTGCTATACGGTTTAAAATAAAAGCATACAAGTACACATCAGAATCCATTAATGATGGGTAAGAAACAGTATGTACACCATTTTTATTGTGTAGACAATGAATGGCTGACTTAAAAACATAATCAGCATTACAAGTTTTCTTTGACATTCATAAAACTTTACATTTGGTGAATAATATCACTAAAATTTTTAAAAAAATATCTAAAATTTCCATCATGTAATACTGATAATATGTGCCAATCATTTATATTAACAAAACAAAAATTTAAAAAGTGCATAGTGCAGAGTGAAAACAGATATTTATGTCTGACTGTGGACTTGCAAGCATGACAACGGATAGATAAGGTATATATAGATGAGACTGCATAGTCACAGATGGTGAATGGCGATGTAATAATGTACCTCAATAAAGTGTGCCTTACTACTACATCCTTTTTTTTATATAGCTTTATAAAAGGTTACGTGCATGTATGGTTGCGCCTTTGTTTGGACGCACAGACTGGCTTCCTGCTGTGACGCGTTGGGTATTGGAGCGTCTGTACGTCTTATGACGCAGACTAACATTCACGGTGCGCATCGTTCATCATCGCAAGCGTACCGACAACACAAAGCCGTTGTCATGACTGCTTTACTCAGTAAACATGCACCTATGATGAAACATACACGCATGTGCCCTATTACATAACAAGCTACAAGAAAAACGAGTGTGAGGTGTGACACAGCTGTTTTGTTAAGGTACAGTATTATATCGACATTGTACAGATGTCGCTATTCAGTCTGATAAATATATATCATTCACGTATTCTATCAGTTCTCGTTCTTTCAGCACCACTTACAGGTATATATTTTGCTATTGTGACTATGCACTATTGACTTTACCAAGGTAATGCATGATTTTTGTTAGCGATTATCATGTTTACATGAAGAACCTTTATGATATGGGCTGTTAACTTTCTAATCAAATATGTATTTTTTAAAATGACACAAATATAAGTAATGTTGAAGAGGACTATTCCTACATACATTGTTTGCACAATATTACAGGTGTACATCACGTCCCTTAATCAACATTGGATTATTATATTTACTTGTATGCTTTTATTTCAAAGGCAAGAACACTGAAGTATAACCTTCGCACTGCAGCAGTTGTCAAAGTTCAACCCACATTATGCACTTCCAACATTGCAGTATTTGAGTCATCATTATGTGAGTTGGATTTGTCTAAGCTATGGAGTGACAAGGTTGACCATCAGTATCCTATAGCATAAGTAGGCTTTTGTGTTTGCATTTGTTTTCGACATGTGCATATCTGTAATAATATGTCACAATTATTTTGTTACAGATTTGTGACAAAGACAAATCATTTTATGGTTTGAAAGTTGACGTTTCAAATGTTTACAGCTTAGAAATCAGGGTGTAGCCTCATATCTATGTGTAGCACTAGACACTTTGAGATGTCATGTTTTTTTCACCATGATTAGGTAGCTAGCAGTAATTTTTGCCGGACACACAGCAGGGGAACAGCAGGAGTTACTGAACCCCACAAACACATCAGCGATTGTTTTCATCTGTGCATCTAACACTTCTGAGCAGCAACTGGCGCTGTTGAAGCCCAGGGTCAAGGAGGGTGTAGGCAGAGGCCTAGTATGAGACGTTTGAAGTTGAAGTTGTAGTTAGCAGCAGTAATTTTTGCCAGACACACAGCAGGGGAACAGCAGGCGTTACTGAACCCCACAAACACATCAGCGATTGTTTTCATCTGTGCATCTAACACTTCTGAGCAGCAACTGGCGCTGTTGAAGCCCAGGGTCAAGGAGGGTGTAGGCAGAGGACCTAGTATGAGACGTTTGAAGTTGAAGTTGTAGTTAGCAGCAGTAATTTTTGCCAGACACACAGCAGGGGAACAGCAGGCGTTACTGAACCCCACAAACACATCAGCGATTGTTTTCATCTGTGCATCTAACACTTCTGAGCAGCAACTGACGCTGTTGAAGCCCAGGGTCAAGGAGGGTGTAGGCAGAGGCCTAGTATGAGACGTTTGAAGTTGAAGTTGTAGTTAACAGCAGTAATTTTTGCCGGACACACAGCAGGGGAACAGCAGGCGTTACTGAACCCCACAAACACATCAGCGATTGTTTTCATCTGTGCATCTAACACTTCTGAGCAGCAACTGGCGCTGTTGAAGCCCAGGGTCAAGGAGGGTGTAGGCAGAGGCCTAGTATGAGACGTTTGAAGTTGAAGTTGTAGTTAGCAGCAGTAATTTTTGCCAGACACACAGCAGGGGAACAGCAGGCGTTACTGAACCCCACAAACACATCAGCGATTGTTTTCATCTGTGCATCTAACACTTCTGAGCAGCAACTGGCGCTGTTGAAGCCCAGGGTCAAGGAGGGTGTAGGCTGAGGCCTAGTATGAGACGTTTGAAGTTGAAGTTGTAGTTAGCAGCACTAATTTTTGCCAGACACACAGCAGGGGAACAGCAGGCGTTACTGAACCCCACAAACACATCAGCGATTGTTTTCATCTGTGCATCTAACACTTCTGAGCAGCAACTGGCGCTGTTGAAGCCCAGGGTCAAGGATGGTGTAGGCAGAGGACCTAGTATGAGACGTTTGAAGTTGAAGTTGTAGTTAGCAGCAGTAATTTTTGCCAGACACACAGCAGGGGAACAGCAGGCGTTACTGAACCCCACAAACACATCAGCGATTGTTTTCATCTGTGCATCTAACACTTCTGAGCAGCAACTTGCGCTGTTGAAGCCCAGGGTCAAGGAGGGTGTAGGCAGAGGCCTAGTATGAGACGTTTGAAGTTGAAGTTGTAGTTAGCAGCAGTAATTTTTGCCGGACACACAGCAGGGGAACAGCAGGCGTTACTGAACCCCACAAACACATCAGCGATTGTTTTCATCTGTGCATCTAACACTTCTGAGCAGCAACTGGCGCTGTTGAAGCCCAGGGTCAAGGAGGGTGTAGGCAGAGGCCTAGTATGAGACGTTTGAAGTTGAAGTTGTAGTTAGCAGCAGTAATTTTTGCCAGACACACAGCAGGGGAACAGCAGGCGTTACTGAACCCCACAAACACATCAGCGATTGTTTTCATCTGTGCATCTAACACTTCTGAGCAGCAACTGGCGCTGTTGAAGCCCAGGGTCAAGGAGGGTGTAGGCAGAGGCCTAGTATGAGACGTTTGAAGTTGAAGTTGTAGTTAGCAGCAGTAATTTTTGCCAGACACACAGCAGGGGAACAGCAGGCGTTACTGAACCCCACAAACACATCAGCGATTGTTTTCATCTGTGCATCTAACACTTCTGAGCAGCAACTGGCGCTGTTGAAGCCCAGGGTCAAGGAGGGTGTAGGCAGAGGCCTAGTATGAGACGTTTGAAGTTGAAGTTGTAGTTAGCAGCAGTAATTTTTGCCAGACACACAGCAGGGGAACAGCAGGCGTTACTGAACCCCACAAACACATCAGCGATTGTTTTCATCTGTGCATCTAACACTTCTGAGCAGCAACTGGCGCTGTTGAAGCCCAGGGTCAAGGAGGGTGTAGGCAGAAAATATTGAGTTCTTGCCTTGTTACGTGGCCATTGCAAATGTATGTACTTCAAACAAGAATAAATGAAGTTTTACTAGGACAATAAAATGATGAATTTCAATTCCAAGAATAGAAAAATATTTATACTTGAGAGTCCTCTGTGGTTGATACCGTTTAATGGCTAACTGAAAATATGTAACAAATTCAAAGCTTTCGAGACTACTCAGGTCTCTTCATCAGGCTAAGACTAAAAAAAAAAAGGAAGAATCACATATTTCTACACACAACAGGACACAGGAATAGGTAAGACAAGTGAGGGAGGGACAAGTGAGGGGAGACCGGCCAAAAAATGAGAACAAGGATGAATTATCAGCGCCACACGATAAGACAAAAAATAATGGATTTACCTGTGGCAAAACACTTTTGTATGCCCGGTCATAGCATGATGGATATGGAATTACTGGTATTAAAATATAACTTCAAATATGACAAAGATACAAAGGTTTCAGAATATGAGCTCATCATGACCTTTGACACTGTTAGTGATGGAATGAATAGATCACACGGATTTATGTCATTCTATATCAATTAAGGAATCTGCATCTCTGCCCTTCCAGGGGCATGAAAACACAAAACCAGACCCCAATCAGAGGGCAATAAAACTTTCTATCGTTATCTAGGAACTGTTCCAATATTTATGTTCATCCCTCTGTGATAATGACAGTTCTGCTACACGTCACTTACTTGTCTTACCTATTGCACTATTCCTGTGTCCTGTTGTGTATAGAAATATGTGATGCTTCATTTTTTGGTTTAGTCTTTGCCTGATGAAGAGACGTGAGTAGCCTCGAAAGCTTGCAATTTGTTACCATCTTTTCAGTTATCCATTCAAAGGTATCAACCACTGCGGACTCTCAAGTCTAAATATTTATCTATCTACTGGCTAACACGGTACAAAGATACACATGTTTCCTAACTTCAAGAATAAAAATAAAGACACTGCAAATATAAACGCATATATGCACATGCCAACAAGAAATGGAACAACACACCACCCAAAAAATTGGTTACAAAATATAGTGTTGTAAATTTAACAATAAAAGTCCATTTTTGTATTTATGAATAATGCTTAAGGAACGCTATGTTAAACCATAACATAGTGAAGACAATGGATTTTGTAATAGTCACTTATCATCATCATCATTGCAATTTAGATGTGACAGTCACAGACATTTCAATTATTTAAGTTAATAAAATAGTTACTTTGTACACCATGTATGACATGTTCAGCATGGACTCATCAATGTGATGACACAATAATGTACGATAAAAAATAACCATTTAAAAAAACATAATGCATTGTCACAATTTAAGTGTGTGCCTGCAAGTGTAGGTGAAACAAAGGCTACGGATAGCAAAGGTATATTCTATGTCTGTATCAGACAGTGGACAGCCTCTGATGGGTAATGTCGATGTTATACTGTACGTCAATAAAGTCTGCGGCTGCAATCATGCATTTTTTGCTTGTACAGTGTTGAAGAGGGTAAAAGCATGTCTGGTTGCGCAAGGCTTTATCCGTCAACACTACCTTCCTACTGTCACGCGTAGGGTAGGGTAGCGTGTGTCAATTAGATGACTCTATAAAATGTGACGTTACGCAGCGTTATTGCGCCCTAGGGACGCCAAAAATACGACAGCAGTAATCATTTACTGTCTAATACTCCACCTATGACCAACAAAAAAAGACCGTTCCCTCTTTAACAATCTACAAGACTAACAAGCATAATGGTTGACGCTTACTTTATTGAGGTACAGTATTACATCGACATTGTCCATGAGTAACTATGCACTGTGATACCTATATACCATTATTAATTTATATCTGTTGTGGTTGTTTCAACAGCACTTGCAGGTATAACTAGTACTACCTATTGTCAGTATGCATGATGCACTTTCTAGATGTAATAATTTATTATTGCACATTATTACCAGGTTTAGATGCTGGCCATTTCATATATGGTGTGTGAAGTTACAGTTGGCATCAGTATGTGTATTTTATAATGTCTGTCATAAATAAAACTCGTGATGATGATGATGAGGATTTTATGGTTTGTACATCCATTGACTGCATTATCTTACAGGTACAGATAAAGTTCCTTAAAAAGCATTAATTGATAAGTATGAAATGTACTTTTATGCATTAATTTAAAAAGTGAAGACTATGTTTTAGTTTTTGTTACCATTTATAATAGACATGTGCAGATATGCGCTGTGATGACAAATTATTATTTATCCATATTTGTCATAAAAATGTATCATTCTAGGCCTGGAAAACTTCACAATTTCCTGTTTTAAGCATAACAATCAGGGTGACGGCTCTTCCCTATTTGGAGCATGTTCGACATGGGTTTTTCTGTGCATGTGTAGGGAACAGGAGACTTGTTGCCGGACACACAGCAGGGGAACAGCTGGCGTTACTGAACCCCACTAACACTATAGCTTGTGTATTGGTCTGTGGACACGACACTTCTGAGCAGCAACTGGCAGTGTTGTAGCACAGGGAGTAGAGTTCAGGTGGTAGAAAGATGAACATAACAGGAGACATGGATAACGTTGCGAACCAGTTATTTAATCTGAAAACGGACAGACAAATTCAGGTGAGATCCATGCCTTGTTCATTTTCAGAAAAGTAAGCCGGTCTACATTATCGGAGGATAGTCGCATGCGACGGTCTGTTAGTACACCACCTGCGGCACTAAAGACGCGCTCCGATAATACACTGGCAGCAGGGCAAGCCAGCACCTCCAATGCATACTGACTAAGCTCTGGCCATGTATCCAGCTTAGAGACCCAAAACTTGAATGGGGAAGAGCCATCTGGGAGTACACTGAGAGGGAAAGACATGTAGTCTGTCACCATCTTACGGAAACGTTGCCTCCTGCTGACTGGAGCCATCTCGGATGGTGTAGACATTGGTGGCGCTGCCACAAAACTTCGCCACATTTGGAACATACTGGTCTTGCCCTGTGCAGAGGCGCTGCTTGTGCTCCCTCTTGTTGCAGAGCTGTCTCCACTGCCTCGACGCACAGAGCTGCTTTGTAAAGCAGTAGCAGCAGCAGTGCTCTCGGCTGGAATGGAGAACATTATGGATTGCACCAGTGTGTCTTGGTACTCCCGCATTTTACGCTCCCGGTTCAACGGTGTGATGAGGCTTTGTAAGTTGTCCCGGTAGCGAGGGTCTAGGAGGGTGTACACCCAATAATCAGACGTGGTGAGAATGTGGGCGATGCGGCGGTCGTTTCTCAGGCACTGCAGCATGAAATCAACCATGTGCTGCAGACTCCCAACTGGCCAAGAAACGCTGTCCCCTGCAAGAGGCGTCATCTCTGCCTGCTCTGCATCACCCCACCCTCGCTCTACATACTGACTAGAGCGTTGTGTACCTCCCTCTGGAGCGATGTCTTCCTCCTCCATTGACTCCTCCTCATCCTCCTCACAAAGTGAACACTGCCCAGCCCTTTGTGAGGAACCACGTTGCGCTGACTGTCCAGAAGGTGATGGAATTTGTGACTCCTCATCCTCCACCTCTTCCGAAACCTCATCCCTTATTGCTTGCAGTGTTTTTTGAAGCAGGCAGATAAGGGGGACAGTCAGGCTGACTAGTGCATCATCTGCACTCGCCATCCGCGTTGACTCATCAAACGCACGCAAAACGTGGCAGATGTCCTTCATAGAGGCCCACTCAGTAGTGGTGAAGTGTGAACGACGCAAATTGCGAGTTGATTGCGCCTGATGCAGCTGATACTCCATTACTGCTGGCTGCTGCTCACACAACCGCTCCAACATATGTAACGTGGAATTCCACCTGGTGGGTACGTCACATATGATGCGATGTTCAGGAAGGCGAAATCTGCGTTGCAGAGCTGCAATGCGCGATCTGGCCATGCTGGAACGTCGCAAGTGAGCGCACTCTAGGCGGACCTTGTGCAGCAGTGCATCAAATCCGGATAGTCCCTCAAAAAACTCTGCACGACCAAGTTGAGCACATGTGCCAGACATGGTATGTGAGTGAGGTTGCCAAGGCCCAGAGCTGCCACCAGATTTCGGCCATTGTCACACACTACCAAGCCTGGCTGGAGATTCGCTGGCAAAAACCACACGTCGCTCTCCTGCTTGATGGCATTCCAGAGCTCCTGCGCTGTGTGGCTTCGATTCCCCATATAAATTAATTTCAGGACGGCCTGTTGACGTTTGGCCACGGCTGTGCTCATATCGGTCGCATCAGGTAAGCGTTCACGGGTCCATGTGGAGGTAGACCGTGACGGCTCCTGCAGCGATGATTCTGAGGAACTGGAGTAGGAGGAGGAGTCAATGTGGACAGACTTGATTCCTGCAATCCTTGGAGTTGGCAGAACACGTACAGCGCCACTCTCAAGATCTGTACCCGGCTCCACAACACTGACCCAATGGGCAGTGAGGGAAAGGTATCGTCCCTGGCCATGGGTACTGGTCCACGCATCGGTGGTCAGGTGGACCTTGCTACTGACGGCGTTTAGTAGCGCATGTTTAATTTTTCCCTCGACATGCTTTTGCAGACCAGGGACGGCTTGCCTGCTGAAATAAAATCGGCTGGGCACATTGTATTGTGGGACTGCCAATGCCATAAAGTTACGGAAAGTGTCAGTCTCCACCAGCCTGAATGACAGCATTTCAAGGGACAGGAGTTTTGCAATGCCAGCATTCAGAGCCTGTGCTCGTGGATGGTTTGCCGAGTATGGCCGTCTTTTATCCCATGCCTGTGCTACCGATGGCTGTTTTGTGGCCTGGGAGTGTGAGGATGACAGGGAACTTGCAGCTGTGGGTGGAATAACACTGGGTCTCTGGACAACAGTTACAGAGGTTCTTCCATGGCGATCCTGTGAGGAAGCCGAACCAGCTGTGTGTGAGCTGGAGGAAGAGGCTCCAACACGAGCTGAAGATGTAGGTGCTGCTGTAGGTTGGCCTACATCTCCAGTGTGTCTTTGTAACTCAGCTACGTGCTTTGTCCGTACATGTTTCCACATATTTGTGGTATTGAGGTTACTGGTATTTTTACCTCTTTTAACTTTTTGATTACACAGCTTGCATTTGACATAGCAAATATCATCTGCAAGTGTGTCAAAAAAGGACCACGCAGTGCAAGTCCTGGGAGCGCCCGTTTTGGCTGTTGGAAGAGAACTGCTACGAACGGGTGCCAAACTGGAGGGTACAGGCAACCGAGTCTGCAGCCTACCTCTCCCTACTGTTTGGACCGTTGGGGCAATCTCTTCCTCAGAGCTGCTACCACCACCTTCCTGTTCCTCACGCCATGTTGGTTCTTGGACCTCATCATCTCCACTACCCTCTTCCAACACCTGCTGCTGTTGGGTGGTCTGGCCAGCACCTTGCTCAACAGAAAATGGCACCTGAGTCTCATCATCATCAGATGCGTTCTGCGGTGTGCTGACCATCGGCACTGGCTCACCCGCCTCTTCAGATTCAGAGAGACACAGCTGTTGCGCATCACTGCACACTGCCTCTCCTTCACATTCCAGAATGCTGCTTGGCTGGGCCCCTGTTTCCAAGCCAACAGATTCTGAGAACAGAAGCAGAGACTCAGCTGGCTCCAGTTCAGAACTCTCTGACTGCCTGGGCAATTTGGCAGGCGGTGAAGAGACAGATGGTTGTTCAACAGTGCTGTGGTCCTGAGAGGAGGTGGAAGCAATTGAACTCGATGCATTGGCTGCCATCCAACCAACAACGGCTTCAATTTGTTCTTCCCGCAGCAGGGGGGTACGCTGAGCTCCTACAAAAGTGCGCATAAAGGAACGCTCACGGGGAAAACTGGTGGATGCTGTGTCACTGGGTGCGGCAGCAGCAGGCACAGAATCCCCACGTCCTCTCCCTGCTGACACTCCACGGCCACGACCACGTGCCTTACTCCCTGCCTTCTTCATCTTGGTAGATTGATAAAGAAAGTCAGAAAAGTTATAAGGCCTAAGTGTGGTTATTCCTCAGAGACTGCAGTGAACACTGCAGACAACTGTTCAGTAGCTGTGAAAGGCCCCTTTGTCTACTTCTATAGTGTTTGCAACCAATGTATTGTATACGGATGGAAGCGTGTCACACTAATAGATTAGATTTTTTTCAAATATAATGGAGCAGCACAAATTAGTGAAGGATGAGGCAGTGACACACGCTCAGCAGACTACAACCAGCAGTAGTTGAAGAACTAACTGGAGCGTGATCTGCACTCAAAAAATGAAAAGCTCACAGACTACAGTGAACACTGAAACACAACTGTTCAGTAGCTGTGAAAGGCCCCTTTGTTTACTTCTATAGTGTTTGCAACCACTGTATTTTATACGGATGGAAGCGCGTCACACTAATAGATTAGATTTTTTTCAAATATAATGGAGCAGCACCAATTAGAGACAAATGTGAAGGATGAGGCAGTGACACACACTCAGCAGACTACAACCAGCAGTAGTTGAAGAACTAACTGGAGCGTGATCTGCACTCAAAAAATGAAAAGCTCACAGACTACAGTGAACACTGAAACACAACTGTTCAGTAGCTGTGAAAGGCCCCTTTGTTTACTTCTATAGTGTTTGCAACCACTGTATTTTATACGGATGGAAGCGCGTCACACTAATAGATTAGATTTTTTTCAAATATAATGGAGCAGCACCAATTAGAGAAAAATGTGAAGGATGAGGCAGTGACACACGCTCAGCAGACTACAACCAGCAGTAGTTGAAGAACTAACTGGAGCGTGATCTGCACTCAAAAAATGAAAAGCTCACAGACTACAGTGAACACTGAAACACAACTGTTCAGTAGCTGTGAAAGGCCCCTTTGTCTACTTCTATAGTGTTTGCAACCACTGTATTTTATACGGATGGAAGCGCGTCACACTAATAGATTAGATTTTTTTCAAATATAATGGAGCAGCACCAATTAGAGAAAAATGTGAAGGATGAGGCAGTGACACACGCTCAGCAGACTACAACCAGCAGTAGTTGAAGAACTAACTGGAGCGTGATCTGCACTCAAAAAATGAAAAGCTCACAGACTACAGTGAACACTGAAACACAACTGTTCAGTAGCTGTGAAAGGCCCCTTTGTCTACTTCTATAGTGTTTGCAACCAATGTATTGTATACGGATGGAAGCGCGTCACACTAATAGATTAGATTTTTTTCAAATATAATGGAGCAGCACCAATTAGTGAAGGATGAGGCAGTGACACACGCTCAGCAGACTACAACCAGCAGTGGTTGAAGAACTAACTGGAGCGTAATCTGCACTCAAAAAATGAAAAGCTCACAGACTACAGTGAACACTGAAACACAACTGTTCAGTAGCTGTGAAAGGCCCCTTTGTCTACTTCTATAGTGTTTGCAACCAATGCATTGTATACAGATGGAAGCGCGTCACACTAATAGATTAGATTTTTTGCAAATATAATGGAGCTGCACCAATTCCACAAAATCAAATAAAAAAAGAGTCAGTGAGTGACACGTGCAGATGCCTACAAACAGCGGTGGATGCAGAGCAAACTGCAGCGTCACCTGCACTCTCACACACACCTTGCACAGAGCTGTTAAAACAACACTGGCAAAAGGAAGCTTTACACAGCGGTTGGTAAACTAGCCTGCCTAAAGCACAGTAGAGTACACAATATCGCAATGTCTAACTGTCCCTCAGAGTCAGCACAGCAGCGTTCTGTCCCTAACTGAGTTCACAGCACAGTGACGCTAAAATGGAGGCGGCGCCTTTTATAGTGCATTCTGACATCATTTCAGCAGCCAATCACAGCCATGCCATTAGTTAAGATGACCACAGCAGTACAGGATGTGCCCACACTTCATAAGATTCCTCATTGGCTGACTAAAATCACATTGCCTCTCAAAGAATTATGGGAACTTCCGATTCCGGTATACGATATATGAAAAATATCGGAACTAAGTATCGGAATTCCGATACAGCGAATATCGGCCGATACCCGATACTTGAGGTATCGGAATGCTCAACACTAGTGTTGAGCGATACGATAATGTAAATATCGGCTATCGGCCGATATTAGCTCTATCGGCCTTTCGATAATTCGTTTCGATATTTTCGTCTTATCGAATACCGGAATCGGATTTGTCACTGTCACTGTCTGTGTCCGTCGGTCGGGTCTGTCACTGTCAGTGTCCGTCGGTCGGGTCTCTCAGGAGTCAGCGGCACTTACCTGGCAGAAGATCTCCGGCGGTCACGTCCTGGACTGCTTCATGGCCGCCATCCTCTTCTCCCCGGCGGTCACATGCAGTTTCTCGCGATAACTGCAGTGACTGCTGGGTAATCCCAGCCGTAAAGCAGTCAGTCCGATGACGTCACCGCCGGGGAAGCAGGTAATCAGCTGTGCTGCGTCGCGATGACAGGCTCTGCCTGTCATTGCGATGTAGCAGAGCTGGATCGTCGTGGGACTGTCGTTATGGACTGCGTCGGACAGGTGGTATACTGTTGGTTTGTTTTTTTTCTTTTTTTACAGGAGATCGATGGCGTCGCAGGAATGAGAGTACAATAAAAGAAATGAAAACTGTGTTGTCTCTTTTATTTCATTAAAATACTTTTTTCTTGCTTTGTCTTTTTTTTATGCATTTAATAAATTTGGGATTAATAATGGATCGGTGTCTTATTGACGCCTCTCCATTATTAACCGGGCTTATTGTCACCGTGCAATCAACAGTGACATTAACCCCTTATTACCCCGCTTGCCACCGCTACAGGGCAAGTGGGAAGAGCCGGGTAAAGTGCCACAATTGGCACATCTTTTGATGCGCCAAATGTGGGGCTGCTGTAGCCTGGTATTATCAGGCTGTTGAGGGCCAAAATCCATGGGCCTTGACAGTCTTTTAATACCAGGCCGCAGCAGTCTGCATTTTACTTGGCTGGTTAACAAAAATAGGGGGACCCCTACGCCGTTTTTTTTTTCGAGGGGATCCCCTATTTTTGTTAACCAGCCAAGCTAAGCAGACTGCTGTGGCCTGGTATTATCAGGCTTGCAAGGTCCATGGATATTGGATCCTTACCAGCCTGAAAAACCAGGCCTCAGCAGTCTGCTTCATCTGGCTGGTTAACAAAAATAGGGGGGACCCCACGCCAATTTTTTTCGAGGGGATCCCCTATTTTTGTTAACCAGCCAAGATATGCAGACTGCTGTGGCCTGGTATTATCAGGCTGGCAAGGTCCATGGATCTTGGCTCCTTACCAGCCTGAAAAACCAGGCCTCAGCAGTCTGCTTCATCTGGCTGGTTAACAAAAATAGGGGGGACCCCACGCCAATTTTTTTCGAGGGGATCCCCTATTTTTGTTAACCAGCCAAGATATGCAGACTGCTGTGGCCTGGTATTATCAGGCTGGCAAGGTCCATGGATCTTGGCTCCTTACCAGCCTGAAAAACCAGGCCTCAGCAGTCTGCTTCATCTGGCTGGTTAACAAAAATAAGGGGGACCCCACGCCAATTTTTTTCGAGGGGATCCCCTATTTTTGTTAATCAGCCAAGATATGCAGACTGCTGTGGCCTGGTATTATCAGGCTGGCAAGGTCCATGGATCTTGGCTCCTTAACAGCCTGAAAATCCAGGCCTCAGCGGTCTGCTTCATCTGGCTGGTTAACAAAAATAGGGGGGACCCCACGCCATTTTTTTTCGAGGGGATCCCCTATTTTTGTTAACCAGTTCCCTCTGACGTCACTGATTGTGTCCCTGGCTGACCTGAAGTGAAAGTGGAAAGCAATCAATTAAGCTTTCCACTTCCTCTCCTGTCAGCCAGGAGAGGAACTCATTCATTTGGGGGTTTACTGTGAGGCTGCAGCATTAGCTGCGGTCCCTGCAGTAAACATTAACCCTTTCTGATGGATTACACCGTGGGACCTGACTGTACATCGGATTGGTAAGAATAATTTTGCTTTATTATTTTATTTTTATTACAGGAAATGGTTTTAGCAGGTAAATAAAATATGGTCAAAAACTGTGTGATTATTTCATTAAACTTCTTTTTTATTAAAGTGTGTGTGTTTGATTTTTCTTTCATACAATAGGATTAATAATTGATAGTTGTCTGATTGACAGCTCTCAATTATTAACCTGGCTTAAAGTGACCTTTCAATTGCAAGGTCATTTTAACCCCTTATTAACCCATTCGCCACCGCTACAGGGCAATGGGAATAGACGGGCAAAGTGCCAGAAAGGGCAAATCTAATTAGAGATTTGCCCTTTCTGGGGTGTCTGGGGGCAGATGTTAGTAGCCGGGGGGGGCCAAAAATAATGGTCCCTCTCTGGGCTATTATTATCTGCCCCCACTCACTGGCTTTGTCTGTCTGGTTGCGAAAATAGGGCGGGAGCCCACGCATTTTTTTTCAGCAATTTTACACCTCATATATATATATACATGTCATTGAATTTGTGACACATATATATATATTTATATTTATAGTTCATACACTTCTACATAGTATAATAGCCGCTAATTCAATTGCCGGCTTTTGTGAAAATGCAGAACCCGACATGAAATGACACTTGGTTTACATAGAGTTAACCATGTCTTTTCATGTAGTTTGATATCTGATTTGCACAAACAATTACATGAGTGTAAGTGTGCAAAATTTCACACCTGTAGGGGTTAATTAAAGGTGTAAATTCGTAGCAAAAAAGTCCGTTTTTTTTACAACGAATTTACACCTTTAATTAACCCCTACAGGTGTGAAATTTTGCACACATAGACTGATGTAATTGTTTGTGCAAATCAGATTGCAAACGACATGAAAAGACATGGTTAACCCTATGTACACCAAGTGTCATTTCATGTCGGGTGCTTCTGTCTTTTCACAGAAGCCGGCTTTACCCGGCAATTGAATCAGAGGATATTTTACTATGTAGAAGTGTATAAACTATACATATATGTATATATATATATATATGTCACAATGACATGTATATATATATATATATATATGTATTCTATGTGTGTATATTTAGTGTTTACAAGGAAATAAAGGTTTTTTTTTAGTTGTGATATTTTGTTCCCATAGACTTACATTGGACTTCCGGTATCGAAATCGGATATCGAAGATATCCGTGCTATCGGCGATACAATTTCGATACGATATTTTTAGATATAAAGCACTATCGCTCAACACTAGTCGTCATCATCCAGATCTCTGCACTGTGACTGTTCAGGCAGAGGGCGCACAAACGTGACATCATAGTGCTCTCTGACTTGAATGTCTCTGTCAGGAAACGCGGAAGACGTCACAGCGGTGGAGCAGGTAGAGGTAAGTATTGCAAGTGCTGGGGCCCTGAGGAAGCAGGGGGACACATTCATGGGCACCGGGAACTGGCACAGGGCCTCTCATAGTACGCCAGTGTCTCTGACGGCGAGTGGGCCCCCCCACCTGCTCAGGGCCCCGACACTTGCCCGGGTGCGCCACGTGCTGACGCCGGACCTTGGAGGGGTACAGCCCAGTTAGGGAGGTGGAAAAAGTGGCATATGTTGAGGTGTAGGCTGGACGTTCAGCAGCTGCAAATGGAGGAATTGGAGAAGTCGGAGGAAGAGGAGGACAAAGCGAGCTATTTTGCTGGCAACCTATGTGTCATCAGGGGAAGGTAGTACAAAATCCTTTGAAACCCAAGCATGGTTCATTTCAATGAAGGTGAGATCACCTACATTTTGGGTTGACAGCTGGGTCTTTCTTTCTGTCAGGATTGATCCAGCAGCACTGAAGACTCTTTCTGATAGCACACTCCCAGCAGCGAGCTCCTGTAGGGCATATTGTGCCAATTCAGGCCAGGTGTCCTGTTTACAGGCTCAGTAGTCAAAGGGGAATGAACTGTGAGGGAGGACATCGATAGGGGAGGAGAGGTAATTTTGAACCACAGTTGACAACTGTTGTCTCCTGTCTGTTGCAATCGATTCACTATTACCAGTCGTGTGAGCGTTACTCTAGAAATCAGACCACAACATGGTCATGAAACCCCTATCTCCACTTCGGCTGTGTGCACCACGAGCACCTCTTCCATTTGGCCCAGTACAGCTAGTGGTAGAACCTGCACTGCTGCTGTGTGCTGGGAATGCCTCTAACAAACGGTTTACCAGAGTTGCTTGTTTGTTCGCCAATATTAGCTCTAGGTTCTCCTGTGGCATGATGTTCTGTAATTTGCCTTTATAGCGTGGATCGAGGATGCTGGCCAACCAGTAGACATCATCCTTCATAATTTTGGCAATGCGGGGGTCCCTTTTTAGGATCCGCAAGACATAATCACACATGTGGGCCAATGTTCCATGTGTCAATGATGCACTCCCAATGGTGGATGGAGGAGCACTTTCTGCCAAATCCACATACCTCCAGTCACGCACAAACCTTTTACCTGACCTTGGCAAGCCAACATTTCCTCTTGCCTCCTGAGAAGCATAATCCTCCCCAAAATAATCATCTCCCTCATCCTCCTCCTCTTCCTCTTTTTCCTCCACCTCGTCCAGGACAGTTCCCTGAGGATACAATGCCTGACTGTCATGAAGGCTTCCCTCCTCTTCCTCCTCCGCTGCAGACGCCTGATCCTTAATGTGCGTCAAAGTTTGCATGAGCAGACGCATAAGTGGGATGCTCATGCTTATGATGACGTTGTCTGTGCATACCAGCCATGTGCATTACTCAAAACACTGTAGGACTTTACAGAGGTCTTTCAGCTTTGACCACTGCACACCCGACAACTCCATGTCCGCCCTTAAACTGCCTGCCTGTGTATCCTCCCACAAATGCATTACAGCCTGCCTCTGTTCACACAGCCTCTCAACCATGTGCATGGTGGAGTTCCACCTTGTTGCAACGTCTATGATTAGGTGGTGCTTGGGGAGGTGGAGCGATCACTGCAGCCTCTGCATACGACTGGAGTCTACGTGTGAGCGACGGATGTGCGAGGCCACTCTTCGCACCTTATGGAGCAGGGCTGGTAACTCCGGATAATTATTTATGAAGCACTGCACCATCAGATTCAAGGTGTGAGCCAGGCAAGGTATGTGTCTGAGATTTGCCGGGGCTGTGGCCGCCACAAAATTACGGCCGTTATCACTGACTACTTTGCCTGGCTCAAGATGTAGACTGCCCAGATATTACTCAGTTTCTCGTTGAAAGTAGTCGGCCAGTACCTCCGCGGTGTGTCTGTTGTCACCCAAAGACATCATCTTTAAAACAGCCTGCTGACGCTTACCACTAGCTAATCGATAGTGGGACACCTCGTGTGCAACACTGGCAGCTGCGGATGGAGTGCTCGTGCGACTGCGCTCTGTCAACGAGCTTTTGCTTCTGGAGGAGGAGGAGGGTCGAACGCCTACAGCCAACTGTTGCCTTTACCGTTGGCTATGCAGCACTGTCCCACCACCGCTGTCCCCTGTGGACCCTGCATCCACCACATTCACCCAGTGCGCAGTGATGGACATGTAATGTCCCTGGCCATGCCTACTGGCCCATGCATCTGTTGTGAGGTGCACCTTTCCACTCACTGTGTAATGTATGTAGTACAGTTCATATATCGTCTTGTGCTTGGGTGTGATGAAAACACAGGAGTCACAGGTTTGATATAGAAAAGTCCTGTATTACTTCATACAAGTTGGCAGAAATAGTCACACAGTTTGCAGACACAGAAACAGGAGACACAGCAGGCCAGAGTAATCCAAGCTCAGCAATCACTCTCCAATACAGATTCAGGATCTTCTTCTCTGTTACCGTAAGTCCATGCAAACGTGGGTCTTTCAAAGAGCAGGGTTCAGAGTCCACAAGTGCTTCAGAGTTCCTCAGTAGGAATAGCTGGAGTACAAGGTCCAAGGCTTACAGGAGTCAAGTCACAGGTTCACTGCAGGCTAGACTCTGAAGCACTGATTGCTCAGCTGTGGCTGCTCAAGAAGCAAAGGAGAGAATCAGGGCGGGAACATGCAAGCTGGAAACTCCATTTTGACTGAGGGCAAGATAGCTGCAGCAAGACAGAAAGTAAAATGGCTGACGAACAAACTGAGTTTCAGGAATATATACATAGAACCTTACATTACTCCCCCCTTAAGGACAACCTCCGGATGACCTCAGACCAGGCTTGTGAGTGTACCTCTGATGAAACTGACGGAGCAAGCGAGGAGCATTAACGTTATTGACCGGTTCCCATGAGTTGTCCTCCACTGGGTAGCCCTGCCATTTAATCAGATATTGTAACTGATTTCTATACAACCTGGAATCTAAAATCCTTTCCACCACAAATTCTTCCTGACCATCGACTAGCACTGGGTCAGGGCAAGGAGAGGAACGTCCAGGAAACGTATTGGGTGTCGCAGCCTTTAGTAGGGATACATGAAAGACAGGGTGGATTCTCATAGTTCTGGGCAGTTGAAGACGACAAGCAACGGCACTTATAATTTTACTGATTTTATAGGGTCCAATGTACTTATGTCCCAACTTAGACGATGGAATCCTTAACTTAAGATTTCTGGTTGACAGCCAGACCAAGTCTCCTACCTTGAAAGCTGGTGCAGGTTTACAAAATTTATCTGCTGCTTTCTTGTACCTTTCTTGAGCCGATTCCAGATTTTCCTTTAGAAGATCCATATTCTTCTGTAAAGACGTGATTCTTTCAGCCACTGCTGGTAAAGGCGTTTCTATGGGAAATCGTGGTAGAATGTTAGGATGATAACCTAGATTAGAGTAAAAAGGAGACTGTTTAGTGGAGGCACTCTGAGAGTTGTTATACGAGAACTCAGCTAATGGAAGTAGATCCACCCAATCATCCTGTAGGTGGCAGATAAAGCAGCGGAGATACTGCTCCAGGGTTGATTGGTTCGTTCGGTCTGTCCATTAGTCTGGGGATGAAAAGCAGAAGAAAGGTTTACTTTAATGTCCAATGCTGCACAGAAATTTTGCCAAAACCTAGAAGTGAATTGCACCCCTCGATCCGAAATAACCTCATCCGGTACTCCATGTAAGCGAAACACATCTTTAATCATCAAATCTGATGTCTGTTTTGCAGTGGGTAAGCCGACACAAGGGATAAAATGAGCTGCCTTTGTTAGACGGTCAACCACCACTAGAATGGTGTCCTTCCCCTGAGAGGTTGGTAACTCCACAATGAAGTCCATAGAAATGGATCCCCACGGGCGGGACGGGGTGGGAAGAGGCTGTAACAGACCAGTTGGTGAGGAGCGAGGTGTTTTGCATCTTGCACAGACTTCACATGAAGTGACATAGTTTAAAACATCTTTCCTGTAAGTGGGCCACCAAAAGAAACGAGAAAGAAATTCCTGTGTCTTTAGAATTCCTCTATGCCCAGCTATCTTGGAATCGTGAATGAGTTGCAATACTCTTAATCTGACTGTTTCAGGAATATACAGACGTTGTCCCTGAATCCACACACCATTCTTAAAGACAAGACTTACGTCCCTTGGGGGTTGTGCCAAAAAGGAATCCGCATGGTATGCTTCCTTGATGTCCTTAAGTAGGTCTTGATTATGAATTACTCCTAGGAATCTAGAGTCAGGAAGAATAGTCTTAGGAGGAGTAATTGGACGTGTCTCTGCTGAGTAAATCCTAGAGAGTGCATCAGCCTTTCCATTGCGCAATCCTGGTCTATAAGAGATGATAAAATTAAATTGGTTTAAGAAAAGATTCCAGCGAGCCTGGCGAGGAGTCAGGCACTTAGCCGACCTGATAAACTCAAGGTTACAATGGTCTGTCAGGACGACTATTTGCTGTGCAGCTCCCTGAAGAAGGTGTCTCCATTCTTTGAAGGCGGCAATAATGGCCAACAACTCTCTATTGCCCACATCGTAGTTCCTCTCAGCCGAAGACAACTGCTGGGAAAAGAAGGCACAGGGATGCAAGACATTCTTCTCACCTGTTCTCTGAGAGAGTATAGCTCCAACGGCACAGTCTGAAGCATCCACCTCTATTATGAAGGCAAGCTCGGGGTTGGGATGTACTAGGATAGGTGCAGTGGTAAATTTATCTTTTAGACGGGAAAATGCTTCCTGGGCTTGGGGAGTCCAGGAAAACCTAGACTCTTTCCGGGTAAGTTGAGTGATAGGTGACACTACCTCAGAGAAATTTCTAATGAAACGTCTATAGAAGTTGGCAAACCCGATGAAGCGCTGTACCTCCTTCACATTTCTAGGACTTGGCCAATCCTTGATGGCTTGGGTTTTGCTTCCATCCATACTAATTCCTTGTGTAGACAGTACATACCCCAGAAATTGAATTTCGGTCCTATGGAATTCACACTTTTCAAGTTTGATGTAAAGATGATTTTGTCTTAGACGTTCCAAGACCATTCTCACATGTCCATGATGTTCCTCTGTGGAGTTAGAAAAAATTAGAATATCATCCAAATAAATTACCACGAATGTATCTAGGAGATCCCTGAAGATGTCATTCACCAAGTGTTGGAAAGTGGCTGGGGCGGTACTCAGACCAAAAGGCATAACTAGATATTCAAAGTGTCCATAGCGTGAGCTGAATGCAGTCTTCCATTCATCCCCAGGTCTAATACGGACTAAGTTATAGGCCCCACGAAGATCTAGTTTAGAAAAAATTTTGGCATGTCGCACTCTCTCCAATAACTCAGGGATTAAAGGCAATGGATAACGGTTTCTAATAGTAACCTTATTGAGTTCCCTATAGTCTACGCATGGTCTCAGAGATCCATCTTTCTTCTTTACAAAGAAGATGGGTGCACCTGCAGGAGATGAAGAGGGGAGTATGAAGCCCTTGGCTAGATTTTCATCTATGTAATCCTTTAAAGCCTTTAGCTCGGGCCCCGCCAGGGGGTAGATCTTACCAAAAGGTATCTCTGCTCCAGGCAATAATTCAATTGGACAATCATATGGACGGTGAGGAGGAAGCTGGTCAGCGTTCTTCTTGTCACATAAATCCACATAGTCCTGGTATACAGCTGGTAGTTCAGGGACTGACATGATTCCTTTAGGAACAGAGCAAGCTGAAACTTTTGGACTCATCTGTTTCTCTGGAAAGTGTAATTCCTTGGTCTCCCAGTTAATGGTAGGATTCTGAGCCTGCAGCCATGGTAGCCCTAGAATAATGGGAAAGTGGGGAGAAGAGATAAGCATAAAGGACAGTTTCTCTTGATGATCTTTACCCATAAGAACCCTCAAAGGCTCTGTTTCCTGATCCACTGGTCCAGAGGTCAGCAGGGAGCCATCCACAGTTTCCATCTGTACTGGAGTAGCCTTCTTCACTGAACGTATTCCCTGTTTCAGAGCAAAGGAGACATCCATAAAATTTCCACTTGCCCCTGAGTCGATCATAGCAGAGCTAGACACCCAAGCTGAGTCAACCCAGAGTTTGATGGAAAGAAAGCAATGAGAATTGTTTTTCTTACAACTCAGCTGGGACACCGCTGAGGAAACTTGAAAAATGGCAGCGTTTACACAGTCAACGTCCTCAGTGGTAACGGAGTTTAAGTCCGAGAAATCAAGATCTGTTGCTGCAGATCTCTCTGGAGCCTGAGGCTCGGACCTGACAGATCCCCTCTCGCAACACTCACAATGAATGAGTGCTGCAGTAGTCTTACGAGAACGGCTGGGGCAGTTTATAATGAAGTGCCCTGACTTACCACAATAGAAACATAGATTCTCCTTAAAACGATGTTCCTTGCGTGCATCACTAACCCGTCGTTGTAAAGAGTCTACCTGCATGGGTTCAGGTTCAGGTTCCCGTGTAATCCTACTCAAAGGTTCCTTAGCTGGAGAGGAAGGTAGGAAAAGGTTAGTACGATTGCTTTCGAACCATCTCTCTTGCCTGCGTTCAGTCAGACGAGTATCAATACGGATGCAGTAGTTAATAAAGTCACCTAACGCAGTGGGAGGGTCGGCACGAGCAAGTTCATCCTTAATCAGTGGAGATAACCCCTTTCGAAAAATAGATTTTTTGGCGGAACTGTCCCAGGTAGTATCAAGGGCCCATCTCCTGAAATCCAAGGCATATTCAGCTACCGAGTGCTTACCTTGGCGCAAAGCTAACATGGCTGCTTCAGCTGTTGCACCTCGATTGGGGTCATCAAACACCTGCCCCATGGCTGAAATAAAATCATCAAGGTGATTCAAACAATCATCCTCAGTCTCAATCAGAGGGTTTGCCCACATTAAAGCCTTGTTGGTAAGCAACATAATTATAGTAAGCACCTTAGATCGTTCAGTGGGAAATTGTGAAGCATGTGCAGAAAAAAAAAGATTGCATTGATTAATAAATCCCCTGAATTTCTCACATTCACCGCCAAAACGAAAAGGGGGCAACTTGGGAATCCCAGCACTCGGGGCTACGGCAGGAGCCTGGACTCGCCCCTCTAGAACCTCAATCCTGGCTCGCAAATCCTGGGTAGTCTGTCCAACCACTTGCAAATTGTGATTATTGAGGTCCTGTAGATTTGTAAAACGGGTCTTTATATTCTGCAAATCTGCAAAGATATTATCAGTCACTCCGCAAAGTTCCTTTATGCGGGCCTCCATTTTCCAGATCTTTTAAGACAGGATTACTGGAAGAAGAGGAGAGAAAAAAAAACAATAGTGTTCACCTGTGGCAACACTGCAGAGAGAAAAAAAAATTAAGGGAACTGCTCACCTGGAATGGTTGTGAGAAGTCACAACCACTATCATCACAGAAAGTTTCAACCAGACATCTGATATCCAGAGTTACAGCAGACAAAAAAGAGAAAAGAAAGGAAAAAAAAAAAAAAAAAACAATAGTGTTTACCTGTGGTAACACTGCAAAAAGAAAAAACTTAAGGGAATTGCTCACCTGGAATGGTTGTGAGAAGTCACAACCACTGTCATCACAGAAAGTACAACCGGACGTCTGATATCCACAGTACAGCAGACACAGCCTTCCAGACCCAGCAGACACTAACGTTTTGGCTTCAGAATCTTGTAATGTATGTAGTACAGTTCATATAGCGTCTTGTGCTTGGGTGCGATGAAAACACAGGAGTCACAGGTTTGATATAGAAAAGTCCTGTATTACTTCATACAAGTTGGCAGAAATAGTCACACAGTTTGCAGACACAGAAACAGGAGACACAGCAAGCCAGAGTAATCCAAGCTCAGCAATCACTCTCCAATACAGATTCAGGATCTTCTTCTCTGTTACCGTAAGTCCATGCAAACGTGGGTCTTTCAAAGAGCAGGGTTCAGAGTCCACAAGTGCTTCAGAGTTCCTCAGTAGGAATAGCTGGAGTACAAGGTCCAAGGCTTACAGGAGTCAAGTCACAGGTTCACTGCAGGCTAGACTCTGAAGCACTGATTGCTCAGCTGTGGCTGCTCAAGAAGCAAAGGAGAGAATCAGGGCGGGAAAATGCAAGCTGGAAACTCCATTTTGACTGAGGGCAAGATAGCTGCAGCAAGACAGAAAGTAAAATGACTGACGAACAAACTGAGTTTCAGGAATATATACATAGAACCTTACACACTGATTGTTTGAGTGCATGGACAATGCGGTCTTTCACATGCAGGTGGAGGGCAGGGGCGGCTTTTCTAGAAAAGAAGTGCCGACAGGGTATGTCATAGTGTGGGACAGCATAGGCCATGAGCTCTCGGAACGCTGCACTTTCAATCAAACGGTAGGGCATCATCTCTAATTAGATCAGTTTGGCAATGTAGGCATTCAAAGCCAGTGAGGTTTTGTAGTCCGTCCACACTTGCAAGTGCATGGTGTTTAAATGTCTAAGCATGCAACTGGTATTCAATTTTCTGAGATTTTTCCCTCAGCTAAAGGTCCTTCCGCACTTCTTACAGATAACATTTGCCTCATCAATAGGATTTTGGTCAAAAAAGTGCCACACTGCACTCTTCCTACTATGGGATAAATTTTCAGGGCTTGCACGCTGTGCTAATTTGACCATCTGGCCAAGCTATCCTGCAACTCTTTTTGTTTTTTTAACACGTTTTTGGACTGCTACGGGCCTGCCAGATAACCGCAGCTGCGATGTCGATGCCTGCTGCAGATCTTCCTTCTCTTCTGAGCTATTTCCAGCGGCACCCTCTTCCACCATTGGATGCCAATCAGGGTAAACCACTGGGTCATCCATCATCTCCTCTTCAATTTCATCTGCACCTTCCTCTGTGTCACAGTGTAAGGTGGTATCGTATGCGGGAAGGGGCACCTGAGTTTCATCAGGGTCAGATTCTGGCTCAGTAGACTGCGAGGGCAATGCAGTGCTCTGTGTGAATGTACCAGCAGAATCAGATAGCAGTGGCTATGAATCAGTGCACTCCATGTCATATTCATCTTGGACTGGGGAATTCAGGATTTGACTTGATAACCCAGGCATGGTATGTGAAAAGAGCTCCATGGAGTAATCTGAAGTGTGGCCTGCCGCATCCTTCACTTTTGGTAGGGGTGAAGGACACAAGGAAAGATGTTGTTACTGACCTGGAGCCTGTACTGACGACTCAGTGCTTGCATTTTTTGAAACTTCAGAAGAGGAGGGGATAGAGCTGGAGGCTGTTTCGGCAATGTAAGCCAAAATCTGTTCCGGCTTTAAAAGCGGTTTACCTACTCCCAGAAAAGGGAGCCTTCCAGGCCTTCTGGAGCCAGACGATGACGCAGGCTCAACAACTCCAAAAATACCAGCAGATATATGGTACTGTATGAGGAGCGTACAGTTGTATATGGCATAGGGGAAAATTTAAATCTCCGTATATATTTCCGGAGTCACACACAGACGATCACTCAGTAAGGATTTGACCGTAATACAAAGAGCTATTATACGGTAGTGTCTCAGAAGCGTACAGCTGTATACGGTGTAGGGGAAAATTGCCATCTCCGTATATATTTCCAAAGTCATACACAGATGATCACTCAGTATGAATTTGACCTTAATACAGTGGTTCTCAACCTTTCTAATGCCGTGACCCCGCAATACAGTTCCTCATGTTGCGGTAACCCCCAAACCAAAAAATAAGTACAGTCCTCCATACAATATTATGGGCACCACTTAGTCCTCCATACAGTATTATGGGCCAAATATAATGCTCCATAAAGAATATTGGACCCCAAATAATGCTCCATACAGGATACTGGTCCCCATATAATGCTCCATATAAAATATGGAGCTCTCCTCTGCACTGTGCTGCATTCTGCACTGTTATGGCTCAGGAAAGGGCACTGTGGAAAGACTCCCCATTATCATCATCATCGCCTCCCCATCATCATCATCGCCTGCCCATCATCATTGTCTCTCCATCATTATCATTGTCTCTCCATCATCATCATTGCCTACCCATCATCATTGGCTCCCCATCATCATCATTGCCTGCCCATCATCATTGGCTCCCCATCATCATCGCCTCCCCATCATCATCAACATCATTGCCTGCCCATCATCATTGGCTCTCCATCGTCATCATCATTGCCTTCCCATCATCATTGGCTCCCTATCATTATCGCCTCCCATCATAATCATCATCATCATTGCCTGCCCATCATCATTGGCTCCCCATCATCATCATCATTGCCTGCCCATCATCATTGGCTCCCCATCATCATCATTGACTGCCCATCATCATCATCATTGCCTGCCCATCATCATTGCCTCCCCATCATCATCAACTTTGCCTGCCCATCATCATTGGCCCCCCATCATCATCATTGCCTCCCAATCATCATCATCTTTGCCTGCCCATCATCATTGGCTCCCCATCATCATCGTTGCCTTCTCACCACCATCACTGCCTCCCCCCATCACCATCACACATACAGCACCACACACAGACAGCACCGCAGCACTCTCTCACATACACACATGCTGGCAGACCCACACACACACACACACACACACACACACACACACTGATACACACAGACACATACACCTCACATCTCAACTGTCCGGCGCCCACGCTTACTCTCTGCCACAGCCGACCGCTGAATGATGACATCATCCAGTGGCGCTGCTGTGACAGGAAGTGCGGGTGCCCTGCAGGCGCCCCCTGGAGCCCGGAGCTGCGGAGGCACGGGGAGGGGTAATATTGCGCCGCCTGCTCAGGCCGGGTCCCCCCTCTCCCCGCACAGTGGACTCACCGACCTGCCACTCAGCTCCGGAGGGTCCCGGGCCACTGCACTGTGCCTCCATGGGAGGAGGAATTGCTGCTGCTGCCACACCGCCCCCACACACGTGCTGCCTGGGGCGGCCCACCCACGCTATGCCTGCCCACGCTTCGCCCGCCTGCCCACGCTACGCCGCCCACGCTATGCCACTGGGCTAAAGCCAGCGGAAATATGTATTTTCCGATGGCTTTAAGCGAGTCCTGTGTTTTGGTCGTTCGACCCCCGCCGGGGTCGCGACCCACAGGTTGAGAACCGCTGCCTTAATACAAAGAGCAGATATATGGTACTGTCTCCGAAGCGTACAGCTGTATATGGTGTAGGGGAAAATTGCAATCTCCGTATATATTTCCGGAGTCACACGCAGACGCTCACTCAGTATGGATTTGACCGTAATACAAAGAGCAGATATACGGTACTGTCTCAGAAGCGTACAGCTGTATACGGTGTAGGGGAAAATTGCAATCTCAGTATATATTTCCAGAGTCCACACAGACGATCAATCAGTATGGATTTGACCGTAATACAAAGAGCAGATATACGGTACTGTCTCAGAAGCGTACAGCTGTATACGGTGTAGGGGAAAATTGCAATCTCCGTATATATTTCCGGAGTCACACACAGATAGTCAACATGTATTTGTCCATGATCACCATTAGATGCTCTCTCCATGGGTAGTGTGTGAGGAGCATACAGCTTTATACGGTGTGGGAAAAAATTAACGCTCGGTAACTGTGCAGAAAAAAAGAATAAAAGTATTAGTGCTGCGTAAAAAGCAGTCTGCACAGCACTGTACACACAGCAATACAGCTATCAGGCAGTCTAATAACCAGCACTGCTGCACACAAGAAAATCCTCCTCTGTCACTGCACACTAAATGTACAGCACAACTGCTATCAGCATAAGCACAGAAGAACTTCTCTTTCCAGCCCTAACTCTCTCCCTACTGATAAACATCGTCAGCAACCTCTTCCTACTGTTAATATCGGCAGAAGTAAAATGGAGGTTGGCGCTCAGGGCTTTTATAGCCACTCTGACGCCCCCCAAAGCAAGCCAATCACTGCAATGCCCTTCTCTAAGATGGTGATGGACGCTGCCCATGTCATCTCGTTGCCCACAGTGTACGTCCTTGATCATTGGCTGAAAAAAGGCGTCTTCAAGCATTATGGGAAAACCGACTTGGGCGCTGGGGTCGACGACTGTATGGCTGACTGCACGCTATGGTCGGGATTCGGCCAACGAAACCCGACTTTGGCGAAAGTCGGCGACTTTTGAATCTGACCGACCTGTTTCGCTCAACTCTAATACTCACTATTTAATAATACAAATCATACAGAAAAATGATACAAGGAGGACTTATAATATCTACCACCATATTTGTCACAGAAGATAAAGTATGTAAAAATTCTTGTATGTGCAAAAAATATATTATTGATACAACTTTGACAGGATCCATTGTATTGTGGAATGAGTCGTAGCTTTCAATAGTTCTTTATTGTCAAAAGATCTGTAAAAACTATAAAAAATGATAAATTGTGAGATAGTATAAAATTACATTCTACTATACCACAAAGTCAGAAGGAAACATTGCATAGTCAAGAAAATATTTCATATTATAGTATGTAGTTTAAAATCCACATTGAGACCAATAAGTTTTAGGGAGTTTAGCCTATATATCCATTGCAATCCTTTGTTTTTCAATAATTTCTCCCTATCACCCCCTCTTGTAAGTATGGGAACATGGTCAACAGTAAAACATTTAAGATTTCTTTCTTTATGCCTTAATTCTGTAAAGTGCTTTGATACAGTTAATTCTAATTTCTTTTTATTAATTGTGTACCGATGGTGGTTTATTCTCATTTTAAAAATCCAAAATATTTCCCCCTCGTATAGTAGCATACATGCACACAACTCACATAGAGTTTAATGTTGAAAATTTTTTGTGAAATAGGATGTTTAAAGTTTTTCACCCTTTACCATAAGCGCACAATTTATGCAACCAACTGCAGAGGACCTCACAACCCGCGGATAGCTTCCACAGTGGCAGCCAGGGACATCACACGTGGAGGGTCATGCAGCCGACCCAAGACTCTACAACACATGTACGGCTATGCAGTAGAGCAGGGAACTGAGCAGCATCCATACAACTAACAGTCAACAGTATCCCAGCTGGTTAGGGGAAGAAGGAGCAAAGGGTAAGAGCTCAGAAATGCACAGTAGCACTAGGGAAACAAGGCACAAACACACCCGCATTACAGTAAGGCCTCTTTCACACATCAGTTTTTTGCCGTCAGGCTCTATCTGGAGTCGCGCCGGAGCGCCGGATCAGCCTCATCCGTTTCATCCATTTTTTTATCTGTTTGTCGACGGATTACGACGGATCCGGTTTTTAAAAACGCCCCTTGGGGGCTTCCAAACGTGATTGGCTACTGAAAACTTATGTATACACTGTTCCTATAGTCCATCTTTGACAGGTTGTAGAGGAGCAAGTGCAGGTTGGAGAGAAGAGCAAGTGGCTGGTGAAGATGGACGTTGTGATAGGAAACATTATGAAGAATTTGGTGGATTTCACAGTGGAGGTGAATCGTTTGAAAGCGATTGTTCTGGAGAAGGAGAGAAAGATACAGCAGTGCATCATGCATCAACAAAGACGGCGACGCCGTTTCTGGATCCACCCCATCACAGCCCAGAGAATGACGCGTGGGGTGTATTCTACACTATACGTGGAGCTACGAGGAAACCCTCTGAAATTTTTTAAATATGTTAGGATGAAAATGGAGAACTTTGATTTCTTGATGGAGCGCATTGGAAACCTGATAAGAAGATCTGACAAGTATTGCGGCTTCTCCATTTCACCGGCGGAGCGTCTGATGGTGACTCAATGGTAAGCCGTATTTATTGGATCTGCCTGCTTCAGAGCACACTTGTCCTGGAATGTTGTTGCTGGTAGTTAGTATACGGCCATCTGACTCAGCTTTAACAATTGGAGATACTATAAAAAAAATTTTTTTTTAGTATCTCCAATTGTTATAGCTGAGTTCTGGTATGTAATGCTGTGATTTGAAACTCATTTTTTTTTATTCACAGATTCCTGGCAACTGGAGAATCTCTTTCCTCACTCCATTTCCAGTACAGACTTGGGATTTCCTCATTCTCTGGAATTATGAAGCGCACATGCCATGCATTGTGGGACTCTCTAGTTGCGGAATTTCTACCACAGCCCATAACAGAGAGTTGGATTGAAATTGAAGAAAAGTTTGAACAAATATGTCAGTTTCCTAATTGCCTGGGCGCTGTGGACTGGAAACATATCTGGATTGTCAAGCCAGCAGGATCTGGATCCGAATATTTTAATTACAAAAAATATTTTTCAATTGTCCTAATGGCCATCGCTGACGCGGAGTACAAATTTATTGCTGTAGATATTGGGGCCTATGGCCGCTCCAATAACTCTCAAATATTCAAACTGCCAGCAATGGGCCGTCAGCTGTATGGAAACATCTTCCAGTTCCCACCCCTAGACCGCTGCCTCAAACATCTGGCCCACCTATGCCTTTTGTTTGTGTAGGGGATGAAGCCTTCCAGCTGTAAGAACACCTGCTGAAACCATACTCCAGCAGAGGATTGACACAGACAAAAAGAATTTTCAATTACCACCTCACAAGAGCCAGAAGAATGGTGGAGTGCGCTTTTGGGATTCTGACAGCCAAATGGCGTGTTCTATTGACTGCGATCAACCTAAAGACTGAAACTGTGGACGAGGTAATCAAAGCTTGTGTGGTTCTACACAATTTTGTTGTCAGCAAGGAACAGATTTCAATTGAGGACCACTCTGAAGAAACCACCTTGCATGATTACCAGAACGTTACCAATAGAAGTTCTGTGACTGTTTCCCGAATGAGGGACAAATTTGCCAAATACTTTATTTCCCCTGAAGGAAGACTACACTGGCAGGATGACAGAGTTTAATAAATTGCTCTGTGACCTTTGTACCTTGTGTACCCACAGTATACCTTTGCCAACCAAAGTGGTGTACCTTGTTGTGGATTATGTACAGTATTTTACCTTTTGGCCAAAGTTGTGTCCCTGTTTGTGTATTACCCAAAGTATTTCACCTTTTAACCAAAGTTCTGTACCTTGTTGGGGATTACCTAACAATGTACAGAACTTTGGTTAAAAGGTGAAATACTTTAGCTAATACACAACCAAGGACACAACTTTGGCCAAAAGGTAAAATTATTTTACCTTTTACCAAAGTTATGTGCCTGGTTTTGCATACCCAATAAATGTTACCTTTATTTTACCTTAGAAATAAATGACAGACAGCCATTTTAATCAACCAAATTTACATTTATTGTATGAAATTGTTTAATAACAAATTTTTTTCAATGTGAAAAATCTTTATAAACTTTTTTTTCAATGTGAAATACGTTTTTATTAGAAAATTCTGAATGCTTTTTAATAAAAATTTTTTTACAACAATATATATTTTTTTATTTACACACAGTTACAAGTTTGTTTAGTGTGGGGTGGAGATACTACTGAAGGGGCTGCGGGACACTTCGCCAGTGGGAGTGTGAAGAGCGGACTGGGATGGTGGAGAGGAAGGATCAGGTAAAACAGGTGAAGGGGTGGAAAAAGAAATGGAATGGGTGGAGATGTGGGAGGCAGAACAGGTGGGTGGTGGAGAGGAGGATTGGGCAGGGAGTAGAGGAGCAGATATGGTTGGGAACTGGTACAGGGAAGGAGATTGGTACGGGGAAGGATGTTGGTATGGGGCAGGTTGCTGGAAGTGGGGAGGTTGCTGGAAGTGGGGAGGTTGCTGGTACTGGGGAGGAGGGGGAGGAGGGACAGTGGCTGGAGGGGGGCAGGTGTGGGAGGAACGACTGGGGTGGATGTAGGAGGTTGCGAGGTAACCTGCGCTACAGCAGCGTGGTAAGTATGCATTACATGCATCTGCTGGCTAGGAGATAGCATATTCATGCGCTAGGCTACAGACCGGAAAAAACTGTGGTTTGGCGAACTTCTTGCTTCTGAATGCATGGTTTGCAGAAGTGTCTTAACCTCCAGAATGCTGGAGTTAAGCTGATTAAAGCCTGCAGCTATTTGCTCTGACAAGACTTTAAGACAGTTCTGAAAAGATGCATTAAGATGCAAGAATTCGGGCGCATAGCTCCTTTCCTGACCAATCTGCCGCAGCCACCCAGTAGCCACAGGTGTACTAGAGGTGGCAGTGGCAAAAGGTTGGGGTAAAGGGAAATCTATCTCCTGACCAGTAGCCTCATGCAATGCACTCGGCCACGATGCTCCAGCGCTGGTGGAGGCGACAGAGGTCTCACGTGTCTGGGAAGGCTGAGAAGGTGTGGATGAGCCAGGGAGGTCGAAGTGTCCCTCGGTTGCGGACTCCTGAGGGATCGCTCCAGAAGGGTCCAAGTCTGCAGGCTCCCGAATGCTGGTCACCGTTTTGTGGAGTAAAGAGAAAAAAATACAATTAATATACTGATATTGAATGGCCCTGGCTGAAAAAAAAATAGACATGTTATCATTTTTTTTTACATGGGGTGTGTAATATTTACCTTCTTGTGACCATTGTTGCCCCGGGGGAATGACAGGGCTTGTGCGTACTTGTACTTGCTCCTGCGTCCTCCAGATCCACTCAGGGCCCGCATCTCCTTGTTGAAATCCTTCTTGAAGCGATCCCTCACAGACCGCCACCGCTTCACAATTCTCTCCCTGAAACGAGAAAGCACAAATTGGTTAGTATACAACATCAGTGTTTCCCAAACTACAGTCCTCACGGCCCCCACGGGTTATGTTTTCAGGATTTCCATAGTGTTGCACAAAAGGAAATCCTGAAAACATGACCCGTGGGGGCCACGAGGACTGTAGTTTGGGAAACACTGCTTTACGTACAGCAACCTGAACTGTATATACTTACTCTCTTCAATCTGGGCCCGAGCATCGAGGTCCTCCCAGCGGTCCACTAGTTGTGAACAGATTTCCTCCCAGAGCCGACGGGTCACTATGACATCAGCATGGCGGCGGTCCCCCATGTTCCACAGCGGCTCCATTTCCATGACCAGATCGATGAGGAGGTCCACGTTGATTCCCCCCTCCTCACCGTCAGAGGCGGGAGCACGCTGTGAAGCCTGTTAAAAAGAAAAAAAATACATTAGTCTCCAAACTACCAAGGAAAAAAAAGGGAAAAAAATCAAGCAAATATGTTTTAAAAAAACCAAAACATTTAGACTTACATGATGGTGACCGCCGCGTCGCTCACGTCGACGACCCTGGGAGGCCCTGGGAGGACCTATTGGCCGAGCAACAGATAAAGAATACTATAAAAAAAAACATAAATTATGTGCTTGGATGTAGGCATATATGTTTGGGTGCAGTGCGATGTCTGTACTAAATAGTTTTCTATGTGTTGTGTAAAGTGTGATGTGTTTCAGCGATGCATGCAGGAAACTTACGAATTGCGAGCCCACTCCGGGTAGCTCTCCACCCCTTAATTCTTCTTCTGGGAGCTACTCTTCAGCTTTAGTTTCCTGGTATAAATAAAAAATAATGCAATTAATATATAGATCACAGAGATGGATTGTGAAAAAAAACAAAAAAATTTTTTTTTGTTACCTGTAAACGCTGATGATGCGTGGGAGAGCTCCCAAAAGAAGAAGACGTGTCCGGCTGTGGTGTTGCTGCTCCTTTAGGGCGGCCTCTGCTGTGGAATAAAGAGAAAAAAGGCCATGCATATATTGATATTGCATGGCCCTGGCTGAAAGGAGTTGTCTGTGATATTTACCGTCTGGCCTCTGCTCCCATACTCTCCATCATCAATTGCATTTGTTGGAGTCCTGGTGAAGGTGCTGCTGCTTTAGAAGCTGCTGGTCATGTTGGTCGGCTTCTGCTATGGAATAAAGAGAAAAAAAGGCCATGCATGTATTGACATTGCATGGCCCTGGCTGAAAGGGGTTGTCTGTGATATTTACCTTCTGGCCTCTGCTCCCGTATTCTCTGACTCCATTTCTTGGGGTCCTGGTGGAGGAGGTGCTGCTGCTTCGGAGGCTGCTGGACCTGTTGGGCGGCTTCTGCTGCGGAATAAAGAGAAAAAAGGCCATGAATATATTGATATTGCATGGCACTAGCTGAAAGGGGTTGTCTGTGATATTTACCATCTAGCGCCTGCTCCCGTATTCTCCATGTCTTGGGGTGCTTGGGGTGCTGGTGGTGGTGGTGGTGCTGCTGCCTCCTCCTGTCCTCTCCTGCGGCTGGCTCCTCTGCGGCTGGCTCCTGTGTGGCTCGCTCCTGTCCTTTGATGGCTGCATGTGTTGTGAATGTGTTAGAAATGAATTCTGAGCAGAAGCTCCCTCTGGTGGTTACAAACAGTACTGAACCATTCAATGAGGATTGGGAATCAGGAGTTACAGACTGGTCTTATATAAGGGAGGTTCCCTCCCATCATGGTTGCCGGTGATCAATTGTTCTTGTCTCAACTGTGGTTCCTGGTTCACTTTGAAGCTTGCTGAGTCTTGCCTGCATCTTCTGCTATCGGATAGGATATTTTCTGCTTTTATTTTTGTGCTTGCTTTTTGCATTATTCCCTTCATTTCTGTGGAGGTCAGCGAGGTCCCCTCCGGGGGCTTGGGCTCCTCTCGGTTCCTCTGGAGCCACTGTTATTTGTTCATTTGCCTTTTCCAGTTTTTTTAGTGGCTGCGGCTGAGTTTTGTTACACCAGAGAACTAATTTAGGTGTTAGAGGTCGTGTGATCTCAGGTGTTTTTGCAATTAGTAGAGTTGGTATTTTTTAGGGTTTTTTTGATTGCAGTAAGTGTCCTTCCTATCCTTTTCTTTCTAGGAAGATTGGGCCCCAACGTTTGCTCATACTATTTTCTGTCTGTGTCTGTATTTCCTCTTGTCTAACCGCCATTTCATGTTTGGGGGCTTCCTATGTTCTTTGGGGATCTGCTCCGGGGCAGATAGCTTTCCTCTTTCTATCTTTAGGTGTAGTTAACCTCTCAGGCTGTGACGAGGCATCTAGGACCAACTTAGGAACGCTCCACGGCTGCCTTCAGTTGTGGTGGTTAGTCAGGGTACTGCAATCCAGTAGATTCCAACCTCTGGTGTATTGCTGTTTTTGCCTGCTCTCCTCAGCTACCAAATCAGAACAGTATCACCGGCCAAAACTGAAAATTATATGGTACTCAACAGAAGAGAAAAATAGTAAAAGGAAAAAGAAAAAAGGAAGTTGTCAGAAATTTTTTTTTTTTCTCTCTGTTGCATTTTTTCCCTCTTTTTCTCTGGGTGCTGAGGAGGATTTTTTTTCCTCTCAATGGAGTTTGCACAGTTGTCTGGCCGTGTGGATCAGCTTGCCACTGAAGTTCGGAGTATTGCTACCTATCTTGCAGGGTTGCCGGTTGTGGAACCTAGGATCCCCATGCCAGATTTATTTTTGGGGGATCGAGCTAAATTTCTGAATTTCAAAAATAACTGTAAGTTGTTTTTTGCCTTAAAACCTAAGTCCTCAGGGAACGCAGCACAGCAGGTTCAAATTGTCATCTCTCTCCTGCGCGGCGATCCTCAGGATTGGGCTTTTTCCCTGACACCTGGGGACCCTGTTTTGAGTAATGTTGATGCATTTTTTCTGGCTCTGGGGTTATTGTACGATGAACCTAATGTCAGTGATCAAGCTGAAAAAACCTTGTTGGCATTAAATCAGGGGCTTGAGGACGCTGAGTTGTACTGTCAGAAATTCAGAAAGTGGGCAGTCCTGACCAAATGGAATGATGATGCTTTGGCAGCCCTTTTTCGGAAGGGTCTGTCAGAGAATGTAAAAGATGTTATGGTGGGTTTCCCTGCTCCCTCTGGTCTCAATGATTCTATGTCATTAGCGATTCAAATTGACAGACGTTTGCGTGAACGTAGAGGTATGCGTGGAATAGTGTTGCCTTGTGAACCAGCTTCTGAACCCATACAGCGTGATAGAGTGGCTTCTAGGGCATAGCGTCATGACTTTCGAAAACGCAATGGGTTGTTTCTACTGTGGTGACGCCTCTCATGCTATTTCAGTCTGCCCTAAGCTGGGAAGATGTTTTGCACGTTCAGTTGCCTTGGGTAGTGTTCAAACTAAATTTCTGTTGACTGTTACCCTGATTTTCTCCCTGTCCACATTTTCAGCTCAGGCTTTTGTTGATTCGGGAGCAGCTATTAACCTGATGGATTTTGATTTTGCTAAACGTTGTGGGTTTCCCTTGATACCCCTACGGAAGTCTATTCCCCTACTGGGGATTGATTCTACCCCTTTGACTGAGAATAAACCCCAGTTCTCTACTCAGGTGATAATGAGGGTTGAACCTGATCATCAGGAGAGTTGCAAATTTTTGGTGCTGTATAATCTGCATGACATTATTGTACTAGGTTTCCCTTGGTTACAGTCTCATAATCCTGTTTTGGATTGGAAATCTGTGTCTGTAACAAGTTGGGGCTGCCAATGTGTTAATGCCAACACTCCTGTTTTTTCTGCCTCTCCCCAGGCTCAGGATGTTCCTGACTTTTTGACTGATTTTTCTGATGTGTTTAGCGAAAGTAAATCTGCATCCTTGCCCCCCCCATAGGAGCTATGACTGAGCTATTGAATTAGTGCCTGGTAGTAAATTCCCTAAAGGTCGTCTTTTTAACTTGTCTGTACCTGAACATGACGCTATGCGGTCTTATATCAAGGAATCATTGGAGAAGGGTCATATCAGACCATCTTCATCACCCTTGGGTGCCGGTTTTTTCTTTGTGGCCAAAAAGGATGGTTCATTAAGGCCGTGTATTGATTATCGTCTCTTGAACAATATCACTGTGAAATATCAATATCCGTTACCCTTGATTTCTGACCTGTTTTCCAGGGTGAAAAGTGCTACTTGGTTTACCAAGCTTGACCTCAGGGGGGCGTATAACATTATTCGCATTAAGCACGGGGATGAATGGAAGACGGCGTTTAATACCCCAGAGGGGCATTTTGAGTACCTAGTAATACCCTTTGGGCTCACTAATGCTCCTTCCGTCTTCCAGTCCTTCATGAATGACATTTTCAGGGATTTTGTGGATAAATTTCTGATTGTTTATTTGGATGATATCTTGATTTTTTCCAATGACTGGGACTCTCATGTGAAACATGTTCGGACTGTGTTCCAGATTTTGAGAGAGAATGCTCTGTATGTGAAGGGATCAAAGTGTCTTTTTGGCGTACAGAGGATCTCATTTCTGGGATTCATTTTGTCCCCATCTGTTATTGAAATGGACCCGGTCAAGGTTCGGGCCATCTGTGATTGGGTCCAACCTACTTCATTAAAGGCTCTTCAGAGATACTTGGGTTTTGCCAATTTTTATCGTAAATTTATTGGTAATTTCTCTGTTATTGTTAAACCATTGACTGATTTGACCAAAAAGGGTTCTGATGTGGTGAATTGGCCTCCTGAGGCAGTCTCTGCGTTTCAGGAACTTAAGCAGAGATTCACTTCTGCTCCTGTTCTACAGCAGCCTGATGTTTCTCTGCCATTTCAGGTGGAGGTTGATGCCTCTGAAATTGGGGCAGGTGCCGTTTTGTCCCAAAGAGATCCTGAAACCTCTAAAAGTAACCCTTGTGCCTTTTTCTCTCGAAAATTTTCTCCAACTGAACGTAATTATGACGTGGGTAATCGGGAGTTATTGGCCATGAAGTGGGCTTTTGAAGAGTGGAGACATTGGCTGGAGGGAGCCAAACATCAGGTGGTGGTCCTCACGGACGATAAGAATCTGGTTTATCTGGAATCAGCCAAGCGACTTACTCCTAGACAGGCCAGGTGGGCCTTGTTTTTCACACGTTTTAATTTTGTGGTTTCATTTCTTCCTGGCACTAAGAATGTTAAGGCGGATGCCCTCTCGAGGAGTTTCCTTGCGGACTCTCCTGAGTTATCTGATCCTGCTGTTATTTTGAAAGAGGGTGTAGTTCTTTCCGCCATCTCGCCCAATTTGAGACTGGCTCTGGAAGGGTGTCAGGAGGATAAACCCGAGCGCTGCCCTATTAGGAAATTGTTTGTCCCAGACCGGTGGAAAAAGAGTGTGATGTCTGAGATTCATTGTTCCGCGTTGGCCGGTCATCCTGGAATTTTTGGTACCAGAGACTTGGTTAGTCGGTCCTTTTGGTGGCCTACTTTGTCTCGTGACGTCAGGGAATTTGTGCAGTCCTGCGGGACTTGCTCTCGCTCCAAGCCTTGCTCTCGCTCTAGTGGTTTGTTGATGCCATTGCCTGTGCCCAAAAGACCATGGACCCATATCTCTATGGATTTCATTTCCGACCTCCCTGTTTCTCAGAGAATGACCGTTATCTGGGTGATTTGTGATAGGTTTTCCAAAATGATACATCTTGTGCCATTACCTAAGTTGCCTTCCTCCTCCGAATTGGTGCCTTTGTTCCTTCAGCACGTGGTTCGGTTACACGGCATTCCTGAGAACATTGTGTCTGCAAGAGGAGTCCAGTTTGTTTCCAGATTTTGGAGGACTTTTTGTTCTAAACTTGGTGTTCAATTGTCTTTCTCCTCGGCTTTTCATCCTCAGACCAATGGACAAACTGAGAGAACAAACCAGACATTGGAGACTTATCTGAGATGCTTTGTGTCTGCTGATCAAGATGACTGGGTCTCTTTTTTGCCTTTGGCTGAGTTTGCTCTTAATAATAGGGCTAGCTCTACCACTTTGATGTCTCCATTTTTCTGCAATTTTGGGTTTCACCCTCGATTTTCTTCGGGACAGTCGGAGGCTTCTGTCTGTCCAGGTGTTGACTCTGTTGTGGAGCGTATGCAGCAGATTTGGGACCTGGTAGTGGAGAGGTTGTCCCTCTCTCAGGAGAGGGCCCAGCGGTTTGCCAACCGGCATAGGACTGATGGTCCTCGGTTTGAAGTGGGGGACTTGGTCTGGTTGTCCTCAAGAAATATCCCTATGAGAGTTGCATCTCCTAAGTTTAAGCCTAGGTTCATTGGACCTTATAAGATCATGAAGATTCTTAATCCTGTTTCCTTTCGTTTAATTCTTCCAGGGACATTTAAGATCCATAACGTGTTCCACAAGTCCTTATTGAAGAGGTTTGTCGAGCCAGTGGTTCCTATGGCTGCGCCTCCTGACCCTGTTTTGGTTGAGGGCAATCTGGAGTATGTGGTTGAGAAAATATTGGATTCTCGTTTTTCTAGTCGGAAACTCCAGTATTTGGTTAAGTGGAGAGGTTATGGTCAGGAGGACAATTCTTGGGTGTTTGATTCGGACATCCATGCTAGGAGACTGATCCGTGCGTATCACAGAGCTCATCCTGACCGACCTGGTTGCCCAAATGAGGGTTCGGTGACCCCTCCTCAAGGGGGGGTACTGTTGTGAATGTGTTAGAAATGAGTTCTGAGCAGAAGCTCCCTCTGGTGGTTACAAACAGTACTGAACCATTCAATGAGGATTGGGAATCAGGAGTTACAGACTGGTCTTATATAAGGGAGGTTCCCTCCCATCATGGTTGCCGGTGATCAATTGTTCTTGTCTCAACTGTGGTTCCTGGTTCACTTTGAAGCTTGCTGAGTCTTGCCTGCATCTTCTGCTATCGGATAGGATATTTTCTGCTTTTATTTTTGTGCTTGCTTTTTGCATTATTCCCTTCACTTCTGTGGAGGTCAGCGAGGTCCCCTCCGGGGGCTTGGGCTCCTCTCGGTTCCTCTGGAGCCACTGTTATTTGTTCATTTGCCTTTTCCAGTTTTTTCAGTGGCTGCGGCTGAGTTTTGTTACACCAGAGAACTAATTTAGGTGTTAGAGGTCGTGTGATCTCAGGTGTTTTTGCAATTAGTAGAGTTGGTATTTTTTAGGGTTTTTTTGATTGCAGTAAGTGTCCTTCCTATCCTTTTCTTTCTAGGAAGATTGGGCCCCAACGTTTGCTCATACTATTTTCTGTCTGTGTCTGTATTGCCTCTTGTCTAACCGCCATTTCATGTTTGGGGGCTTCCTATGTTCTTTGTGAATCTGCTCCGGGGCAGATAGCTTTCCTCTTTCTATCTTTAGGTGTAGTTAACCTCTCAGGCTGTGACGAGGCGTCTAGTACCAACTTAGGAATGCTCCACGGCTGCCTTTAGTTGTGGTGGTTCGTCAGGGTACTGCAATCCAGTAGATTCCAACCTCTCTGGTGTATTGCCGTTTTTGCCTGCTCTCCTCAGCTACCAAATCATAACATGCATGGTTATGGCTGAGGGTGGTCCCACTGGCATGGTTTATATATGTTTGCTGTGGGCTGGGCTACTCTGAGCATGCTCAGAGAAAAAAAGCCGGATCTGGCCACCGGAACCGGCTTTTGCCGGATCCGGCGCATTGCGGCGTTTATAGACTTTCATTGTAACAAAAAGCCGGATGCGCCGGCTTTTTCGCCGGAGACAAAAAACGTTACAGTAGCCGTTTTTTCCAGACGCCGGCAAAAACCGGACGCACCGCAAGGCCATGCGGCGCGATCCGGCGCTAATGTTAGTCAATGGGAAAAACCATATCCGGCATTAGATTTTGCCGGATCCGGTTTTAAGAAAAAATGCCGGAACTCGCCTGACGGCGAAAACCTGATGTGTGAAAGAGGCCTAACCTTCCAAAAAAGCCCTTTTCATTGTCTTATCGATTACTGCTTATTCAATAAAAAAAACAGAAACAATTTTATAACTATGGTGTTGATGTGCTAATTAGTGGGTATCATTGGGCTTGGGGACATTGTTTTTCCTAGACAAGTCCTCCCAGTAATGATGCTGTCACGCCCATTTGGGTGTGAGTAACATGATTTGCAAGAGCAGTGTCTCTGCTGACTCTTTGCAAATCTCTGACTCAATGACAATGCACAGTATGCACCCCATTAAAAGCAACCTGAAAGCTTCCCCACTAGCTCCAAACCACAACAATGTATTTATTGCTATCTCTATACACTTCCAAAAAGCTTTTTTATTGTCTCATTGAGTTCTGCACATGACAAAAAAATGCAATTTTTGTAACTATTGTTGCAATCTGCCACCTTTACTGTGCATGCTTCCAGTACAAGTGGTATCCGTCTTTATCACAGATACGACACATACCGATTTTAATCTATGCTGCTATGTACAGCTTCGTGTTTTTACAAGGTGCAAAACACATGAAGACATGTCCATTTTTTTCCAGCAGAATGGATGACAATGACCAATACAAGTCTATGAGTCCATGAAAAACACAGCACACTGACGGTATTCATATGCCCTCTATATGCTGTACGTATGTTGTACATGTTTAACATTGCAAAGTTCAAGAGAAGCTTTGTAATGTAATTCTTTAACCATACTTGGAAAACACTGATGGCACACTGATTCTAAACCTGGACACACGGATGACACACTGATGAAATACTGATGGACCTGTACTGATGGCACCTGTACTGTTTTTTCACGGATGTGTAAAGTAGGCCTTAGGCCATGTCACACGTTCAGTATTTGGTCAGTTTTTTACCTCAGTATTTGAAAGCTAAAATCAGGAGTGAGTGTAAAATGCAGAATTGGTGACGGGTTTCTGTTAGGGATGAGCGAACCCAAACTGGAAAGTTTGGGGTTCATACCAGACTTCTAGTGTCCTGACCTTGAACAAGGACTTCTTACTGTATGTACAGTTTGCTGTTTGCATCTGGAAGTCTAATAAAACTGGTTGAGCAGTTGCGGCTCAATCACATCCATGTCAAGTAATGGCATGCAGTCTTTGGGTAAACTAATTAGCTTAATGTTTACTGACTAATTTATGGGATTTAAGTCATTTTTTTTCTATGCATATAGGCTTGCAGGGAAATTGTACTGCTCTTTCCCTCATTTTGCTTCCATTTGCACCCCCTAGCCCTTACTACGACCATTTTACAGCCATTTAAAAGTACCAAAGTTCGGGTCCCCATTGAATTCTATTAAGTTATGATTCATGGTCAAGTTTGGACCCGAACTGAACGTTTAACTCAAGTTCGGTCATACTTGCTAAACCTGAACTTCCACAGGTTCGCTCATCACTAGTTCCTATTATTTATTTTCCTCTGATTTTTCCACTTCTGATTTGGATTTTCTAATGCTGATGTAAAATACTGAATGTGTGAATTTGGCCTTAGATATTACCTGGTGTTGTGATGTATTTTTTTTCTCAGTATATCTTGGTGCCTGTGTATTATGGCTGATCAAGGTCGTAATCCGCACATTTACAGAGTAGAAACTTCCTTGTCATCTGTAAATAAAATTGTGAAATTAGAATGTGTCGAATGCTCTGGAAGGTGGAAATGCGCTCTGCACAGTCTCACTTCTTCTTTGTCATGGTAAGGGAGAAATTATCCTTATCAGTGACTCCATCTCATGTTAATGATGTACAACACTGTAAGCACCTCTGCCCTGACTTCATGCTCTGGAGTGGAAATTCTATTAGTGCTTGTTAGGGTTCGAGTTCCCGCTGCTGCACAAGGGGAGTCTAGAACCAGTCCCGCTGCGGTCCCCCATTCGTCTCCGTCTGCAGTGGAGCCTGCGGTCCCAGCGTCTTGCCCGTTCCAGTACTGTGCAGAGACTTGCTGCTGCTCCTCCTGGATCTTCTATTGTAGCCAGTGCTGGAGCAGACGTCTTTGGGACGAAATCCTGAGTTTCCCCTTCTGAGCATGCCCAGGGTAAGATCTCTCATTGGAGATCAGGGGTCACATGTTCAGGTACTGCAGCAGCTCCTATTGGTCCGCCAGGAAGGTCCTGAAACTACAATGTGTTTTGGAACAGTTTCTCATTGGGCCTTCTTCTGGCAGGTCCTGTAGCTGTTACTATAAAAGGGTGGCAATGCTGAGCCGCCATGCGCTAGTATCAACCGATATATGCTTTGCGCCAGTGTGGTCATGCGTGTGTGTGGTTATGGCGGCTGAAATACGCCATTACAATACCGACCTAATCAGTGAGGAGCTTGGTATGCTAGCTGGTCAGGGTCGGTGTCCTAGATGCCCTAGATTACCAGCATAACCTGTGAGGAGTTAGATTGCCGTATTCAGGCCTGGCGTTCAGACGCCATAGATTGCGGGTGTCTCCCGCGAGGACATTAGCGCATGATCACGTTCTATGTTCGCTTAGCACTTAACTGTGTACCTGGGTGCCTAACAGGACACAGAAGTTTGTCTCAGTGGCTCTGTGATGCAACAGGGTTCGCTTTCAATGCTAGACAGCGCCCTAGCGTGTTTATTTTGCGACTCAGTGGTGTTAACTGCGTTCGCACACATCGCCATATAGCGCTGCGGCAATTCCTTCGAGCGGCTCTGTGTAATAACAGAGTTCGCACATATTGCCACAGCGCGTTACGGCGTTTATTTTGGCGACTCTGCAGGATAACAGAGTTCGCTTCTTGCGCCATTTTACTGGCAGCAGGCTCCGCCTGCACTGTGGACCCCGGGCTGCGAACGCACCTCTCTACATCATATATTTGGTGCGTTCCGCAGACCCTTACAGTGCTTTTCCTGATAATCTTGCCTTTAAGCAGACTACCAATCACCCAATGAATGAGCAAAACACTAATTTATTGGGTAAAATGACCTTTTGCATTCAGAAAAATCATCATTCTTGGCAATACATCATTCTATGTAAACAGGACTCGCAATACCAAGCGCTACGGTAGCCTATGAGTACTGATGGATCTAGAATAGTATTGTTTACTTTTGTCTGCCTGAATGCTGATTGGTAAATGGTGGTTGGTCTATGCAAACTGATTTTTATCACTGCAATGAAGGAGATTCAAAATTCTGAGGTTGAGGATCCTTACCACCTGTATCACGCAGTTGCAGTATAAGAGTCTTTTTGGTACTTAGGTTACTTTATCTTCAAGTTTACCCAGGGAACTTAGACAGTAATATGTTAACAATTATTAATACATTCCATTTACACAGAGAAAATAATTTTAAAATAATTATGGATGCATAAACTCCTGAAGAGAAGTGGACAAGGAGTCATGTGAAATATTTCCCAGGCTACTTCACTCACATTAATAACAAGATGGTAACATGAACTCTAAATGAATTTGTCTCCTCTATTTGCATTACCTAATATGCTCCACTCATGCTCAGTTAAAAGTCAGCTCAATCCAAATCCAGAGGTTCATCTCAAATAGGAACACTTTATTTTGTTGGCCACAGAGTCGTTATTTTCACAAGCTCAATCTGTTTGGTCAGAATCTCTTGTTCTGTCCACTCTGCTGCTGCACTTCCCTACTTGGCAGCCTGCCAATTAGCGCTGATGGTGGCTATACAGAGTCCATACCAACACTTCACATCTCTTCTTAGGCTGGGTTCACATTAGCGTTCAAGTCCGAAGCATGGTGCTGTGGACTTCTTTCCTTAAAGCTTTGCCTACTTCCACATGGCTGCTGTGTACCTATCTTTAAAATTGGGTATGCAGGGACATCTGTTGTATGTGGATGCGTACGCATGTGGCATTTTGAAGTGCTCGGCAAACGCAAGAAAATGCAACATGTTGCATTCGGAGGGCACGTCAAAATGCCGCATGCGGACGCATCCTCATACAACGCATGTCCCTGCGTACCCAGTGTTTTAGAGGATGCATGGGAAGTAGGCGATGAAGTCAGCAGCAACACGCTGCAGACTCAAACGCTAATGTGAACCCAGCCTTACTGGTCTGGCTGCTGGGCAAATGTTCTTATGACCCTGAGGAACATTGCACACTTCTGAAGTCAGAGACACAAGGGAAGATGCTTCGAACAAGCACAAAAAGAAGGAAGGAGATAAACATACAAACTCAATGAAAAAACATGTGGGATGACTGATGCAGTGAACAGAAACAGTTAGTTTGGTTTTAGGAGTTGCAGTTCTCCTATTAAAAGAAGCCTCCTGTCCACCCTGGTCCATCACGGCAGTTACCAGATTTGCCAGATAAATATTCCAGCACTGATATGAAACATTCTATGCCTAATTGCTCTTGATATATAAACTTAATCTTCAGGTAATAAGAAAATTAGAAACTCTTCTTTTAAATAGATATAGCATCTCATAAAAACATATGAACAGTTGAAAAATAAATTGGTATGTCTTTGCTGCTACAAACAAGTTAAAGCCAAAGCTAAAAGTTAAATAGTAGCAATAACAAAGTAAAAAGAAAACACCACACATAAAAACAAAATGATTCAACTCATCCAAACATTGAAAGCCCCATTAAAATATATTATTTCTTAGTTTTAAAGTAATAGTAGAACAATGGGCAGAAGATTAAAAGAGTCCATCTATATGAATAACAGGAAACTGAAAAGAATAGACAAGACTAATGGACAAGTCTGGTACATAAGTGTTTTGTATAGCCCCACTGAGTATTCAGCACTTTCCTTATCTTTCATGGGAAGATAGGAAATAGATATAATTGGTTTGAAAAACACTACACAAAAGAATCAGTAGACACAAGATGTTTATGAGACCATTAATGACGTAAAAAAAATGGACACACAACATACTAAGCTAAAACAAAAATTGGTTGGTGTTCAGACGAGTCACAAAGTGTAACAATATTAGAAGAGTTTTTGCGTGTAGGTTGCGGTTGGATTATTAGAATATTCTGAAAGTAGTTAGTTGATATATAAAAAGCAAAATATTTTTTCTTGAATGGTCTAAGGCCATGGTAAACATGTTGTTCACATCAGTTATCACTTTGACCTTACACATCCACTGGCAATGATTTGCTTCTGTTTCAATGAATACTTAATAGCCTTGTGGCCAGTTCACCACAAACCTAGGCAAACAAAATGAATGGACAGCAGGATTAACCTTTACAGAACCAATTTCTTCAGAAATCTAAAGGGCAACAACAAAATGTCATCATTTCGAGTGATATATTCCAAAAGGTAATTTTTTTAAATATATTTACATTAGTTAAATATTTTTTGTCTTTTATTTATAGCAAAGATGGTGTTGTAACAAAGTAAGAAGAGAAAACCAGCATATTTTATTAGTGTTTTTAGTTTTACATAGAGAAAAGGCGTAAAAGAATAAAAAAGTGACATTTCTTTATTTCACTTGGCGTGTATAGCGCTAGCACAGTTGCTATAATGTTTCAGAACAAAGACCACTCTATTTTAATTTGTCCTACTACTTCTGCTGATATTAAAGATGAGCAGATCTTTTCAAATTCTAACTCGACGACTTTGCTAAATTCACCCCCCCCAAAATTTGATTTGCGGTAAATAAATTTGGACCAATTGCATAATTAAAAAGCTTCTAAATGCTTGGAAAATATTTGTAGAACACTGTGAGTTTCCCGTGAATTAGTTGAGCATGTTTTGAGCTCTGTAATGCAAATACAGCTTTTTTAATATCTAAATGACTTCCACTTATTTGGCTAGGGGAAAACAGATAATACCCAGAGTGTTTAACAACACAATCCAGTATCAGACATATCAGGCTACCTAAATTATACAAATGGTCTAAAAATGTTCCTTTCTGGGGAGGAGGTTCGGATGCATATATTGCTGTTGTTGATAGACAGGTGGTGCAAATGGTAGAAGCTATGACAGTTTCACATTTTTGAGCACAACAATTATCCCTGTTTGGGGGTATAAAGAGCTTTGCATCATCATGGTACTGCGGCCTCTGTCCCCTGATAATGCTTTGTTTAAGTATCCCAGCATGCATTGGTATTCTCAAATGAAGCATCATCAAAAAGGAAGTTGTAAAAAAAACGAAAAGCAGATAGTATAGTTAGGGAAGTATGGGGAAATTTTTATTAAAGTATGTCCGAAAATAATTTAGATTATGGCATTAAATAAATAGGGATTTGTCCGGCTGCAGAATAAATTTGGAGCCAATTAATGGCCTCCCTGATGGGTCAGTATCTGCCTACATTTCTCAGCATTAAGCATTCATTTATCTTGACAAAATCCTCAACTCCATTTGTTGAAATGCAGCCCAAACTTGCAATGAACCTTCAAAATGCTTCAATGTTGTATTCAGACAATCATTATTGCACCACTATCTTGTCCTTTAGCAAATAAAGTGCCATATATTGCAGCCAAGTATTTTACATTTTGACTAATCAGTTCATAGCACCTGGTGCCATTTTTTTGTCCCCTAGTTGCAATGTTTTCATTAGTAGTTAATTCACTTGGTTTTGCATCCATGATAAAGGTCTGTTTTTTGGCTACAATTCTTCCATGAATGCAAATTCTAGTCAGTAGAGTTGAGCGAAACAGGTCGGTCAGATTCAAAAGTCGCCAACTTTCGCCAAAGTCGGGTTTCGTTGGCCGAAACATGACCATAGCGTGAGATCGGCCATGCGGTCGTCGAAACGAGCGCCAAAGTCGAGTTTCCCAGAATGCTTTCAGGCGCCTTTCTTCAGCCAATGAGCAAGGACGTACACTGTGGGCAACGAGATGACATGGGCAGCGTCCACCACCATCTTAGAGAAGGGCATTGCAGTGATTGGCTTGCTTTGGGGGGCGTCATAGTGTCTATGAAAGCCCTCACCATCGACCGCCATTTTACTAGGGAGAGGTTGCTGATGCTGTTTATCAGTAGGGAGAGAGCTAGGTCTGGAAAGAGAAGTTCTTCTGTGCTTGTGCTGATAGCAATTGTGCTGTACAGTTAGTGTGCAGTGACAGTGGAAGATTTTCTTGTGTGCAGCAGCGCTGGTTATTAGACTGCCTGATAGCTGTATTGCTGTGTGTACACTGCAGTGCAGACTGCTTTTTACACAGCACTAATACTTTTATTCTTTTTTTCTGCACAGTTACCGAGCGTTAATTTTTTCCCACACCGTATAAAGCTGTATGCTCCTCACACACTACCCATGGAGAGAGCATCTAATGGTGATCTGAAAAATTTGATGCCTGCATGATGGAAAAAAGGAGGGGTGTATATCCCCACGCGTATCGCCAGCTAAAGCGTGGCTTCCTCAAGGGATGAAGTTAGACTAAGTCCAGAAAAGTGCTGTCTTTATACACACCATAATTGAATAAAGATTACTCACATGGAGGCACATGGAAGCGGCGTCCGGAAGTGAAAATAACACAGCAGTGTCATAATGAGAAACAGACCAAAGCAAATGAGCGCCTGCACTATAGACACTTAGCCCACATAATGCAGGACATAAGGGAATACACTGCGCATGTGCTCAGATAGTCATAGTTACCATTTGTCAATAAGTATGCCACAGGAGCCTGCATCAGCGCAATAAGTACTGAGTGAATGGTTTTTATAAAGGATCTCCTGTGAGCATGCTTGAATCACGTGATAAAAATAAAGCCTGTATGATTCAGGCAAAGTACAATCTACAGCACTCATACAGATGCCAAGCTTATACTAAAAGTATCATGGTGGTCATTAGCGATACATATAGATGCCGGCGCTTGTGTAGTAGAAACTCGACTTGCAAAGTGATAATAATAAGCCTACCGGTCATAGTTACCATTTATCAATAATCATGTAATAGGAACCCACATCTGCGCAGTAAGTACTAAGCAAATGGATTTTATGAAGGATGTCCTGTGAGCGTACTTGGAGAAAATAAAGCCTGTATAATCCAGACAATATGCAATCCACAGCGCTCATGCAGATGCCATGCTTGTACCAAAGGTATCATGATGATCATTAACAATACAAATAGATGCCAGCGTTTGTATAGTAGAAACAGGGCTCACATGGTATGACTGATAAATATTATTGAAGGATATCTGAATACACACAATGAATGTTGATACCTGCATATAAAGGCTATACCCAGATAATATAAATGCGGTGTCCGTACAATAAAGACTGGACCCACATTACGCAAACAGCATACAGAAGCATGCCACACAAAAATGTGTCATATATATAAAAAAAATAAAAAAAATTGTCATGATAGCCAATAACTATCGATGACATAATAAAAGACAGGGCAGATGAGCGCCTGCATTATAGGCACTTGGCCCACATAATGCAGAGAAAAAGAAAATGTACTACGCATGCGCTCTAATCATCATAGTTCCCATTTGTGAATGAGCATGTAGCAGGAGTCCTGTTGTGAATGGACTAGAAATGAATTCTGAGCAGAAGCTCCCTCTGGTGGTTACAATCAGTACTGAACTATCCAATGAAGATTGTGAAGATTGGCGATCAGGTGTTACTGACTTGTCTTATATAAGGGAGGTTCCCTCCCATCAGGGTTGCCGGTGATCAATTGTTCTGGGCTCATCTTTGATTCCTGTTCACTTTGTAGCTTGCTGTTTCGTGCCTGCATTTTCTGCTAACAGATAAGACATTTTCTTCTTTTAGTGTTTTGTGCTTGCTTTTTGCATTTTGTCCTGCACTTCTGTGGGGGTCTGCCGGGTCCCCTCCGGGGGCTTGTGCTCCTCTCAGTTTAGTTCGGCCACTGTTGTTTGTTCATTTGCCTTTTCCAGTTTTTTCAGTGGCTGCTGTTTAGTTTTTGTTACACCAGAGAACTAATTTAGGTGGTAGAGGTCGTGTGATCTCAGGTGTTTTTGTAATTAGTAGTGTTGGTACTTTTCAGGGTTTTTTGGGATTGCAGTAAGTGTCCTTCCTATCCTTTTCTATTTAGGAAGTTTGGGCCCCAACGTTTGCTCATACTATTTTCTGTCTGTGTCTGTATTTCCTTTTGCCTAACCGCCATTACATGTTTGGGGGCTTTCTATGGTCTTTGGGGATCTGCTCTGGGGCAGATAGTTTTCCTCTTTCTGTCTTTAGGTGTAGTTAGCTTCTCAGGCTGTGACGAGGCGTCTAGGACCAACGTAGGTACGCTCCACGGCTGCCTTTAGTGGTGATGGTTAGTCAGGGTACTGCAATCCCATAGATTCCAACCTCTCTGGTGTATTTCCTTTTTTTGCCTGCTCTCCTCAGCTACCAAATCATAACAGAGTCCGCGTCTGCACAGTAAAAACTGGGCAGACAGGTTTTTACGCAGAATCTCCTGTAAACATGCTCAAATAGTATGATGAACAAGAAGCCTATATGATACAAACAATATGCAATATGTGGCACTCAAACAGATGTTATATGATGATATATTAGAAGTACCATGCAAGTCATTAACAATAGACATAGATCCGGTGCTTATGTAGTTAATACTCAGCCTACATGATATTAGTAGTGAATATTTACCGCCACATGTTCTCTCTTTAGGATCCTATGTTAGAGATTCTTCTCATCTTGTAAACCAATTGGATGGATTGACGCTAAATGATGACATTTGGATGATCACGATGGATGTTGAATCCTTATATACGTGCATTGAGCACTCTTTGGGTCTACAGGCTGTTTCTTATTTTTTGGATTTGAAGTCATCAGGTGATCAATTACACAATTCTTTCATTCTTGATTTGTTGAAATTTGTACTTGAAAACCATTACTTTGTTTTTGACCGTACTTTTTTCAAACAGGCATCTGGCACCGCCATGGGGGCCAGATGCGCGCCCTCATACGCCAACCAGTTCTTAGGTTGGTGGGAGGATACGCATGTACGGCAACTGCAAGCATTCCAGACACATGTCATGGAATGGTACCGATACATTGATGATGTTTTGTTCTTCTGGTCTGGCTCCTTGACAGAGTGTGAGAAATTCATATCAGACCTTAATTGTAATACATGGAATATCGTTCTCACCTCTAACATTTCAGGAGACACGGTGGACTTTCTGGATTTACGTATTTCCAAGAAGAATGGACGCATCTGTACTTCCCTTTTTCGGAAAGCCACAGCATCTAACAGCTTGCTCCATTACAGCAGCTTCCATCCACCACACGTACATAATGGCATACCTAGGGGACAGTTTTTCTGTATTAGAAGGAATTGTAGTGAAGAGGATCAATTTATTACTGAGGCTTGTGCACTTACAGCCCGTTTTAGGGAGAGGGGTTATCCTAAACGCATTATTGCCCAGGCTTTTCAGGCGTCCACCTGGAAGGAGCGGAGTGAATTACTCCAGCCAAGGATTCGGAAGGAATTCACAAGTATTAACATCATTACTCCCTATAATAACCATTGGTCTGATATCTATGGTATTTTTTTTTGTGTACTGATAATTCTTCTGTGTATATATATGTAAATTTATGAATATCATTAGGTTCAGTTCCTTTGAAAATACTCTTCATAATAGTTATGTGTCCATTACATGTCTTTTACATCTAAGCTGTGCCCCATATAATTCTCTATATTCTGAATAAATTAATTACTAATATAAATGATATACTTTGCTTTGCATGTTTGAGTGTTCTCTGGGCTATATATATTTATTGATAATAATAAAGTTGGTTATATCGTCCATAAAGGTTGCAACATATGTATAATGAGACCATATGGAAGCACTTTTGTGTTCTTATATATTCTTAATAATAGCCCACAGTGCCACATTCCTTCAATTCTTGCCTTTTTGTCATGTCTCTCCCTTTTTTTTTTTTTAACTTTGCTTACTTTCACCTACCACCTGTTGCTCTAATTAATTATGTTAATTATTTTAATGGTATGTTCACTCCTTTTTTTCACTATATAAGCATTGTATTGCACTGTGTTTGTTATCATGACTAAGGGTGCTGCGTCACCTGAAACGCGTTGATAACGCATTCATCTGCTGCTATCTATGCTGATACTCCTCTGTATTTGGAATGACAAGTGAATAAAGATTTTTTTATCTTCACTTCATCGTTGAGCTGGATTTTCTCCTTTTGCGTTATCCTAAACGCATTATTGCCCAGGCTTTTCAGGCGTCCACCTGGAAGGAGCGGAGTGAATTACTCCAGCCAAAGATTTGGAAGGAATTCACAAGTATTAACATCATTACTCCCTATAATAACCATTGGTCTGATATCTATGGTATTCTGCGTAAAAACTGGAATATCCTGTCAAGTGAACCTAGGATAGCCAAATTCATCAGCAAACAACCTAAACTTATTGCCAAACTGGCAAAAAATCTTAAAGACTCCCTTTGCGTCAGTCATTTTAGATGCCCTACTGTATCTTTGGGTAGAGGCACCAAATTGATAGGTACTTTTCCATGAGGACGATGTACTATTTGCCCTTTCGTCCTGTCTAACAAAGATGTGTCACTTTCGGTTTTTCCAGGACACATCCGGACTCACTTCTACTCGAACTGTCGGACCCGGAATGTTGTCTATGTCATGATCTGCAGTTGTCCCAAGCTTTACGTTGGTCAGACTGGACAAGAACTACGCAGATGTATTCAGCACCATTTTTCAAATATTTCATGTGCGCGCAAGGACTTGGAGTCGGGGAAAACCATCACCTCGTTGGCTAACCATTTCTATTTACATCATGCTGGCACTCCAGACAGGGTCTGAATCATGGTAGTGGATAAGGTTGACTCAACAATCAGGGGTGGACACTGTACTGAGGAACTACTCAGAAGAGAATCTCTATGGATTTTGAATCTACATAGTCTTGTACCAGATGGTTTAAATGAGGAACTTTTATTCACTGGTTACTATAAGAAGTGATTTTGATCTTCAATTTCTTTATATTCAGTGCAGAATTTCTTTCTGTTTATTATAATTCTTCACTTCGCCAAAGTCATCTGATGCCTGCATGATTTTTCATCATCTGATGCCTGCATGATATTCAGGCAGTCTTTGCCGATGAACATGTTAATATATATATATATACATATATATATATATATGTATATATATATATTTTTTTTTTTTTTTCAATAGTTCACAATAAATATTATTTTAGTACTGGACCTCAGGACCACTTTACTTGACCATATCTGTACTTTAATATGTGATAACTTAATATTCACTATGCGGGCTTTGGCTTTTATTAAGTCATTGCTGTTTATCAACAACTGTTCATTAGTTCAATTTGGGCGCAAGTATATTAGATTTTTTCGCAATGCACATTATTGATATTGGGGCAGCCCAGCATGTACAGTCATGGCCAAAAGTTTTGAGAATGACACAAATATTATATTTTCACATGATCTGCTGCCCTCTGGTTTTTATGTGTGTTTGACCGATGTTTTTATCACAGACAGAAATATAATAATTGCAAACATATGAGTAATAAAAGCTTATATTGACAGTTAGAATGAGTTAATGCAGCAAGTCAATATTTGCAGTGTTGACCCTTCTTCTTCAGGATATCTGCAATTCTCCCTGGCATGCTCTCAATCAACTTCTGGACCAAATCCTGACTGATAGCAGTCCATTCTTGCACAATCAATGCTTTCATTTAGTCAGAATTTTTAGGTTTTTGTTTGTCCACCCGTCTCTTGATGATTGACCACAAGTTCTCAATGGGATTAAGATCTGGGGAGTTTCCAGGCCATGGACCCAAAATCTCTATGTTTTGTTCCCTGAGCCATTTAGTTATCACCTTTGCTTTATGGCAAGGTGCTCCATCATGCTGGAAAAGGCATTGTTGATCGCCAAACTGCTCTTGAAGGGTTGGGAGAAGTTGCTCTTGGAGGACATTCTGGTACCATTCTTTATTCATGGCTGTGTTTTTAGGCAAGACTGTGAGAGAGCCGATTCCCTTGGCTGAGAAGCAACCCCACACATGAATGGTTTCAGGATGCTTAACAGTTGGCATGAGACAAGACTGGTGGTAGCGCTCACCTTGTCTTCTCCGAATGAGGCGTTTTCCTGATGTCCCAAACAATCGAAAAGGGGATTAATCAGAGAAAATAACTTTACCCCAGTCCTAAGCAGTCCACTGCCTGTACCTTTTGCAGAATATCAGTCTGTCCATGATGTTTTTTCTGGAGAGAAGTGGCTTCTTTGCTGCCCTCCTTGAGACCAGGACTTGCTCCAAGAGTCTCCACCTCACAGTGCGTGCAGATGCACTCACACCTGCCTGCTGCCATTCCTGAGCAAGCTCTGCACTGCTGGTAGCCCGATCCCGCAGCTGAAACACTTTTAAGAGACGGTCCTGGCGCTTGCTGGTCTTTCTTGGGTACCCTGAAGCCTTTTTGGCAACAATGGAACCTCTCTCCTTGAAATTCTTGATGATGCGATAGATTGTTGACTGAGGTGCAATCTTTCTAGCTGCGATACTCTTCCCTGTTAGGCCATTTTTGTGCATTGCAATGATGACTGCACGTGTTTCTTTAGAGAAAACCATGGTTAACAGAAGAGAAACAATGATGCCAAGCACCAGCCTCCTTTTAAAGTGTCCAGTGGTCTCATTCTTACTTAATCATGACAGATTGATCTCCAGCCATGTCCTCATCAACACCGACACCTGTGTTAATGGAGCAATCACTGAAAAGAGGTTAGCTGGTCCTTTTAAGCAGGGCTGCAATGATGTTGAAATGTGTTTTGGGGGATAAAGTTCATTTTCTAGCCAAATATTGACTTTGCAAGTAATTGCTGTTAAGCTGATCACTCTTTATAACATTCTGGAGTATATGCAAATTGCCATTAGAAAAAGTGAAGCAGTAGACTTTGTAAAAATTAATATTTGTGTCATTCTCAAAACTTTTGGCCATGACTGTACTGTGCAAGCGTTAGTTTTCTTCTTACACATATGGATAATGGTCAATATGACAATTTTCATACACATATGGCATAATTTTATGTGCCACATTTTTTGACTGCACAACATGGGTCCAGTTTCTACTGTGTGTACATTGTACCAATACCATCTGGAACAGTCTCTATATGTAGGCATTTGTTGTTTGTATTTAATATTTTTTCAATGTCAACTGCCATTCCAAGCGGTAAATATTCACTACAAATATCATGAAGGCTGAGTATTAACTACATAAGCGCCGGATCTATGTCTATTGTTAATGACCGGCATGGTACTTCTAATATATATGTGCGACATCTGTTTGAGTGCCACATATTGCATATTGTTTGCATCATATAGGCTTCTTGTTCATCATACTATCTGAGCATGTTTACAGGAGATTCCGCATAAAAACCTGTCTGCCCAGTTTTTACTGTGCAGACGCGGACTCCTGCTACATGCTCATTCACAAATGGGAACTATGATGATTAGAGCGCATGCGTAGTATATGTTCTTATTCTCTGCATTATGTGGGTCAAGCGCCTATAGTGCAGGCGCTCATCTGCCCTGTCTTTTATTATGTCATTGATAGTTATTGGCTGTCATGACAATTTTTATTTTTTATTTATTTTTTATATATATGACACATTTTTGTGTGGCATGCTTCTGTATGCTGTTTGTGTAATGTGGGTCCAGTCTTTATTGTACGGACACTGCATTTATATTATCTGGGTATAGCCTTTATATGCAGGTATCAACATTCATTGTGTGTATTCAGATATCCTTCAATAATATTTATCAGTCATGCCATGTGAGCCCTGTTTCTACTATACAAACGCTGGCATCTATTTGTATTGTTAATGATCATCATGATACCTTCGGTACAAGCATGGCATCTGCATGAGCGCTGTGGATTGCATATTGTCTGGATTATACAGGCTTTATTTTCTCCAAGTACGCTCACAGGACATCCTTCATAAAATCCATTTGCTCAGTACTTACTGCGCAGATGTGGGTTCCTATTACATGATTATTGATAAATGGTAACTATGACCGGTAGGCTTATTATTATCACTTTGCAAGTCGAGTTTCTACTACACAAGCGCCGGCATCTATATGTATCGCTAATGACCACCATGATACTTTTAGTATAAGCTTGGCATCTATATGAGCGCTGTAGATTGTACTTTGCCTGAATCATACAGGCTTTATTTTTATCGTGTGATTCAAGCATGCTCACAGGAGATCCTTTATAAAAACCATTCACTCAGTACTTTTTGCGCTGATGCAGGCTCCTGTGGCATACTTATTGACAAATGGTAACTATGACTATCTGAGCACATGCGCAGTGTATTCCCTTATGTCCTGCATTATGTGGGCTAAGTGTCTATAGTGCAGGCGCTCATTTGCTTTGGTCTGTTTCTCATTATGACACTGCTGTGTTATTTTCACTTCCGGACGCCGCTTCCATGTGCCTCCATGTGAGTAATCTTTATTCAATTATGGTGTGTATAAAGACAGCACTTTTCTGGACTAAGTGTAGACTAAGGCTGGAGTCACACACAACCACAAAAAATCGGTCCGTTTTAGACGGTCGACAATCGGATCAAAATAAAAACATCACACATCCTTCTGGCATCCGATTTTCCTTCAAAAATGCGATTTAGTCGCATGTGTGTGTACCTTGTAACATCCGATTTTCATCCGACTTGCGAGATTTTCTCGCAGGCTTGCAAAACTGACATATAATGGATCCAAAAGAATAGTATTTAAATGCCAAAAGAAAGAATAGATATATACACATAGAGCACATATATATATATATATATATATATATATATATATATATGTCATTGTGACATATATGTATACATATATTTATAATTCTTACACTTCTACATACTGTTATAGCCGCTAATTCAATTGCCGGCTTCAGTGAAATCACAGAAGCCGACATGAAATGATACATTGTTTCCACACATTTAACCATGTAATTTCATGTATTTTTATATATGTTTGAAACATACAATTACATGAGTATATGTGTGCTAAATTTCAGACATGTAGGGGTTAATTAAAGGTGTAAATTCGTTGAAAAAAAATGCGTGGGCTCCCGCTGTATTTTCTCCACCAGACAGACAAAGCAAGCGAGTGGGGGCAGATAATAATAGCCTAGGGAGGGTACATTTTTTTTGTGCCCCCCTGGCTACTAACATCTGCCCCCAGACACCCCAGAAAGGGCAAATCTATAATTAGATTCGCCCTTTCTGGCACTTTGCCCGTCTATTCCCATTGCCCTGTAGCGGTGGCGAATGGGTTAATAAGGGGTTAAAATGACCTTGCAATTGAAAGGTCACTTTAAGCCAGGTTAATAATTGATAGCTGTCAATTAGACAACTATCAATTATTAATCCTATTGTATGAAAGAAAAATCAAACACACACAGTTTAATAAAAAATAAGTTTAATTAAATAATCACACAGTTTTTGACCATATTTTATTTTCCTGCTAAAACCATTTCCTGTAATAAAAATAAAATAAAAAAGCAAAATTATACTTACCAATCCGATGTACAGTCAGGTCCCACGGTGTAATCCATCAGAAAGGGTTAACAGGTTACAGGTCGCAGAGAGCTAATAATGCTGTCTCAGACCTGTATTCCCCTGAATGAATAAGTTCCTCTCCCCGCGAAAGTAGAGGAATAGATTCATGAATGGAGCTTAATTGATTTATTGGCAATTTAACTGTAGTGACCTGACCTAAAGGGAAAGTGGACACAATCAATTAAGCTTCATTCATGAAACACATCCTCTCCTGTCGCCAGGAGAGGAACTTATTCATTCAGGAGCTTTGAGCTGAGCATGCAGGATTACTTGCACTGCTTGGCTCAAAGCTAGTTAACCCTTTGTGAAAGATTACAGCGTGGGACGTGACAGATCGGCGGAATAGGTAAGAATAATGTTGTTTTATTTCTTTTTCTTTATTTTAGGAGATCAATGGCTTCGCACGGATTAAGTGTAAAATAAAATATGGTCAAAAAAATGTGTTTTTATTTCATTAAAATTATTTATTCTTAAAGTGTGTGTGTTTTTTTATTTACTTCAATAGGATTAATAACTGATAGTTGTCTAATTGACAGCTATCAATTATTAACCTGCCTTAAGGTGACCTTTCAATTGCAAGGTGACAGTAAGGTGAGATTAACCCATTCGCCACCGCTACAGGGCAATGGGAATAGACGGGCAAAGTGCCAGAAAGGGCGAATCTAATTATAGATTTGCCCTTTCTGGGGTGTCTGGGGGCAGATGTTAGTAGCCAGGGGGGGCACAGAAAAAATGCACCCTCCCTGGGCTATTATTATCTGCCCCCACTCGCTTTGCTTTGTCTGTCTGTTGGAGAAAATACAGCGGGAGCCCACGCATTTTTTTTTAACGAAATTACACCTTTAATTAACCCCTACATGTCTGAAATTTTGCACAAATACACTCATGTAATTGTATGTTTCAAACATATATAAAAATACATGAAATTACATGGTTAAATGTGTGGAAACAATGTATCATTTCATGTCGGCTTCTGTGATTTCACAAAACCCGGCAATTGAATTAGCGGCTATTACAGTATGTAGAAGTCTAGGAACTATAAATATATGTATATGTACATGTCACAATGACATGTATATATATATATATATATATATATATATATATATGTGTTCTATGTGTATATATCTATTCTTTCTAGTCTTTATTAAAGCTGTCAGTGTGATTTTACAGTATAGCCGGGGATGAATTGCCGGCTTTTCTAAAGGACACCGATGCGATTTCATCGCAAGTCACACAGTGTGGTCCGTTTGTAATCAGATTTTTCATCGCTCCCATAGACTTGCATTGGCGATAGTCGACCCACAATCGGTGACAATCGCAGCATGCTGCGATTGTACACGGACGTTTAAAACGGACCACAAAAAATCTGATACTGGGAGCTGCTCCATAGATTAACATAGGTCCGACTGCAATGCGATATTTCATCGCATTGCAGTCGTCCGATTTTGTCGCCAGTGTGACTCCGGCCTAAGTCTAACTTTTTCCCTTGAGGAAGCCACGCTTTAGCTGGCGATACGCGTGGGGATATACACTCCTCCTTTTTTCCATCATGCAGGCATCAGATTTTTCAGATCACCATTAGATGCTCTCTCCATGGGTATGCTCTACATACAGATTTTACGCCTAGCTACATTGCATTATTTCCCACACATGTGGATGTTAGTTGTGATTGATACTGTGACTACTTTAACTTATTTCCACAGCTTAAAGTGATTTGCTGGGTTTAGTTTAGTATTTTGTATTGCATTTACTCACTGCATGTATTATTGTGCATTTTGTATTATTTGTCAGGAGTTGCTTCATATATGGTAACTGTTCACATTTCTATGTATTGTAATTTGCCTAACTTATAGGAGGTGGTCACCATTGGTTCCTTACATGGATCCATGAGGGATTTTTCATGTGCCAGATTATTGGCTGTTTTTAATAGTTTTTAATGCATTTTTTTGAGTGTTTTGTCTTTTTTGTACACCAATAAATTGTTCATATGTTTTTCATTTTTTTATTTTTGACTGAGTTTATTAAAGGGTAGATCAGGCCATATACACACGTCTTTCCTCTTTAGTTGTCTCATATTTACATTTACGTGTGTGGCCATTGATCCCCTTTTTCAATCAATTTTGGTTGTGCCCTCAAGTTTCTTCTTTTTGACTCCAGAAATATATATGGAGATTTACAATTTCCCCTATACTGTATACAGCTTTTTGCTTCTGATACATTACCCTTTTTCTGCTTTTTGTATTCTGGTCAAATCCATACTGAGTGAGAAACAGTGTGTGACTCCGGAAATATATACAGAGATTTAAAATTACCCCAACACTGTATACAGCTGTACGCTCCTCATACAGTACCATATATCTGCTGCTATTTTGGGTACATTTTCCCAAACATGAGAAAGTATGGTGGAAGAGGACATGGGCGGGGGGGGGGGCAGCTGTTATTCCCCATTGACTTGCATTGGGGTCGGGTTTATTTTTTTTGTCGACCTCCGACTTTTGCTGCGAGCTAGTCGGCCGATCTCGTTCAACTCGACTTTTGCGAAAGTCGTGTGGTCCAAAACCCGACTCGACCCGAAAAAAGGCAAAGTCGCTCATCTCTACTAGTCAGACTTCACCAAGTAGTAGACAAGTGGGTCCCACTGGTTTCTGACAGTCCTGAGCTGATACTGCAAAACACTTGGCATGCGTGTGCCAAGTGTTTTTGCCGTGTAAGTGATGGATTTGTATCCTACTTTATGAACCATTCTTTCCAGAAGAGCCTTGTCTTATTTCACAAGTTCTGAGCTGATAGAACTGATGAACTTCATGTCAATAGCACCTTTAGAAATATATTTACTTAGAAAATTGGTGACTTGCTCATATACTTATTTCACCCACTGCTACATACATCATTTCACCTAAAACCATGCATGATCAGGTGCTCCGCGCAAGATTACAGACAGAGGGGTAAAAATAATAATCAGAAGAGTTGTTCAGTAGCAATGAAAAGCTACAGAAAGACCTGAAATCAGCAAGTACAGTAATGTACTCACTGTAACCATGCAAGACTCCATTACTGAACAAAAATCATGTTCAAGCGCATTTAAAGGTTTCTCAATAACATTTAGACAAGACTGTGATATACTGGGAGAATATAGTCTGGTCATTTGAGACCAAACTTGAATTATTTTGATGCCATAACACATACCATGTTTGGAGGCAAAATGCACTGCATATCACCCCAAAACACCAAACCAACAATGAAGTTTTCAGGTAGGAACATCATGGTGTAGGGCTGTCTTTCAGCACACGGCACTGGAAACCATGTAATCAAAGGAAGAATGAATTGACAAATCTGCCAAGACATTATTGATTAAAAATCTGCTGCCATCTACCAGGATGATGAAGATGAAACGAGGGTGGACATTTCGGCAAGATACTTATCCCAAACGCACAGCATAGCCCAGCCAATCACCGGAATTGAATCCAATAGAAAATTTATGGAAGGTACTAAAGCTCAGGCTTCATAGAGGGAGCCCACAGAACCTTCAGGATTTGAAGAGTGTGTGGAACAATGGGCCAATATCACACGTGAGCCATGCATGCAAATAGTTTCTCCATACAGGCAGATGAAGCTCCACAACTAGCATCAACTGTCCAGGCAATATTAATACCAAGCGCAGGCCACAGCTAGCCTTCTTTGATTCACGCAAGTGTATAAGTATGCAGGAATTGAATGACATTATGGAATACTTAATATGGCACATAACCTGTCTGAATAAAAGCAGGATAATTTTACCGCTAAGAGTGACACTGTCAATTTGAGTAAATGAAGAGAACGGTCTCCCTGATTACAACTGACTAAAAAGGATAATTATTTGACTGTTATAAGTGAAAACAACATGAAAAATTCACAGCTCAAAAAAAGTATGTATTACTATGCCAGACAAATTTGCACACCTCAGAGAGAGGTACCAAACTGCAGTATAAATATAGAAATGCAATTTTTTAACAGTTTATTTTTTGGGTGGTTTTGAGGCCCAACTGTAGTACACTAAATGGCATATAAAATTTCACAGCTCCAAAAAAAAGGCTGTATTACAATGCCAGGAAAATTTGCACACCTCAGACGGACATATCAAACTGCAGTATAAATAAAACAATGCAATTTTTCTCAACAAACCATTTTGTTTTTTGGGAGGTTTTGAGACTCACCTGTAGCATGCTAAATGGTGCATAATATTTCACAGCTCAAACAAAAGGCTGCATTACAATGCCATGCAAATTTGCACAATTCAGAATAACGTATCAGATTTAAATGAAAGTATACCAATGCAATATTTTTAACAAACAATTTTTTTTGGGGGGGAGGTTTAAGGCCCAACTGTAGCAAGTTAAATGGCATATAAAATTTCCCAACTCCAAAAACAGCCTGTATTACAATGCCAGGCAAATTTGCACACCTCATGCGAACTTATCAGGCTGAGGTCTAAATAAAGCAATGCAATTTTTTTTTACATACAATTTTCTTTTTAGGGCAGTTTTGAGGCATAACTATAGCACACTAAATGCCGTATAAAATTTCCCTGCTCAAAACAAAGCTGTACTACAATGCCAGGCAAATTTGCCCAATTGAGATGGACAAATGAGACTGCACTATCAATATAGTGATGCTATTGTGGTGTAATGACCCCTGATGCAGCTAGGGGACACTGTGTATGGCCCTCGGGATATGCATAGAGGCATGTGATGGATGGACGGTATGTATCACAGAGGTGGGTGGCCCTGTGATGGAAGCCTGGATATGTTTTGGTTCAGCAGATCTACTGTTGAGTTGTGCTATACATTGGGAGGCTTCCAGGTGACTTGGAGAGCTGGGCGGGTCCAGTCACCTACAAACCCACCCAAGGGGTATGTGTCTAAATACCTAGGATAAAACCTGTATGTAATGGTGTGTATCTAAAGGACCTGTGGTGAAGTCATGACCATGTGATCTAACCATGTGATCCTGATTCCTGACCTCACCTGTGGTGGAGTTACACCTATGTAATGGAGTGCGTTTGGCACCTGAAGATAGTGTTGTGGGAGTCTGCCAGTGTGGACAGACTTCCCTGTGTCCAGGCGGGACATTACAGAGAGGTCTCTGTGTCTGAGGAGTGAGGCTCCAGGCAGGAGCTGAAGTACTGGAGAATTGTACTGTACATTACTGTGAGGTTTATGAAGTAATAAACCTGGTGAACTTTTGGATAAGAAAAGTGTCTCCTAATTGCCTCTGAAGCAGCCGAGTGAGTGAAACCTTACAATTGGTGGATGGAATGCTGGCAGCGGCCCAAGGAGCACATGTTTCAGGACTGGGAATCAGGAATCACGAATAAACTGTGGTTATGTTTATGTGGTGCCTCTGATATGAGGTATCTGAAGAAGCTGTTAAACAGTGGTGACAGACAGGAGTCTGTGTTATGTTGACCGGGGTCATTGAAAATTGAGGAAAAAGCATGCTGATAGGATACCTCAGAGGAGGTGTCCGGAAAATCTCTCTGGCCGAGAGTGTAACAGACAGGAGTCTGTGTTGTACTGACGGGTCAGTGAAAGACTGGTTTTTGTCCTTGTGGAATGCCTCTGAGAGAGGAGGTGTCCGGAAATCTCTCTGGCTGAGAGTGTGACAGACAGGAGTCTGTGTTGTACTAACGGGTCAGTGAAAGACTGTTTTTTTTGTCCTTGTGGGATGCCTCTGAGAGAGGAGGTGTCCGGAAATCTCTGTGGCTAAGAGTGTGACAGACAGGAGACTGTGTTGTGCTGACGGGTCAGTGAGAAACTGTTTTTTTTTTTTTTTTTCTCTGGAACACGTATGAGGTGTTTGCTGTGGCTCGGAGGAGTCATGAAGGTGACAAGCGGCTGGCTGTGACTCGTGGGGTCACGAAGGTGACAAGCGGCAAGACAGCGCAGCGTGCAGAGACTTGTGGTAGCAGGAGCTACAGTGACTGTTGCAGCAAGAGGTTCTGCAGCAGCCGGAGCTGCAGTAACAGCCACAGCAGCTTAGGAGTAGCATCTGGAGGTGCTGGCTGTTGGTGGCTGCAACCGAAGCGGTGGCAGTACCAGCAGAGCTGGTGAGGTACCATAAGGACATCAAAGGTCCAGAGTGGGTGACCTCTTAAAGGAACAGTACAAGCCCAAAGAGACATAAGGGTCTGTGCGAACTGGGGTCTGGTAGAGCCGTGGGGAAGTCCACGGTGTATAACCCAAGGAGGGGTGGTGTCCCTAAAAAGGGGTGGAGTCCCAAAAGGGGGTGGCAACTCGAAAGGGGATGATGGCCCAAAAGGGGGCGGAGTCCCAAAAGGGGGCGGCAACCCAAAAGGGGATAGTTGGCAAAAAGGGGGTGGAGGATCCCAACATTAAAGGGGAGGTGCAGACCAACTGTTGCCCGGGGCAAATATGTTATATGTGTCCAGTCTGCCTTAGGAACTATCCACCCGGCACACTACTACGGGGGTGTACCCTGCAGATACACGATGAAGAGGTGGTGGGTCTGGTCAACTCGGGGAGTCCGGTGACTCTAGTGAGGGTAGCACCTGACGGGTTTCAAATACCTGGAAGAAAGGTCGGGGTCACCTGTATCCATGGGGACACTAGGGATTATCCGGTGGCCAGGGTGGTATTTGAGACAGGCTGGGACATTGCAGGACAGGATGTCGCTATAATCCCTAATTTGTCGTGTCCAGTGGTCATAGGGCGGGACTCTAAACTGTTCTCTGGCTTGTGGGACAGGGGAGTTCCTCTACGGCAGGAGGGAGGCCTCTCTACTGTTGGGGTGGCAGACATTGGGACAGTGTCACCTCCCAAAACTGACGAGTCAGACGGTGACACAGGAGGAAAGGATGCGTCTGCCCGACTTACTGACATGATGTCCTCTGAAATGTATGACAGTAGAACCAATGACGATGTGGTAGATAAGACCTCTAGAACGGACACCCGGTTAGAGGGTAACGGGAGGGGCCCCGAGAGTGACTCCTGTGTAGACTGTTACTCGACCGCAAGGGAAAGCGAGTAAGGTAAGGTGGAGCCAAGTAAAAATGGCCGATCTTCCTCTCGCCGCAGGGGCCGCGGAAAGGCGGGACAGGCTACATCCTCTAAGAAGAGAAATGATGAGGAAGAGTCAGGGTCAAGTACCGGTCAGGTGACTGCCCTTGATAAGGAGGCAGAGCTGGAGCTCTCTGAAGTTACCGGGAGTCGTGAGACAGTGGAAACTGCGGATGCAGGAACAGGTGGAACTCTGGAGACGCAGAGTGTGCGTGGGCAAGAGTACTCAGCCAAAAATTTAATTAAAGAAGTAATGGTGCGACAGGTGCTGGCTAAAAGAGAGCAGGACCAGGAGATAAAACTGTTTAAAGAAACAGTGAAAGAGGCAGTCGAGCAAGAAAGGGTCCTGAGACGAATAATTGAGCACAGAATGGAGGAGCTGGAGAAGGAAGTCTCTAAGCTCAGGGAGGCCCAAGTGAAGCACCAGCAGGAGCTTCTCCAGAGGGAGGATGAGTGTCGTTGTTTGGCAGAGGAGCGAGATAAAGTTCTCCGTATGCTCAAGATACAGGAGGAGACTGGTGTCCAGCTCCAGAAATCTACGGGAGAAGAAATCCAGCAGGGGAAGTGCCATGCAGATGGCCACACAAAGGAGATCGAGGTCTTGGAAAACCGTACTAATGCTCAGGACGAGGAGGTACAACAGTCTGTCCAAGAAGGTGACGGGTCCGTTTTCAAGTGTGTAATAGAGATACCCGAAGACAGGCGAGAAGTGTGTGCCATTGAGGAGGTACATGAGGCCTTTAGAAAGGCAATAGAAGCAAGCAGTGTGAACTGGGTGCCAGAGATGAAACAGTTGGTCATACTGTCGACTAGGGAAGTCACGATGAAGCGAGTGGCTATCCTGAGGGACATGCACCTACATTGTCTCCGCACGAAACAGGTGATCCTGTTGAGAAATAAAGAAGCCGCTCGACGTCTAGAGAAAGCAAGAAAGGCTCAAAATCAGCTTGGCTTGATGGAAGACATCGTTCAAGTGCCCAGAGGTCTGGTGAAGAAAGTAATCGGAAGACTCGGGAAAGTGATGCAGGCGATGGTGAACAAGTCCGGTGTGACGAGAGTCAGGATTCCGGCTGATGACGAAGTCCAGGTAGTGGGTTAAGATGGGATGGTTCTGTTCCTCATTATCGGATCCATGGAGAGCCTTGGGAATATCCGGATGCTCCTGGAGTATCGTGTGTCATACCTGAGAGAAGTAGAGCAGCTACGACTTGAGAGGGACCAGGTCAACAGAAACCTGCAGGAAATGAAAAGAAGATGGCCATCACCTTCAACCCATGGTATTGAGAGGAGAAGAGGTTCGCTTAAGACTACAAGTCCTCAAGCTGGAGCTAATACAGGAAATAGGTCCCCTGATGGAAGAGGTAGAAGTAGCAATGCCTCAGTTAGCCCAGTGATGAGTGTCATAAGCAGGAGAACCTGTAGTGGACGAAATAAAAAGGACTCAGACCAGACAGGACGTATGGGTGCAAGGGAATTGCGACGCCGTACTGACCGCTGGGGATGCGGGTGGTCTGACAGGGGGGAGTCAGCAACAGATGTGACAGAGTCGGAGGACAGATGCCTACAAAAGAGATTAGTAGCAGGGTCCGACTTAGAGAGACGGTGTGACTGGCAGAGATGACCGAGAAGGATCTCTGGTCGGGTAACAAGTGTTCAACCCCACAAGTTTGAACAGAGGGGGGAGGTATGTGGTGTAATGACCCCTGATGCAGCTAGGGGACACTGTGTATGGCCCTCGGGATATGCATGGAGGCATGTGATGGATGGACGGTATGTATCGCAGAGGTGGGTGGCCCTGTGATGGAAGCCTGGATATGTTTTGGTTCAGCAGATCTACTGTTGAGTTGTGCTATACATTGGGAGGCTTCCAGGTGACTTGGAGAGCTGGGCGGGTCCAGTAACCTACAAACCCACCCAAGGGGTATGTGTCTAAATACTAGGATAAAACCTGTATGTAATGGTGTGTATCTAAAGGACCTGTGGTGAGGTCATGACCATGTGAACTAACCATGTGATCCTGATTCCTGACCTCACCTGTGGGTGGAGTTACACCTATGTAATGGAGTGCGTTTGGCACCTGAAGAGAGCGTTGTGGGAGTTTGCCAGTGTGGACAGACTTCCCTGTGTCCAGGCGGGACATTACAGAGAGGTCTCTGTGTCTGAGGAGTGAGGCTCCAGGCAGGAGCTGAAGCACTGGAGAATTGTACTGTACGTTACTGTGAGGTTTATGAAGTAATAAACCTGGTGAACTTTTGGATAAGAAAAGTGTCTCCTAATTGCCTCTGAAGCAGCTGAGCGAGTTGAAACCTTACACTATTGAGATCCAACCATGTCTGGCTGTATGCTTTTGATGCACAACTGGCGCAATAAAAATAGTGTAAAATATTTCCCTGCTCAGAACAATTTGCAGGATTAAGAACAAAAAGAATATTATTAGCCCTGAGAAGGGGTTTTAGTATGAGTTGCAGGCTGCAGCATAAAAGACATGCAATTCACCCTATCCTATTCTACATGATCCCTTCAGCACAATCTCCTTCTAACTGGTACTAACAGCAGTATTACTATTTATTATAAAGCCTGAAGAAGGGCTGTAGTTGTAGTTCATAGAAATATAAATAAGGTTGAATCCCTGGCTAATACACAGCTACAATTTTCTCCCTCTCTCATCAGCACTTCTCTCTACACTGCATGTGTCCAGGATACAGTATGCTGAGCATCGCATCATGGGTGTTATATAGACTTGATGATGCCATGCTGCCAGCCAATCACAGTAATGCCACAACCAAGATGGCTATGTGTTGGAATATGTTTGGTGCAACAACTCCATTCCTGTCTATGAGTGTTTAGTTGCTGGATTTGTATGCTGTTTATAAAATTAAAAAAAAACTCCCAGTGGCTCACACAAGGAGAGCATGTGACTGTATTTCCTGTTTTTCCTGTGTCTGTGTATGAAAGAAGCGGCCTGCTGTAGATGCTGCGCAGATAAAGACACACAAATTATATATTCCTGATCTATTAAGCTTATCATATATTGTTCCTGAATAAAGAAGCTCTTTTGTCACATGCTTGGAGAGTATCCTGAATTATCTGCTGCTAACAGTTTATGGGTCTACCCAAAGCAAAAGCAGCACAGAGCAACAGAGAAGATGTCCACTAGCAGCAATCCTGTCAGGTTCTCAGTGCCAAGACTCACTAACCAGAAATACCAGTCCTGGAAATTCAAGGTAAAGATGCTGATCATAAGAGAAAGTACGTGGAAATATACTCAGGAATAGAGTTGAGCGATACTTTCCGATATCCAAAAGTATCGGAATCGGAATGGTATCGCCGATACCATTAAAATATCGGCGATACCCAATACCGATACCGGAAGTCCCATGTAAGTCTATGGGAACAAAATATCGGAATTAAAAAAAACCCATTCTTGCCTTGTTGGTTAATTGTACATGAAGGAAAACAACAAAGAGTAATGTACAATGTATTGTGGAAGGTTGAGGAGACATTAAAGGCATAGATGTTTAACCCAATCAAATGGAATAGCATAAATATTTTTTTTTTTAAAGATGTTCGGATTGACGAAGAAATTGACAATGTTGTTAACGTTTTTTCTATTTTGGCAAATATGTATATTTCACAACTTCCATGCTCTTCACCTTTTTAACTTTTCACACACTTTCTCCTTCATAATCTTCAGCAGCATCATCTTTTTCATCAAATTATTCTTCATCTTCACCTTCTTTATCTTCTTCTTAAACTTCTTGCTATTCATCTTTTTGTTAACATTACTCAGATTCTTCTTATTAAACTATTATTCTTATTCATATTGTACTTCATCTTCTTCATCATATTCTGATTTGTAACAGAGAATCCTGTACTTGTAATCTGTCAAAGTATGAATTTTTCATCCTTCCGTTCTTGCTGTCACAAAAGATTTAAATTACAACAGTATTTGTCCGTGTTCAGTTTAGCCTGCAGCAGCAGGCATTTTCCAGGGGCACCACGAGGAGGAACGGACTCACCCCCATACACTGCTTAGTCTTCTTCTGCTTAGAATTTAGAGCATATATTTTGCTCTTCATTTTGGTCTTATACTTCATGTTCTTCTGCTTTTTGATCTTCTGCTTATTGTTCTTAAGTCTCTTGTTCTGTATCTTGTAGTTTGTCTTAACCTTCTTAGTCCTGTTTGGTAATCTTTTATTTCTTCTTTGTGATGGTGTTTAGGCTGGTTGGCTTGATGCTCGTCGTCCTTGTGGTCGTCATCTTCTTCGGGGTGGTCATCAGGGTCGTCGTCTTCATTGTTGGAGATCCAGAGTGATTACCCAAAAAAGCATTGAAAAAATCTTCAATTTGTAAATGTAGCAGAAGGTACAAGAGTCAATGCAAGTAACAAGGACCAGCTGACTGTGCTGGAACCCAGAGGGGCAGCAGAAGGAAAAGAGCCAATGGCACAACCGAGGACCAGCTGACGTTACTGGGACACGGTTACTAAGCAGGAGGTACCTGTGCTCCAAAGCACTACCAAGGACCAGCAGACGTTGCTGGAACTCAGATACCGAGATGGAGGCACCTAGGCCAAAGGCACTGCGGAGAACCAGCTGACGGTACTGGAACCCGGATGGGTAGCAGAAGGTACAAGAGCCAATGCAAGTAACGAGGACCAGCTGACTGTGCTGGAACCCGGAGGGGCAGCAGAAAGAAAAGAGCCAATGGCACAACCGAGGACCAGCTGACGTTACTGGGACACGGTTACTAAGCAGGAGGTACCTGTGCTCCAAAGCACTACCAAGGACCAGCAGACGTTGCTGGAACTCGGAAACCGAGATGGAGGCACCTAGGCCAAAGGCACTGCGGAGAACCAGCTGACGGTACTGGAACCCGGATGGGTAGCAGAAGGTACAAGAGCCAATGCAAGTAACGAGGACCAGCTGACTGTGCTGGAACCCGGAGGGGCAGCAGAAGGAAAAGAGCCAATGGCACAACCGAGGACCAGCTGACGTTACTGGGACACGGTTACTAAGCAGGAGGTACCTGTGCTCCAAAGCACTACCAAGGACCAGCAGACGTTGCTGGAACTCGGATACCGAGATGGAGGCACCTAGGCCAAAGGCACTGCGGAGAACCAGCTGACGGTACTGGAACCCGGACGGGTAGCAGAAGGTAGCCATGGAAATTTAAGATGATAGGCCGCGAGCCGGCCGCAGTTACCGAATCCCACAGTACTACAGTGGGTGATTGTCCTATTGTCACAACGGAAACAGCCTTTATTTGCATATCCCGCAGCACACATAGGAAGCACCTAAACTCCAAGCACCATAGAGTCGGCTAACCCGACCGCAACACGACAGAACAACTTATTGGAGGCTAAGTGACGTTTACACTGACAGGAAACAGATGGCGTGCTGTAACCAGTCTGGGCAGGAGTGAGTACCCGTACCAATGACACTTCCGAGCAACAACTGGCGGTGTTGAAGCCCAGGGATGAGAAGAGAACATGGTGGAGGCAGCAGGACTTTTTGCCGTTATCACAGCAGGGGAACAGCTGACATTACTGAACCCCAGTAACACAGGAGCAAGTGTTGACTGTGCTAACAGCACTTCCGAGCAACAACTGGCGGTGTTGTAGCCCAGGGATGAGAAGAGAACAGGGTGGAGGCAGCAGGACTTTTTGCCGTTATCACAGCAGGGGAACAGCTGACATTACTGAACCCCAGTAACACAGGAGCAAGTGTAGACTCTGCTAACAGCACTTCCGAGCAACAACTGGCGGTGTTGTAGCCCAGGGATGAGAAGAGAACAGGGTGGAGGCACCAGGACTTTTTGCCGTTATCACAGCAGGGGAACAGCTGACATTACTGAACCCCAGTAACACAGGAGCAAGTGTTCACTGTGCTAACAGCACTTCCGAGCAACAACTGGCAGTGTTGTAGCCCAGGGATGAGAAGAGAACAGGGTGGAGGCTGCAAAACTTTTTGCTGTTCACACAGCAGGGGAACAGCTGACATTACTGAACCCCAGTAACACAGGAGCAAGTGTAGACTGTGCTAACAGCACTTCCGAGCAACAACTGGCGGTGTTGTAGCCCAGGGATGAGAAGAGAACAGGGTGGAGGCAGCAGGACTTTTTGCCGTTATCACAGCAGGGGAACAGCTGACATTACTGAACCCCAGTAACACAGGAGCAAGTGTTGACTGTGCTAACAGCAGTTCCGAGCAACAACTGGCGGTGTTGTAGCCCAGGGATGAGAAGAGAACAGGGTGGAGGCAGCAGGACTTTTTGCCGTTATCACAGCAGGGGAACAGCTGACATTACTGAACCCCAGTAACACAGGAGCAAGTGTTCACTATGCTAACAGCACTTCCGAGCAACAACTGGCAGTGTTGTAGCCCAGGGATGAGAAGAGAACAGGGTGGAGGCAGCAGGACTTTTTGCCGTTATCACAGCAGGGGAACAGCTGACATTACTGAACCCCAGTAACACAGGAGCAAGTGTTGACTGTGCTAACAGCAGTTCCGAGCAACAACTGGCGGTGTTGTAGCCCAGGGATGAGAAGAGAACAGGGTGGAGGCAGCAGGACTTTTTGCCGTTATCACAGCAGGGGAACAGCTGACATTACTGAACCCCAGTAACACAGGAGCAAGTGTTCACTGTGCTAACAGCACTTCCGAGCAACAACTGGCAGTGTTGTAGCCCAGGGATGAGAAGAGAACAGGGTGGAGGCAGCAGGACTTTTTGCCGTTATCACAGCAGGGGAACAGCTGACATTACTGAACCCCAGTAACACAGGAGCAAGTGTAGACTGTGCTAACAGCACTTCCGAGCAACAACTGGCGGTGTTGTAGCCCAGGGATGAGAAGAGAACAGGGTGGAGGCAGCAGGACTTTTTGCCGTTATCACAGCAGGGGAACAGCTGACATTACTGAACCCCAGTAACACAGGAGCAAGTGTTGACTGTGCTAACAGCACTTCCGAGCAACAACTGGCAGTGTTGTAGCCCAGGGATGAGAAGAGAACAGGGTGGAGGCAGCAGGACATTTTGCCGTTCACACAGCAGGGGAACAGCTGACATTACTGAACCCCAGTAACACAGGAGCAAGTGTTCACTGTGCTAACAGCACTTCCGAGCAACAACTGGCGGTGTTGCAGCCCAGGGATGAGAAGAGAACAGGGTGGAGGCAGCAGGACTTTTTGCCGTTATCACAGCAGGGGAACAGCTGACATTACTGAACCCCAGTAACACAGGAGCAAGTGTAGACTGTGCTAACAGCACTTCCGAGCAACAACTGGCGGTGTTGTAGCCCAGGGATGAGAAGAGAACAGGGTGGAGGCAGCATGACTTTTTGCCCTTATCACAGCAGGGGAACAGCTGACATTACTGAACCCCAGTAACACAGGAGCAAGTGTAGACTGTGCTAACAGCACTTCCGAGCAACAACTGGCGGTGTTGTAGCCCAGGGATGAGAAGAGAACAGGGTGGAGGCAGCAGACTTTTTGCCGTTATCACAGCAGGGGAACAGCTGACATTACTGAACCCCAGTAACACAGGAGCAAGTGTTGACTGTGCTAACAGCACTTCCGAGCAACAACTGGCGGTGTTGTAGCCCAGGGATGAGAAGAGAACAGGGTGGAGGCAGCAGGACTTTTTGCCGTTATCACAGCAGGGGAACAGCTGACATTACTGAACCC
>JARQOD010000005.1:322000992-322059289 GCA_033576555.1 Oophaga sylvatica | reverse complement strand
GCAGAAAAAAACAGCAGCTATGGGTTCTTCTAAGCAGCTGCCTTTCACTCTGAAATGAAAATGATGGAGACACACAAAGCAGGAGACAGATATAAAAAGATAGGAAAGAGTTTTCAAGTTGCTCTTTCTTCAGTTCAAAATGTAATTAAGAAATGGTAGTTAACAGGAAAAATGGAGGTCAAAATAAAGACTGGAAGACTAAAAAAACTTTCAGTGTCAGCTGCTAGTAGGATTGCTACGGAAACAAATCAGAACCCTCGCTTGACTGCAAAAGACCTTGACAAAGATTTGGCACATTGTTCTACTGTTCAGAGACTGCTGCAAAAATAATGCTTTCATGGAGGAATCATCGGAAGAAATCCTCTCCTGCATCCTCACCATAAAATTCAGAGTCAGAAGTATGCAAAAGAACATCTAAACAAGCCTAATGCACTATAGAAACAAGTGCTTAGGACAATGAGGTTAAAATAAAACTCTTTGGCCACAATGATCTAAAGATATGTGTGGAGAAAAAAGGGCACAGAATTTCAGGAAAGAACATTTTGCCAACCACTAAGCATGGGGATGGTTCAATCATGCTTTGGGGTTGTGTTGCAGCCTTTGGCACAGGGAGCACTTCACAGGTAGGGGAAAGAATAGATTCAATGAAATTTCAACAAATTCTTGATGCAAACATAACACCATCCGTACAAAAAGAAGATGATGAAAAGAGGATGGATCCTACAAATGGATAAAGATCCTAAAATTACATCAAAATGTACAATAGACTACCTCAAAAGGCACAAGTTGAAGATTTTACAATGGCACTCACAGTCCCCTGATTTGAACATCATTATAAATCTGTTGCTAGACCTCAAGGAAGAATGAATGAAAACCCCTCAAACAAGTATTGAAAGACTCTTTGTTGGTTAGAAAAAGTGGTGTTTACAAGCTGTGATACTTTCAAAAGATGGTGTTACTAGGTACTAAGCAAGTGCAGTGCCGAAACGTTTGCATTGCCCCATTTAACGATTTGCAATTTTTAAAATGTAAAATATGGAAATACGTATATTTTTTCCCCTAAAATAGAAAGGAAATGTGTTGTCTTTAACTTTAGGCCTTTTGGAAATCATTTCATCTTTAACTTAACTTGCTTAACTTTTCAAAATAACAGTAACTTTGACCAGGGGTGCCCAAACTTTTACATTCCACTGTATAAGTATAAAAAATATATATCTGCCTGCTCTTTATCCTTTTTCTCCTTCAGAAATAAGTTAACAGTTTCATCACGGAAATAGCGTTCCCAATCTTACTAATAAAAATTAGAAAAAAAATGTTGGTTTCCTTCTAGTTATCTTGTTTCCTCCTCTGCTGTAAAGAAAGTAATTATAGGCTCCTATGAAATTGTCTTTTTGAATGTCCACGTTGAAGAAAAAAAGACTGAGACACATTGGGTTTAGCATTCTAGCGACATATATACTCAACTTATGTAATTACATAATTTAACAATAGATACAGGCACCCATGCACATTTATTGAAAGTTGTCCAATCCTGATGATTTTGCCAAGTTCAGCAGGCCATCTAATATGCATGGGGGTCTCTTGATTCTCAGTTAGGAGATAATGTTAGGGGACAGAAAGATCCTGCCTATTGAAATTCAGCAGCTGATCCTTTGTTCATTTCAGGTACTGTATGTCAGAGTATTCTAGTTGTGTCTCGCTCGTAGAGCACACAGGAGTGCACAGTCAAGCAGAGCATTCCTGTGTATGTGGAAATCAAGGATGATATCTGTCTGCTAAATGATTGTTCAGCTGACAGCTATCCATTGCATATGGGGACCCACTTTAAACTTAAAAGCAGCTTCCTATGTTATATAAAAATAAATAATCTGATAAATTGTTAGGCTTGCAGTTAAGAGTACCAAATACACAATTTATACCTATAAATTACTTATTAAAAGAACAAATATCGAAGAATCCATATATAAAAAATATATCAAATATTAATTATTATGAAATACAAATACATATGTAAAAAAACTACCTACCGTAGGTTAAAAACATGCCATAAAACCAACCCCCTGATTAACCCCTTAATCCCCGAGGGTGGTTTGCATGTTAATGACTGGGCCAATTATTCCAATTCTGACCACGGTCCCTTTATGAGGTAATAACTCTAGAACACTTCCATGAATCCCGGTATTTCTGGCAGTGTTTCCTCGTGACATATTGGCATGGGGGGTCTCTTGATTCTCAGTTAGGAGATAACATGGGCGTACCCACCGTGGGGCAGGGGGGGCAGCTGCCCCCCCTAGGAGCAGGGGCCCGCTGTGTGCGCAAATATCAAGAAGGCCAGCCGCCATCTGCATCAGCATCAGACTCAGCCCACCGGCCCTTTAAAAGGTGCTTTTGGCTGCTGGAATCGGGATAAGGGGTTAAGATTCTTTGTGGGTGGAGAGAGCGCCTCTGCTCTCTCGCCTCTGGCTGCAGGCAGGCTGCAGCAATTGGATGTGAGCCACCGAGTCCGAGCCAGTGTGACTCGGCGCTGCTGAAGCTCCCTACCCGCGCGTGCCTGGGACCTCAGTCCTGCAGGTTGGAGCCGCGGCCGTGTATAATCTGCAGCAGCTCGCTGCAGAGCAATTGTTGAGTGAGGCGGCCCGGGCCCGGTGTGACTCCTCGGCTGGGCTGGTGATGTATATACAGGTGCTGGGGCTGGTGATATATACAGGTGCTGGGGCTGGTGATATATGCAGGTGCTGAGGCTGGTGATATATACAGGTGCTGGGCTGGAGGTTGGGCTGGTGATGTATATACAGGGGCTGTTGATATACACAGGTGCTCGGCTGAAGGCTGGGCTGGTGATATATATAGATGCTGGGCTGGAGGCTGGGCTGGTGATGTATATACAGATGCTGGGGCTGGTGATATATACAGGTGCTGGGGCTGGTGATATATACAGGTGCTGGGGCTGGTGATATATACAAGTTCTGGGCTGGAGGCTGGGCTGGTGGTGTATATACAGGGGCTGTTGATATATACAGGTGCTGGGCTGGAGGCTGGGCTGGTGATGTATATACAGGGGCTGATGATATATACAGGTGCTGGGCTGGAGGCTGGGCTGGTGATATATACAGATGCTGGGCTGGAGGCTGGGCTGGTGATGTATATACAGGGGCTGGTGATATATACAGTTGCTGGGCTGGAGGCTGGGCTGGTGATGTATATACAGGGGCTGGTGATATATACAGGTGCTGGGCTGGAGGCTGGGCTGGTGATATATACAGATGCTGGGCTGGAGGCTGGGCTGGTGATGTATATACAGGGGCTGGTGATATATACAGTTGCTGGGCTGGAGGCTGGGCTGGTGATGTATATACAGGGGCTGGTGATATATACAGGTGCTGGGCTGGAGGCTGGGCTGGTGATATATACAGATGCTGGGCTGGTGATGTATATACAGGGGCTGGTGATATATACAGATGCTGGGCTGGAGGCTGGGCTGGTGATGTATATACAGATGCTGGGGCTGGTGATATATACAGGTGCTGGGCTGGTGATATATACAGGTGCTGGGACTGGTGATATATACAAGTTCTGGGCTGGAGGCTGGGCTGGTGGTGTATATACAGGGCTGTTGATATATACAGTTGCTGGGCTGGAGGCTGGGCTGGTGATGTATATACAGGGGCTGGTGATATATACAGGTGCTGGGCTGGAGGCTGGGCTGGTGATATATACAGATGCTGGGCTGGAGGCTGGGCTGGTGATATATACAGATGCTGGGCTGGAGGCTGGGCTGGTGATGTATATACAGGGGCTGGTGATATATACAGATGCTGGGCTGGAGGCTGGGCTGGTGATGTATATACAGATGCTGGGGCTGGTGATATATACAGGTGCTGGGGCTGGTGATATATACAGGTGCTGGGGCTGGTGATATATACAAGTTCTGGGCTGGAGGCTGGGCTGGTGGTGTATATACAGGGGCTGTTGATATATACAGGTGCTGGGCTGGAGGCTGGGCTGGTGATGTATATACAGGGGCTGATGATATATACAGGTGCTGGGCTGGAGGCTGGGCTGGTGATATATACAGATGCTGGGCTGGAGGCTGGGCTGGTGATGTATATACAGGGGCTGGTGATATATACAGTTGCTGGGCTGGAGGCTGTGCTGGTGATGTATATACAGGGGCTGGTGATATATACAGGTGCTGGGCTGGAGGCTGGGCTGGTGATATATACAGATGCTGGGCTGGAGGCTGGGCTGGTGATGTATATACAGGGGCTGGTGATATATACAGTTGCTGGGCTGGAGGCTGGGCTGGTGATGTATATACAGGGGCTGGTGATATATACAGGTGCTGGGCTGGAGGCTGGGCTGGTGATATATACAGATGCTGGGCTGGTGATGTATATACAGGGGCTGGTGATATATACAGATGCTGGGCTGGAGGCTGGGCTGGTGATGTATATTCAGGGGCTGGTGATATATACAGGTGCTGGGCTGGTGATGTATATACAGGGGCTGTTGATATATACAGGTGCTGTGCTGGAGGCTGGGCTGGTGATGTATATACAGGGCTGGTGATGTATACAGGTGCTGGGCTGGTGATGTATATACAGGGCTGGTGATATATACAAGTGCTGGGGCTGGTGATATATACAGGTGCTGGGCTGGATGCTGGGCTGGAGATGTATATATAGGGGCTGGTGATGTATACAGGTGCTGGGCTGGTGATGTATATACAAGGGCTGGGCTGGTGATGTATATACAGGGGCTGGTGATGTATACTGGTGCTGGGCTGGAGGCTGGGCTGGTGGTGTGTATACAGGTTCTGGGGCTGGTGATATATACAGGTGCTGGGCTGGAGGCTGGGCTGGTGATGTATATACAGGGGCTAGTGATGTATACAGGTGCTGGGCTGGAGGCTGGGCTGGTGATGTATATACTGGACCGTCCTGGGCTGGGGCTGGTGACGTATACAGGTGCTGGGCTGGTGGTGATGTATATACAGGGGCTGGCTTGGTGGTGATGTATATACAGGTGCTGGGCTGGGGCTGATGTATATACAGGGGCTGGGCTGGGGCTGATGTTTATACAGGGGCTGGGCTGGGGCTGATGTATATACAGAGGCTGGGCTGGGGCTGATGTATATACAGGGGCTTGGCTGGTGATGTATATACAGGTCCGACCGTTCTACCGTCCTTGGCTGGTGACGTATACAGTGGCTGGCCTGGAAGTAATGGAGAAGGCAATTATGGGAGTGATAGGGAGGGCAACGATGGGAGTGATGGAAAAGGCAATGATGGGGATGATGGGAGTGATGGAGAAGGGGATGATGGGAGTGATGGAGAAGGCAATGATGGGAGGCAGCACACCGTTTGTAGTGAAAAAAAAGCTATTTAATAGGCACAAAAGGTGACGTTTTGGTCCAAACAACTGAAACATTTCTCAATGCTTAAGAAAGGTTCCTGTTATTTGGACCGAAATGTCGCTTTTTGGCCTTATTAAATAGCTTTTTTTTTCCACTACAAACGGTGTGCTCCCTTCAATTTGTCTGGATATCTATCTATCTATCTATCTATCTATCTATCTATCTATCTATCTATCTATCTATCTATCTATCTATCTATCTAATATTCTTCATTTTTTCCCTCCAGATCAATCCAATTGCTGTGTCTGGATAGGGCAGTGTGAGTGGCTCAGTGCCAGCGTGTGATAAGCATGCATGAGCTTGAAGCCCCCCTGCTAAAGAGGAGAAGACTGCAAAGATAAGCTAAAAAATAAATGAATTGTTTACATAATAGGATTGATCATGGTGGTATTTCCCCTTATATGTGATATTATTGGTCTTGGTATTGTGTTGTGTATGGCGGTCATTTTTTTCATTTTTGTTTCATTTCATTCACCTTTTTCGTTCTAAAATTTTACAACCTAAACGACCATGGCTTGCCCCCCCTAGTTTTGATCCTGGGTACGCCCTTGGGAGATAATGTTAGGGGACAGAAAGATCCTGCCTATTGAAATTCAGCAGCCGATCCTTTGTTCATTTCAGGTACTGTATGTCAGAGTATTCTAGTTGTGTCTAGCTCGTAGAGCACACAGGAGTGCACAGTCAAGCAGAGTATTCCTGTGTATGTGGAAATCGATGATGATATCTGTCGGCTAAATGATTGTTCAGCTGACAGCTATCCATTGCATATGGGGACCCACTTTAAACTTAAAAGCAGCTTCCTATGTTATATGAAAATAAATAATCTGATAAATTGTTAGGCTTGCAGTTAAGAGTACCCAATACACAATTTATACCTATAAATTACTTATTAAAAAGAACAAATATCGAAGAATCCATATATAATAAATATATTAAATATTAATTATTATGAAATACAAATACATATGTAAAAACTACCTACCGTAGGTTAAAAACATGCCATAAAACCAACCCCCTGATTAACCCCTTAATCCCCCGAGGGTTTTTTGCATGTTAATGGCCGGGACAATTTTTCCAATTCTGACCACTGTCCCTTTATGAGCTAATAACTCTAGAACACTTCCATGAATCCCGGTATTTCTGGCAGTGTTTCCTCGTGACATATTGTACTTCATGACAGTGGTCAAAGGTCTTTGATATGACTTGCGTTTATTTGTGAAAAAAACGGAAATTTGGTGAAAATTTTGAAAATTTCGCAATTTTCAACTTTGAATTTTCATGCCCTGAAATAACAGAGATATGTCACACAAATTACTTAATAAGTAACATTTTCCACATGTGTTAGGAAGCTATAAAGGTTAAAATTTAAACATCAATTTCTCATTTTTACAACACCTTTTTTTTTTAGGGACCACATCACATTTGAAGTCACTTTGAGGGTATATATGAGAGAAGATACCCAAAAGTTATACCATTCTAAAAATTCTAAAAACTGCACCCTTCAAGGTGCTGAAAACCACATTCAAGAAGTTTATTAACCCTTCTGGTGCTTCACAGGAATTTTTGGAATTTTTAAAAAAATGAACATTTAACTTTTTTTCACAAAAAAATTACTTCAGATCCAAATTTTTTTATTTTACCAAGGGTTTCAGGAGAAATTTGATCCCAAAATTTATTGTGCAATTTTTCCTGAGTAAGCTGATACCCTATATGTTGGAGTAGACCACTGTTTGGGCGCATGGCAGAGCTCAGAATGGAAGGAGCGCACTTTTTCAGCGCAAAATTGGCTGGAATTGAGATCGGATGCTATGTCGCGTTTGGAGAGCCCCTGATGTGCCTAAACAGTGGAAACCCCTCACATGTGACCCCATTTTGGAAATTAGACCCCCCCAAGAAACTTATCTAGATTTGTGGTGAGTACATTGAACCCCCAAGTGTTTCACTAATGTTTATAACGCCCAGCAGTGAAAATAAAAAATCATATTTTTTTCCCACAAAAAAGATCTTTTAGTCCCCAATTTTTAATTTTCCCAAGGGTAACAGGAGAAATTGGACCGCAAAAGTTGTTGTCCAATTTGTCCTGAGTACGCTGATACCACATATGTAGAAGAAAACTACTGTTTGGGCACACATCGGGTCTCGGAAGGGAAGTATTGACATTTTGGAATGTACACATAGATGGAATAGTATGCGAGCGTCATGTCGCATTTTGGAGAGCCCCTGATTTGCCTAAACAGTGGAAATGCCCCACAATTGACCTTATTTTGGAAACTAGACCCTCCAAGAAACTTATCTATATGTGCCTTAACAGTAGCAATGCCCAACAAGTGCCCCCTTTTTGGAACTAATCTACTGTTTCCTGGTATGCAAATTTTATAAGTGACCCGGATCTCACTGCAGCTCAGCCCTATTGAGAACAGAGCCCAGTGACCGGGTGTAACTGGGGTGACTTCGGTGAGATTCCCCGCTAGCAACATGATCCGTGAGCACTCACAGTGCTAATGGGGAACTCACCAGATCTCACTGCAGCTCAGCCCAGCTGGGAACGGAGCACAGTGACCGGCGGCAGCCTCTATGATGTCAACCCAGGTTACTGACGCAGCGTTCTCAGCAGCTCATTCACCAGTCGTTCTCAACATGGACAGTCGCATCTTGGCACCATCCAGGTTGAAAACTAATTATCCCCCAGACATGGATTATGACATGGAACTGTCACGCTGTCACTGTATACAGGAGGTCCGTGGTCTATGCTGACCCTAAGCTGGGGCCCTGACTAATCCCTCTACCTGGAGGTACTGTTGATGGTACAGAGGTCCAGGCCGCCAGCGTAATCCTATCTCCTGTGAATCCCTGACCCTCAGTAATCTAGTCCTGAGAAGGACCCTGATCACAACCACAGGGGACGGGAAGGTAAATTCCTACAAACAGTATAAGACGAACGAGACAGTACAAGGGGTAAAACAAAAGACCACCTTGCATACAAAACTCACTCTACAACTACAGAGGGAAGACCAACGGGTAAGGAGATAAATAATAAAGCGAGGAGGGGAGAAAACCACACCAGGTACTCTTCACTTCAGACTTCACAATACCACGATCCGCTCTGCTGGTCTGCATGAATGCTTTCACCGACACTTCCCTAGCAGACTGGCAGGTATTTGAAGGAATCCATTACTGCAGTATTAACTGCAGCTGGGCGAGGCTGGGCCTCGTCTAGCACAGAGAGAGGGAGAATTAACTCCCTCACTGCCGAAAAACACCTAGCACCAAAAACTCAGCTGAGCGAAGTCAGGTTGTGTAATCGCGACGATCTTCGTGGCAACACACCCGTGACAGGAACAGAACGACGGGCAGGTATAGTATATTGTTGTTTTTTATTTTACTATTATTACAGTAAATCGAGGGCTTCGTTGGAATAGGCAAGGTTGTAAGTATGATTTAATTGAGAATATTAAAGTAGTCTGTCATTTTTTCAATTAAAGGACTTTATTCTGGCTGTGTTTATTTACAATACAACTATAGGATTAGTAATAGATAGGTGTCTTATAGACGCTTCTCCATTGCTAAGCTGTGGGCTTGTTGTCACCTGACGATAGAAAGGTGACATCAACCTTATAAATATTACCCCACTTGCCACTGCTACAAGGCAAGTGGGAAGAGCTGGGCAAAGTTCCATAATTGCCGCATCTAATAGATTCGCCTTTTCTGGGCTGCTGCAGGCTGCTATTTTTAGACTGGGGGCATATATCAATGACCCTTTACCAGCCTGAGAATACCAGCCCCCAGCTATGAGCTTTAGCAAGGCTGGTTATCAAAAATAGTGGGAACTCCACGCCGTTTTTTTAAATTGTTTCTCTATTCCTGATAACCAACCTTGCTGAAGCTGACAGCTAAGGATTGCAGCCCCCAGCTGTGAGTTTTGCCTGGCTGGTTATAGAAAATACAGGGGAACCCAAGCCATTTTTTTCATTTATTTATAGTGCAGGCGGCGGCTGATAAATATCCCCATCAGCAACTCCTGCTGTCACTATTATTAGCAGCAGGGGTAGGTTGATAGGATTAATAATTACTCCAAAAGAAATGGACATAAGAACAAAAATTGAAAAAAATAAATGTATCCAATTTTATTAAAAAAATAAATAATCAATTACAAGATAAAAAAATTTCATGACACTAAAACAATGGGAGATAGAGACTGTAGCAGCACCTAAGTGCCAGATCCGGGTTGGTTGTTATATAATTAAACAAATAAATCCAAAAAAAGTATCAAAATCAATAATTATTTATATAAATAGGATCCTTATCAAAACCTCTTTCAATTAATAAAAATTCATATAGAAAAACTTATATAAGGTGCAAGTGCAAGAGGTGGCCAAATCAGACCTACAGATAGTTACATAATATTATACAAAGAAAAGAGCCATGTCAGGATCCAATTTATTACACATAGAGCCCCATAGCAAACATACATGATCGCTAACAATGGATATACATTTCACATAATCAACAAAGTAAAGGGTTGCGCATGATCAGCAAGTTTCCTAGCTCTGGTTAGCCTGATGTCGTCATGATGACATCGGCTCACCATCGCAATGATTGGGACCCCGTGTCACAACGTGGGGTCTCCGATCCAAAGGCAGATGGTCTGTCAGCCCTGTGCCGGCTTCCAGAATGCTGCGATCTTGTTTGATCGCAGTATTTCGGGGGTTAGAGTTCCGGGAGCGGTTTGTGACCAATGCTGGCACTTAGTGCCATGTGTCAGCTGTCAGAATCAGCTGACACTCAGCTGCTGTGAGCGTGGCCGATCGCTCAGACATAATGTTCCACCCATGGTCAAATAGACCCAGGTCACATGGACGGAATATTACTTCTGATGTCAGAAAGGGATTAAGCTATATGTGAAGCACACGTCGGGGTACTAGGTGGTGTGGTCTGGCTTTGATCCATTTAATATGGCTTGTTGTGGGTGGTGCTACTCTGGCATGGCTGCATATAGTCAGAAACTCCCTTTGAGGGTCTTTTCCGTAATCTCCCCTAAACTTAAGTTTTCTGATTATATTTACTATAGTATCATTTTTTAATCATAATAATTATTTATTAGTATTTCCTTTATGTTTATATGCATGCGTGCACTGTGACCCTACAGTTTGGTTCTTATTGTATGACCTTATTGTGCCATTGTCTGATTTACCACTGAACACACTGCTTCCTTTTTCTAGATTTTTTGGGTATTTTCAAGCTTCTCGAAGTAGTTGTGTGCATATGCCCTCATCTTTCCGGTCCTTGACAGCTGATCTATACAGCTGACATGTGCTCGTCACAGCCGCGGGTGGATTCGCAATCCACCTGCGGCTATTAACTAGTTAAATGCTGCTATCAATCTCTGACAGCAGCATTTAACTCGCACTTACAGGAAGCGTGTCACTGGCGCTGCCCAACAGTGACCTCTTCAAATGATCGCGGGTCAGTAATGGGTCAGCATGACAACCAAAAGTCTGCAGCAGACGATCCAAGCAATTATTGCCTGTGTATAGCATAGGTAATCAAAGTACTGCAGCTTCTAGTCTCCCATGTAAACTATTGAAGCATGCAAAAAGTAAAAAAATGGTTTTAAAAAAATGTAAAAAATAAAAATATTTAAAAGTTTAAATCAACCACCTTTTGCCACATTCGAAATAGAACAAAACAAAAATCAAATATACATATATTTGGTATAGCCGCATTCAGAATCATCCGATCAATCAATATAAAAAAAGAATTTACCTGACGGCACAACGAGAAAAATATCAAAATGCCAGAATTACGCTACTATGCAATAGAATGCAATAACAGGCAAACATATCATTGTATCTACACCAAAATTGTAGCAATAAAAATTCCAGCTCGACAGGCAAAAAATAAGACCTCATACAGCTCCAGATCATGAAAAATGGAGACGCTACAGGTTTCTGAAAATGGCGCCTTTTATTTTTTTTTTTAAGAAATTGTGGATTTTTTTTCACCACTTAAATAAAACAAACCTATATATATTTGGTGTCAGTGAACTTGTAATGACCTGGAGAATCTTAATGGCAGGTCAGTTTTAGCATTTAGTGAACATAGTGAATTAAAAAAAAACTGTGGAATTGCACTTTTTTTGCCATTTCACAGCACTTGGAACTTTTTACCCATTTTCCAGTACAAGATATGTTAAAATCAATGGTGTAGTTCAAAAACACCATTCCCATTACATGTAAAAACCGCATAGCACTGTACACATAGCACGACTGTTGTCTTCAGGGGTAGGAACGCAGGAAATCATTCAATCATTTTAACACAGGTTACAATGGGTTTCAGAATAAGTCTCGGGTGTATATTTTGTTCTGTCTTCTTACATATCTCCACCAACACATTTAGGCTTCAGAACAGTTTCTTCTTACACTACATCTGAGTTATTAAGTTATACAGCCAGTAAATGTGAGAAGATTTTGCAGCGTTGTTGACATTCGCAAAGGTTTTATTGACTTAAACCCTTGAAATCCAGTTAAAATCCCCTTACGTGCTACATAGAATAATAGTCACAGCATTTATGTTTGCCTAGGAATAGCCACTTCCTGCAAAAGCAAACCAAATGAAACCTCACTCCTACCCACGGCTGTCATTCATTTTTATATTTTTAGTTTTCTTAGCCAGACATAATGGCACAGTACATTCCACATGAAAAGCTGCATGATACAGCAGACTGGTGACTTCAAATATCCTTCCCTGAAATGATAAACTGCACGTGTTCTGTGACCTGTCGCTGACACAGACTATGGTTGGCTACTGGCAATAAAATCATTGATTGTATTAATTCTCATTCACGGCACACTTTCTTAAAACTCGTATCTATAGTACCTTGCATTTAATACTGAAGCAAACAGTATACAGTTACAATTGATTCAACAGCATACTAGACTAGTGATGAATGAGTATACTTGTTGCTCGGTTGTCCTCCAAGTATTTGGGCGTGCTCGGAGATTTAGTTTGTGTCGCCGCAGCTGCATGATTTGTGGCTGCTAGACAGCCACAAATCATGCAGCTGCAGCGACACAAACTAAATCTCCGAGCATACCCAAATACTCGGAGGACACCAGAGCATGCTCGGGAAAACACGAGCAACAAGTATACTCGCTTATCACTACTAGTAACCAGTTGAAAGGAAACTTTTTTGCAAATCCAACAGCAATGCTGACATCGTTATTATTATTATTATTACTATTACTAATATTACTACTATTATTATTACTATTACTACTATTATTATTATTATTATTAATATTATTACTATTACTACTAATATTATTATTATTATTATTATTATTACTATTATTACTACTACTACTATTATTATTGTTACTATTATTATTACTATTATTTCCATCATAGATACTTACTGAACTTTGCATTCATTCCCTGTCACCCATCTCCATCACTCCCTTGATACCTATGACATTATGTTCGTGTTGCCTCATATCACATGATCCAAGGACTGTAGGCAGTAAGACAGTTACAACTCAAGGCAAAAATCCAGTATATCCTGGGACAATTGTTATAATGTTGCTTTAACCCAATAACACATGATTCAAAGGGAATAAAAAAATAAGACCCAATCATGCTATTTTAACCTCTTAACCCCAAGGGTGGTTTGCACGTTAATGACCAGGGAAATTTTTACAATTCTGAACACTGTCTCTTTATGAGGTAATAATTCTGGAACGCTTCAATGGATCTTGGCGATTCTGACACTGCTTTTTTGAGACATATTGTACTTCATGTTAGCTGTAAAATTTCTTCGCTATAACTTGCTTTTTTAATGAAAAAATGGAAATATTGCAAAAATTTAGAAAATTTAGCAATTTTCAAAATATGAATTTTTATGCCCTTAAAACAGAAAAATATGTCACACAAAATACATACTAGATAACATTTCCCACATGTCTACTTTATATCAGCACAATTTTGGAAACCAATTTTTTATTTGTTAGGAAGTTACAAGGGTTAAAAGTTGACCAGTGATTTCTCATTTTTACAACACCATTTTTTTTTAGGGACCACATCACATTTGAAGTCACTTTGAGGTGTCTATATGATAGAAAATACCCAAAAGTGACACCATTCTAAAAACTGCACCACTCAAGGTGCTCAAAACGACATCCAAGAAGTTTATTAACCCTTCAGGTGCTTCACAGGAATTTTTGGAATGTTTAAAAAAAATGAACATTTAACTTTTTGGCAAAAAATATTTACTTCAGATCCATTTTTTATTTTACCAAGGGAAACAGGAGAAGTTGGACTGCAATAGTTGTTGTACAATTTGTCCTTAGTACGCTGATACCCCATATGTGGGGGGTAACCACTGTTTTGGTACACGACAAAGCTCGGAAGGGAAGGAGTGCCGTTTGACTTTTCAATGCAAACTTGGCTGGAATTGAGATCGGATGCCATGTTGCATTTGAAGAGCCCCTGATGCGCCTAAACAGTGAAAACCCTTACAAGTGACACCATTTTGGAAAGTAGACACCCACTAAGGAACTTATATAGATGTGTGGTGAGCACTTTGAACCCCCATGTGCTTCACAGAAGTTTATAAAGTAGAGCCATAAAAATAAAAAAATCATAATTTTTCCTCAAAAATGATCTCCTCTCCCCCAATTTTTTATTTTCCCAAGGGAAAAAGGAGAAATTTTACACTAAAGTTTGTTGAGCAATTTGTCCTGAGTACACTGACACACTATATGTGGGGGTAAACCACTATTTGGGTGCATGAGTTCGGAAGGGAAGGGCTGTCATTTGACTTTTTCAGCGCAGAATTGGCTGGACGCCATGTTTGGAGAGCCCCTGATGTGCCTAAAAAGTGGAAACCCCCCACAAATGACACCATTTTGGAAGCTAGACCCCTCAGGGAACTTATCTGGTGAGCAATTTTAACCCCCAAGGGCTTCACAGAAGTTTATATCGTAGAGTCATAAAATTAAAAAATCATATTTTTTCCACAAAAATGATCTTTTCACCACTAATTTTTATTTTCCCAAGAGTAACAATAGCACAAATGTTATTGTGCAATTTAGGCTGAATACGTTGATACACCATATGAGGGGGTAAACCACTGTTTAGGCGAATGGCAGAGCACGGAGGGGAAGGAGCGCCGTTTGACTTTTTCAATGTAAAATTGGCTGGAATTGAGATCGGACACCATGTCACGTTAGGATAGCCCCTGATGTGCCTGAATATTGAAAACCCCCCACAAGTGACCCCATTTTGGAAACTAGACCCGACAAGTAACTTGTCTGGATGTGTGGTGAGATCTTTGAACTCCCAGGTGTTTCACTAAAGATTATAATGCCCGAGCGTGAAAATAAAAAAATCATATTTTTTCCAACCACATGATCATTTAGTCCCCAATTTTTTATTTTCCTAAGAGTAAGGCTGGGGTCACACTGGCGACAAAATCGGACGACTGCAATGCGATGAAAAATCGCATTGCAGTCGGACCTATGTTAATCTATGGAGCAGCTCCTAGTATCAGATTTTTTGTGGTCCGTTTTAAACGTCCGAGTGCAATCGCAGCATGCTGCGATTGTCACCGATTGTGGGTCGACTATCGCCAATGCAAGTCTATGGGAGCGATGAAAAATCTGATTACAAACGGACCGCACTGTGTGAATTGCGATTAAATCGCATCAGTGTCCTTTAGAAAAGCCGGCAATTCATCCCTGCCTATACTGTAAAAGCACACTGACAGCTTTAATAAAGAATCAAATCAATACATATCCACACATAGAATCCACATATATATATATATATATATATATATATATGTCATTGTGATATATATATATATATTTATAGTTCTTACACTTCTACATACTGTACTAGCCGCTAATTCAATTGCCGGCTTTAGTGAAATCCCAGAAGCCGACATGAAATGATACATTGTTTTGACACAGTTAACCATGTCATTTCAAGTATTTTGATATATGTTTTTAACTTACAATTACATAAGTATATTTGTGCAAAATTTCAGACATGTAGGGGTTAATTAAAGGTGTAAATTTGTTGTAAAAAACCCATTTTTTTACAACAAATTTACACCTTTAATTAACCCCTACATGTCTGAAATTTTGCACAAATATACTTATGTAATTGTAAGTTAAAAACATATATCAAAATACTTGAAATGACATGGTTAATTGTGTCAAAACAATGTATCATTTCATGTCGGCTTCTGGGATTTCACTAAAGCCGGCAATTGAATTAGCGGCTAGTACAGTATGTAGAAGTCTAGCAACTATAAATATATATATATATATATATATATATATATATACATGTCACAATGACATATATATATATATATATATATATATCTGTGTTCTATGTGTATATATCTATTCTTTCTTTTGTGATTTAAATAATATTATTTTGGATCCATTATATGTCAGTTTTGCAAGCCTGCGATAAATTCTCACAAGTCGGATGTAAATCGGATGTTACAACTATGGTCAGATGCGACTAAATCGCATCTTTCCTGGAAAATCGCATGCCAGACGGATGACTGTTCATGACATTTTGCTGCGATAATCGTCCCACTAAAACGGTCAGATTTTTTAATCGGTGTGTGTGATCCCAGCCTAACAGGAAAAATTGGACCCCAAAAGTTATTGTCCAATTTGTCATGAGTACGCTGATACTCCATATGTGGGAGAAAACTACTGTATGGGCACATGTCGGGGCTCGGAAGGGAAGTAGTGACATTTTGGAAAGCAGACTTTGATGGAATGGTCTGTGGGCGTAACATCTCATTTGGAGAGCCCCTGATGTGCCTAAACATTAGAAACTCCCCACAAGTGACCCCATTTTGGAAACTAGATCCCCCAAAGAACTTATCTAGGTGTGTCGCGAGCGCTTTGAACCCCCAAGTGCTTCACATGATATTTTTGCCCAAAATTTTTTATTATCCCAAGGGTAACAGAAGAAATTGGACCCCAAGAGTTATTGTGCAATTTGTCCTGAGTACCCTGATACCCCATATGTGGGGGTAAACCACTGTTTGGGCGCATGGCAAAGCTCGGAAGAAAAGGAGCACCGTTTGACTTTTTCAGCGCACAATTGGTTGGAATTGAGATCAGACGCCATGTCATGATTGGAGAATCCCTCATGTGCCTAAACAGTGGAAACCCCCAATTCTAACTCAAACCCTAACCTCAACACGTCCTAACACTAATTCCAAACCTAACTGTAAACCTAACCACAAACATATCCCTAACACAACCCTAACCCTAATCCCAACCCTAATCTTAACCCTAAGGCCGGGATCACACATGCAAGAAACACGGCCGAGTTTCGCATGTGAATTCCCAGCACTGGCGCCGGCACTCAGGAGCGGAGTGTACGGCTGCATGTATTTCTATGCAGCCACTCTCTCCGCTCCCGAGTAGCGGCTGCATTGCCGGGAATTCACATGCGAGACTCCGCCGTGTTTTACGCATGTGTGATCCCAGCCTAACACTAATCCTAACCCTAACTCTAATCCTAACCTTAACGGGAAGATGAAAGTAAATACATTTTTTTAATTTTATTATTTTTTCCTAACTAAGGGAGTGAAAAAGGGGGTTTGATTTACTATTTATAGTGGGTTTTTATGACAGGTTTTTAGGATTGGCAGCTGTCACATGCTAAAAGATGCTTTTTATTGCAAAAAATAGTTTTTGAATCACCACATTTTGAGAGCTATAATTTTTCCATATTTTGGCCCACAGAGTCATGTGAGGTCTTATTTTTTGCAGGACGAGTTGTCGTTTTTATTGGTACCATTTTTGTTCACATGACATTTTTTGATTGCTTTTTATTACTATTTTTGGGAGGCAGAATGAACAAATACCAGCAATTCATGAATTTCTTTTGAGACCGTTTATTCCGTTCCGCGTGTGGTAAAATTGATAAAGTAGTTTTATTCTTCGAGTCAGTATGATCACAGCGATACCTCATTTGTATCATTTTTTTATGTTTGGTGCTTTTATACAATAAAAACTATTTTATATAAAAAATAATTATTTTTTCATCACTTTATTCTGCGAGCTATAACTTTTTCATTTTTTCTCTGATGATGCTATACAGTAGCTCGTTTTTTGCAGGACAGGATGACGTTTTCAGCGGTACCATGATTATTTATATCCGTCTTTTTGATCGCGTGTTATTCCACTTTTTGTTCAGCAGTATGATGATAAAGCATTGTTTTTGTGCCTTTTTTTAGGGTTTTACTAAAGGGGTTAACTAGTGGGATAGTTTTATAGGGCGTGTCATTTTGGACACGGCGATACTAAATAAGTGTACTTTTAGTGTTTTTTTATTTACATAATAATAATGTGTTTATTGGGGAAATATTTTTTTTATTATTTATTTAGGGATTTTTTAAAATATTTTTACACGTTTATATTATTTTTTTACATTTTTACATTGTCCCAAGGTGGGACATTACTATATAGTGTTAGATCGCTGATCTGACAGTTTGCAGAGCACTCTGTTATGAATGTGCTAAAAATGGTTTCTGAGCAGAGGCTCCCTCTGGTGGTTACTGACAGTACTGAACCTTTCAGCGAGGAGTGGCAATATGGGATCACGGACTGGTCTGATATAAGGGAGGTTCCCTCCCATGATGGTTGCCGGTGATCAATTGTTCTTGTCTCAATTGTGGTTCCTGGTTCTTTTGGAAGCTTGCTGAGTCTTGCCTGCATCTTCTGCTATCAGATAAGAGATTTTCTGCTTTTATTTTTGTGCTTGCTTTTTGCATTGTTCCCTGCACTTCTGTGGAGGTCAGCCAGGTCCCCTCTGGGGGGCTTGTGCTCCTCTCAGTTTATCTGGAGCCACTGTTGTTTGTTCATTTGCTTTTTCCTGTTTTTTCAGTGGCTGCTGCTTAGTTTTGTTACACCAGAGAACTGATTTAGGTGGTAGAGGTCGTGTGATCTCAGGTGTTTTTGCAATCAGTAGAGCTGGTATTTTTTAGGGTTTTTTTTGGATTGCAGTGAGTATCCTTTCCTGTACTTTTCTGTCTAGTCAGATTGGGCCCCAGCGTTTGCTCATTCTATTTTCTGTCTGTGTCCGTGTTTCTTCTTGTCTAACTGCCATTACATGTTTGGGGGCTTACTATTTTCTTTGGGGATTGGCTCCGGGGCAGATAGCTTTCATCTTTCTGCCTTTAGGTGTAGTTATCTCTCAGGCTGTGACGAGGCGTCTAGGATCAACGTAGGAACGCTGCACGGCTACCTCTAGTTGTGTGGTTAGTTAGTTCAGGTTACTGCAATCCAATAGGATCCGGCCTCTCTGGTGTATTGCCGTTTTTGCTTACTCTCCTCAGCTAAAATAGTGTGGAAAGAAAAAAGATTGTCAGAGTTGTCAGAGATTTTTTTTTTCCCTCTGTTTCTCTGGGTGCTGAGAGGGATTTTTTTTTTCTCTCAATGGAGCTTCCACAGTTGTCTGGCCGTGTGGATCAGCTTGCCACTGAGGTTCGGAGTATTGCTGCCTATCTTGCTGGGTTGCCGGTTGTGGAACCTAGGATTCCCATGCCAGATTTGTTTTTGGGGGATCGGGCTAAATTTCTGAATTTCAAAAATAACTGTAAGTTGTTTTTTGCCTTAAAGCCTAAGTCCTCAGGGAACGCAGCACAGCAGGTTCAAATTGTCATCTCTCTCCTGCGCGGCGATCCTCAGGATTGGGCTTTTTCCCTGACACCTGGGGATCCTGTTTTGAATGATATTGATGCATTTTTTCTGGCTCTGGGGTTATTGTACGATGAACCTAATGTCACTGATCAAGCTGAAAAAACATTGTTGGCATTAAATTTAGGGTCTTGAAGACGCTGAGTTGTACTGTCAGAAATTCCAAAAGTGGGCAGTCCTGACCAAATGGAATGATGATTGTTGTGAATGTGCTAGAAATGAATTCTGAGCAGAAGCTCCCTCTGGTGGTTACAAACAGTACTGAACTATCCAATGAAGATTGTGAAGATTGGCGATCAGGTGTTACTGACTGGTCTTATATAAGGGAGGTTCCCTCCCATCAGGGTTGCCGGTGATCAATTGTTCTGGTGTCATCTTTGATTCCTGTTCACTTTGTAGCTTGCTGTCTCGTGCCTGCATCTTCTGCTAACAGATAAGACATTTTCTTCTTTTAGTTTTTTGTGCTTGCTTTTTGCATTTTGTCCTGCACTTCTGTGGGGGTCTGCCGGGTCCCCTCCGGGGGCTTGTGCTCCTCTCAGTTTAGTTCAGTCACTGTTGTTTTTTCATTTGCCTTTTCCAGTTTTTTCAGTGGCTGCTGTTTAGTTTTGTTACACCAGAGAACTAATTTAGGTGGTAGAGGTCGTTGTGATCTCAGGTGTTTTTTGTTAATAGTAGAGTTGGTACTTTTCAGGGTTTTTTGGGATTGCAGTAAGTGTCCTTCCTATCCTTTTCTATTTAGGAAGTTTGGGCCCCAACGTTTGCTCATACTATTTTCTGTCTGTGTCTGTATTTTCCTCTTGTCTAACCGCCATTACATGTTTGGGGGCTTTCTATGTTCTTTGGGGATCTGCTCCGGGGCAGATAGTTTTCCTCTTTCTGTCTTTAGGTGTAGTTAGCTTCTCAGGCTGTGACGAGGCGTCTAGGACCAACGTAGGTACGCTCCACTGCTGCCTTTAGTTGTGGTGGTTAGTCAGGGTACTGCAATCCCATAGATTCCAACCTCTGGTGTATTTCCTTTTTTGCCTGCTCTCCTCAGCTACCAAATCATAACAGTATCACCGGCCCAAAAACTGATATTTGTATGGTACTCACAGAAGGGAAAAATAGTGTTAAAGAAAGAAGATTGTCAGAGTTGTCAGAGATTTTTTTTTCTTTCCCTCTGTTTCTCTGAATGCTGAGGAGGATTTTTTTTTCTCTCAATGGAGTTTGCACAGTTGTCTGGCCGTGTGGAACAGCTTGCCACTGAAGTTCGGAGTATTGCTACCTATCTTGCAGGGTTGCCTATTGTGGAACCTAGGATTCCCATGCCAGATTTGTTTTTAGGGGATCGAGCTAAATTTCTGAATTTTAAAAATAACTGTAAGTTGTTTTTTGCCTTGAAATCTAAGTCCTCAGGGAACGCAGCACAGCAGGTTCAAATTGTCATCTCTCTCCTGCGCGGCGATCCTCAGGATTGGGCTTTTTCCCTGACACCTGGGGATCCTGTTTTGAATGATATTGATGCATTTTTTCTGGCTCTGGGGTTATTGTACGATGAACCTAATGTCACTGATCAAGCTGAAAAAACATTGTTGGCATTAAATTTAGGGTCTTGAAGACGCTGAGTTGTACTGTCAGAAATTCCAAAAGTGGGCAGTCCTGACCAAATGGAATGATGATTGTTGTGAATGTGCTAGAAATGAATTCTGAGCAGAAGCTCCCTCTGGTGGTTACAAACAGTACTGAACTATCCAATGAAGATTGTGAAGATTGGCGATCAGGTGTTACTGACTGGTCTTATATAAGAGAGGTTCCCTCCCATCAGGGTTGCCGGTGATCAATTGTTCTGGTCTCATCTTTGATTCCTGTTCACTTTGTAGCTTGCTGTTTCGTGCCTGCATCTTCTGCTAACAGATAAGACATTTTCTTCTTTTAGTTTTTTGTGCTTGCTTTTTGCATTTTGTCCTGCACTTCTGTGGGGGTCTGCCGGGTCCCCTCCGGGGGCTTGTGCTCCTCTCAGTTTAGTTCAGTCACTGTTGTTTTTTCATTTGCCTTTTCCAGTTTTTTCAGTGGCTGCTGTTTAGTTTTGTTACACCAGAGAACTAATTTAGGTGGTAGAGGTCATGTGATCTCAGGTGTTTTTTTGTAATTAGTAGAGTTGGTACTTTTCAGGGTTTTTTGGGATTGCAGTAAGTGTCCTTCCTATCCTTTTCTATTTAGGAAGTTTGGGCCCCAACGTTTGCTCATACTATTTTCTGTCTGTGTCTGTATTTTCCTCTTGTCTAACCGCCATTACATGTTTGGGGGCTTTCTATGTTCTTTGGGGATCTGCTCCGGGGCAGATAGTTTTCCTCTTTCTGTCTTTAGGTGTAGTTAGCTTCTCAGGCTGTGACGAGGCGTCTAGGACCAACTTAGGAACGCTCCACGGCTGCCTTTAGTTGTGGTGGTTAGTCAGGGTACTGCAATCCCATAGATTCCAACCTCTCTGGTGTATTTCCTTTTTTGCCTGCTCTCCTCAGCTACCAAATCATAACAGTATCACCGGCCCAAAAACTGATATTTGTATGGTACTCACAGAAGGGAAAAATAGTGTTAAAGAAAGAAGATTGTCAGAGTTGTCAGAGATTTTTTTTTTTTCCCTCTGTTTCTCTGAATGCTGAGGAGGATTTTTTTTTCACTCAATGGAGTTTGCACAGTTGTCTGGCCGTGTGGATCAGCTTGCCACTGAAGTTCGGAGTATTGCTACCTATCTTGCAGGGTTGCCTATTGTGGAACCTAGGATTCCCATGCCAGATTTGTTTTTAGGGGATCGAGCTAAATTTCTGAATTTCAAAAATAACTGTAAGTTGTTTTTTGCCTTGAAATCTAAGTCCTCAGGGAACGCAGCACAGCAGGTTCAAATTGTCATCTCTCTCCTGCGCGGCGATCCTCAGGATTGGGCTTTTTCCCTGACACCTGGGGATCCTGTTTTGAGTAATGTTGATGCATTTTTTCAGGCTCTGGGGTTATTGTACGATGAGCCTAATGTCACTGATCAAGCTGAAAAAGCCTTGCTGGCATTAAATCAGGAGCTTGAGAACGCTGAGTTATACTGTCAGAGATTCCGAAGGTGGGATTCCCTGTCCCCTCTTGTCTCAATGATTCTATGTCATTAGCGATTCAAATTGACAGACGTTTGCGTGAGCGTAGAGGTATGCGTGGAACAGTGTTGCCTTGTGAACCAGCTTCTGAACCCATGCAGTGTGATAGAGTGGCTTCTGGGGCACAGCGTCATGAGTTTCGTAAACGCAATGGGTTATCTTTCTACTGTGGTGATGCCTCTCATGCTATTTCAGTCTGCCCTAAGCGGGGAAGACATTTTGCACGTTCAGTTGTCTTGGGTAGTGTTCAGACTAATTTTTTATTGACTGTTACCCTGATTTGCTCCCTGTCCACATTTTCTGCTCAGGCTTTTGTTGATTCGGGAGCAGCTATTAACATGATGGATTTTGATTTTGATAAACGTTGTGGGTTTCCCTTGATACCCCTACGGAAGTCTATTCCCCTACTGGGGATCGATTCTACCCCTTTGGCTGAGAATAAACCTCAGTTCTCTACTCAGGTGATAATGAGGGTTGAACCTGATCATCAGGAGAGTTGCAAATTTTTGGTGCTGTATAATCTGCATGACATTATCGTACTGGGTTTCCCTTGGTTACAGTCTCATAATCCTGTTTTGGATTGGAAATCTGTGTCTGTAACCAGTTGGGGCTGCCAATGTGTTAATACCAACACTCCTGTGTTTTCTGCCTCCCCCAGGCTCAGGATGTTCCTGACTTTTTGACTGATTTTTCTGATGTGTTTAGCGAAAGTAAATCTGCATCCTTGCCCCCCATAGGAGCTATGACTGCGCTTTTGAATTAGTGCCTGGTAGTAAATTCCCTAAAGGTCGCCTTTTTAACTTGTCTGTACCTGAACATGACACTATGCGGTCTTATATCAAGGAGTCATTGGAGAAGGGTCATATCAGACCATCCTCTTCACCCTTGGGTGCCAGTTTTTTCTTTGTGGCCAAAAAGGATGGTTCATTAAGGCCGTGTATTGATTATCGACTCTTGAACAATATCACTGTGAAATATCAATATCCATTACCCTTGATTTCTGACCTGTTTTCCAGGGTGAAAAGTGCTACTTGGTTTACCAAGCTTGACCTCAGGGGGGCATATAACCTTATTCGCATTAAGCACGGGGATGAATGGAAGACGGCATTTAATACCACAGAGGGGCATTTTGAGTACCTAGTGATGCCCTTTGGGCTCACTAATGCTCCTTCTGTCTTCCAGTCCTTCATGAATGACATTTTCAGGTATTTTGTGGATAAATTTCTGATTGTTTATTTGGATGATATCTTGATTTTTTCCAATGACTGGGACTCTCATGTGAAACATATTCGGACTGTGTTCCAGATTTTGAGAGAGAATGCTCTGTATGTGAAGGGATCAAAGTGTCTTTTTGGCGTACAGAGGATCTCATTTCTGGGATTCATTTTGTCCCTATCTGTTATTGAAATGGACCCGGTCAAGGTTCAGGCCATCTGTGATTGGGTCCAACCTACTTCATTAAAGGCTCTTCAAAGATTCTTGGGTTTTGCCAATTTTTATGGTAAATTTATTGGTAATTTCTCTGTTATTGTTAAACCATTGACTGATTTGACCAAAAAGGGTTCTGATGTGGTGAATTGGCCTCCTGAGGCAGTCTCTGCGTTTCAGGAACTTAAGCAGAGATTCACTTCTGCTCCCGTTCTACGGCAGCCTGATGTTTCTCTGCCATTTCAGGTGGAGGTTGATGCATCTGAAATTGGGTCAGGTGCTGTTTTGTCCCAAAGAGATCCAGAGACCTCTAAAAGTAACCCTTGTGCCTTTTTCTCTCGAAAATTTTCTCCAACTGAACGTAATTATGACGTGGGTAATCGGGAGTTATTGGCTATGAAGTGGGCTTTTGAAGAGTGGAGACATTGGCTGGAGAGAGCCAAACATCAGGTGGTGGTCCTCACGGACCATAAGAATCTGGTTTATCTGGAATCAGCCAAGCGACTTAATCCTAGACAGGCCAGGTGGGCCTTGTTTTTCACACGTTTTAATTTTGTGGTTTCCTTTCTTCCTGGCACTAAGAATGTTAAGGCGGATGCCCTCTCGAGGAGTTTCCTTGCGGACTCTCCTGAGTTATCTGATCCTGCTGTTATTTTGAAAGAGGGTGTAGTTCTTTCCGCCATGTCGCCCAATTTGAGACTGGCTCTGGAAGGGTGTCAGGAGGATAAACCCGAGCGCTGCCCTATTGGGAAATTGTTTGTCCCAGACCGTAGGAAAAAGAGTGTGATGTCTGAGATTCATTGTTCCGCGTTGGCCGGTCATCCCGGAATTTTTGGTACCAGAGACTTGGTTAGTCGGTCCTTTTGGTGGCCTACTTTGTCTCGTGACGTCAGGGAATTTGTGCAGTCCTGCGGGACTTGCTCTCGCTCCAAGCCTTGCTCTCGCTCTAGTGGTTTGTTGATGCCATTGCCTGTGCCCAAGAGACCATGGACCCATATCTCTATGGATTTCATTTCCGACCTCCCTGTTTCTCAGAGAATGACCGTTATCTGGGTGATTTGTGATAGGTTTTCCAAAATGATACATCTTGTGCCATTGCCTAAGTTGCCTTCCTCCTCTGAATTGGTGCCTTTGTTCCTTCAGCACGTGGTTCGGTTACATGGCATCCCTGAGAACATTGTGTCTGACAGAGGAGTCCAGTTTGATTCCAGATTTTGGAGGACTTTTTGTTCTAAACTTGGTGTTCAATTGTCTTTCTCCTCGGCTTTTCATCCTCAGACCAATGGACAAACTGAGAGAACAAACCAGACATTGGAGACTTATCTGAGATGCTTTGTGTCTGCTGATCAGGATGACTGGGTCTCTTTTTTGCCTTTGGCTGAGTTTGCTCTTAATAATATGGCTAGCTCTGCCACTTTGATGTCTCCATTTTTCTGCAATTTTGGGTTTCACCCTCGATTTTCTTCAGGACAGACGGAGGCTTCTGTCTGTCCAGGTGTTGACTCTGTTGTGGAGCGTATGCAGCAGATTTGGGACCAGGTAGTGGAGAGGTTGTCCCTCTCTCAGGAGAGGGCCCAGCGGTTTGCCAACCGGCATAGGACTGATGGTCCTCGGTTTGAAGTGGGGGACTTGGTCTGGTTGTCCTCAAGAAATATCCCTATGAGAGTTGCATCTCCTAAGTTTAAGCCTAGGTTCATTGGACCTTATAAGATCATGGAGATTCTTAATCCTGTTTCCTTTCGTTAACTTCTTCCAGGGACATTTAAGATCCATAACGTGTTCCACAAGTCCTTATTGAAGAGGTTTGTCGAGCCAGTGGTTCCTATGGCTGTGCCTCCTGACCCTGTTTTGGTTGAGGGCAATCTGGAGTATGTGGTTGAGAAATATTGAATTCTCGTTTTTCTAGACGGAAACTCCAGTATTTGGTTAAGTGGAGAGGTTATGGTCAGGAGGACAATTCTTGGGTGTTTGCTTCGGACATCCAAGCTAGGAGACTCATCAGTGCGTATCACAGAGCTCATCCTGACCGACCTTGTTTGCTCAAATGAGGGTTCGGTGACCCCTCCTCAAGGGGGGGTACTCTTGTGAATGTGCTAGAAATGAATTCTGAGCATAAGCTCCCTCTGGTGGTTACAAACAGTACTGAACTATCCAATGAAGATTGTGAAGATTGGCTATCAGGTGTTACTGACTGGTCTTATATAAGGGAGGTTCCCTCCCATCAGGGTTCCCGGTGATCAATTGTTCTGGTGTCATCTTTGATTCCTGTTCACTTTGTAGCTTGCTGTCTCGTGCCTGCATCTTCTGCTAACAGATAAGACATTTTCTTCTTTTAGTTTTTTGTGCTTGCTTTTTGCATTTTGTCCTGCACTTCTGTGGGGGTCTGCCGGGTCCCCTCCGGGGGCTTGTGCTCCTCTCAGTTTAGTTCAGCCACTGTTGTTTTTTCATTTACCTTTTCCAGTTTTTTCAGTGGCTGCTGTTTAGTTTTGTTACACCAGAGAACTAATTTAGGTGGTAGAGGTCGTGTGATCTCAGGTGTTTTTTGTAATTAGTAGAGTTGGTACTTTTCAGGGTTTTTTTGGGATTGCAGTAAGTGTCCTTCCTATCCTTTTCTATTTAGGAAGTTTGGGCCCCAACGTTTGCTCATACTATTTTCTGTCTGTGTCTGTATTTTCCTCTTGTCTAACCGCCATTACATGTTTGGGGGCTTTCTATGTTCTTTGGGGATCTGCTCCGGGGCAGATAGTTTTCCTCTTTCTGTCTTTAGGTGTAGTTAGCTTCTCAGGCTGTGACGAGGCGTCTAGGACCAACGTAGGTACGCTCCACGGCTGCCTTTAGTTGTGGTGGTTAGTCAGGGTACTGCAATCCCATAGATTCCAACCTCTGGTGTATTTCCTTTTTTGCCTGCTCTCCTCAGCTACCAAATCATAACAGTATCACCGGCCCAAAAACTGATATTTGTATGGTACTCACAGAAGGGAAAAATAGTGTTAAAGAAAGAAGATTGTCAGAGTTGTCAGAGATTTTTTTTTCTTTCCCTCTGTTTCTCTGAATGCTGAGGAGGATTTTTTTTTCTCTCAATGGAGTTTGCACAGTTGTCTGGCTGTGTGGATCAGCTTGCCACTGAAGTTCGGAGTATTGCTACCTATCTTGCAGGGTTGCCTATTGTGGAACCTAGGATTCCCATGCCAGATTTGTTTTTAGGGGATCGAGCTAAATTTCTGAATTTTAAAACTAACTGTAAGTTGTTTTTTGCCTTGAAATCTAAGTCCTCAGGGAACGCAGCACAGCAGGTTCAAATTGTCATCTCTCTCCTGCGCGGCGATCCTCAGGATTGGGCTTTTTCCCTGACACCTGGGGATCCTGTTTTGAATGATATTGATGCATTTTTTCTGGCTCTGGGGTTATTGTACGATGAACCTAATGTCACTGATCAAGCTGAAAAAACATTGTTGGCATTAAATTTAGGGTCTTGAAGACGCTGAGTTGTACTGTCAGAAATTCCAAAAGTGGGCAGTCCTGACCAAATGGAATGATGATTGTTGTGAATGTGCTAGAAATGAATTCTGAGCAGAAGCTCCCTCTGGTGGTTACAAACAGTACTGAACTATCCAATGAAGATTGTGAAGATTGGCGATCAGGTGTTACTGACTGGTCTTATATAAGAGAGGTTCCCTCCCATCAGGGTTGCCGGTGATCAATTGTTCTGGTCTCATCTTTGATTCCTGTTCACTTTGTAGCTTGCTGTTTCGTGCCTGCATCTTCTGCTAACAGATAAGACATTTTCTTCTTTTAGTTTTTTGTGCTTGCTTTTTGCATTTTGTCCTGCACTTCTGTGGGGGTCTGCCGGTCCCCTCCGGGGGCTTGTGCTCCTCTCAGTTTAGTTCAGTCACGGTTGTTTTTTCATTTGCCTTTTCCAGTTTTTTCAGTGGCTGCTGTTTAATTTTGTTACACCAGAGAACTAATTTAGGTGGTAGAGGTCGTGTGATCTCAGGTGTTTTTGTAATTAGTAAAGTTGGTACTTTTCAGGGTTTTTTGGGATTGCAGTAAGTGTCCTTCCTATCCTTTTCTATTTAGGAAGTTTGGGCCCCAACGTTTGCTCATACTATTTTCTGTCTGTGTCTGTATTTTCCTCTTGTCTAACCGCCATTACATGTTTGGGGGCTTTCTATGTTCTTTGGGGATCTGCTCCGGGGCAGATAGTTTTCCTCTTTCTGTCTTTAGGTATAGTTAGCTTCTCAGGCTGTGACGAGGCGTCAGGACCAACTTAGGAACGCTCCACGGCTGCCTTTAGTTGTGGTGGTTAGTCAGGGTACTGCAATCCCATAGATTCCAACCTCTCTGGTGTATTTCCTTTTTTGCCTGCTCTCCTCAGCTACCAAATCATAACAGTATCACCGGCCCAAAAACTGATATTTGTATGGTACTCACAGAAGGGAAAAATAGTGTTAAAGAAAGAAGATTGTCAGAGTTGTCAGAGATTTTTTTTTTCCCTCTGTTTCTCTGAATGCTGAGGAGGATTTTTTTTTCACTCAATGGAGTTTGCACAGTTGTCTGGCCGTGTGGATCAGCTTGCCACTGAAGTTCGGAGTATTGCTACCTATCTTGCAGGGTTGCCTATTGTGGAACCTAGGATTCCCATGCCAGATTTTTTTTAGGGGATCGAGCTAAATTTCTGAATTTCAAAAATAACTGTAAGTTGTTTTTTGCCTTGAAATCTAAGTCCTCAGGGAACGCAGCACAGCAGGTTCAAATTGTCATCTCTCTCCTGCGCGGCGATCCTCAGGATTGGGCTTTTTCCCTGACACCTGGGGATCCTGTTTTGAGTAATGTTGATGCATTTTTTCAGGCTCTGGGGTTATTGTACGATGAGCCTAATGTCACTGATCAAGCTGAAAAAGCCTTGCTGGCATTAAATCAGGGGCTTGAGGACGCTGAGTTATACTGTCAGAGATTCCGAAGGTGGGATTCCCTGTCCCCTCTTGTCTCAATGATTCTATGTCATTAGCGATTCAAATTGACAGACGTTTGCGTGAGCGTAGAGGTATGCGTGGAACAGTGTTGCCTTGTGAACCAGCTTCTGAACCCATGCAGTGTGATAGAGTGGCTTCTGGGGCACAGCGTCATGAGTTTCGTAAACGCAATGGGTTATCTTTCTACTGTGGTGATGCCTCTCATGCTATTTCAGTCTGCCCTAAGCGGGGAAGACATTTTGCACGTTCAGTTGTCTTGGGTAGTGTTCAGACTAATTTTTTATTGACTGTTACCCTGATTTGCTCCCTGTCCACATTTTCTGCTCAGGATTTTGTTGATTCGGGAGCAGCTATTAACCTGATGGATTTTGATTTTGATAAACGTTGTGGGTTTCCCTTGATACCCCTACGGAAGTCTATTCCCCTACTGGGGATCGATTCTACCCCTTTGGCTGAGAATAAACCTCAGTTCTCTACTCAGGTGATAATGAGGGTTGAACCTGATCATCAGGAGAGTTGCAAACTTTTGGTGCTGTATAATCTGCATGACATTATCGTACTGGGTTTCCCTTGGTTACAGTCTCATAATCCTGTTTTGGATTGGAAATCTGTGTCTGTAACCAGTTGGGGCTGCCAATGTGTTAATACCAACACTCCTGTGTTTTCTGCCTCCCCCCAGGCTCAGGATGTTCCTGACTTTTTGACTGATTTTTCTGATGTGTTTAGCGAAAGTAAATCTGCATCCTTGCCCCCCCATAGGAGCTATGACTGCGCTTTTGAATTAGTGCCTGGTAGTAAATTCCCTAAAGGTCGCCTTTTTAACTTGTCTGTACCTGAACATGACACTATGCGGTCTTATATCAAGGAGTCATTGGAGAAGGGTCATATCAGACCATCCTCTTCACCCTTGGGTGCCAGTTTTTTCTTTGTGGCCAAAAAGGATGGTTCATTAAGGCCGTGTATTGATTATCGACTCTTGAACAATATCACTGTGAAATATCAATATCCATTACCCTTGATTTCTGACCTGTTTTCCAGGGTGAAAAGTGCTACTTGGTTTACCAAGCTTGACCTCAGGGGGGCATATAACCTTATTCGCATTAAGCACGGGGATGAATGGAAGACGGCATTTAATACCCCAGAGGGGCATTTTGAGTACCTAGTGATGCCCTTTGGGCTCACTAATGCTCCTTCTGTCTTCCAGTCCTTCATGAATGACATTTTCAGGTATTTTGTGGATAAATTTCTGATTGTTTATTTGGATGATATCTTGATTTTTTCCAATGACTGGGACTCTCATGTGAAACATATTCGGACTGTGTTCCAGATTTTGAGAGAGAATGCTCTGTATGTGAAGGGATCAAAGTGTCTTTTTGGCGTACAGAGGATCTCATTTCTGGGATTCATTTTGTCCCTATCTGTTATTGAAATGGACCCGGTCAAGGTTCAGGCCATCTGTGATTGGGTCCAACCTACTTCATTAAAGGCTCTTCAAAGATTCTTGGGTTTTGCCAATTTTTATGGTAAATTTATTGGTAATTTCTCTGTTATTGTTAAACCATTGACTGATTTGACCAAAAAGGGTTCTGATGTGGTGAATTGGCCTCCTGAGGCAGTCTCTGCGTTTCAGGAACTTAAGCAGAGATTCACTTCTGCTCCCGTTCTACGGCAGCCTGATGTTTCTCTGCCATTTCAGGTGGAGGTTGATGCCTCTGAAATTGGGTCAGGTGCTGTTTTGTCCCAAAGAGATCCAGAGACCTCTAAAAGTAACCCTTGTGCCTTTTTCTCTCGAAAATTTTCTCCAACTGAACGTAATTATGACGTGGGTAATCGGGAGTTATTGGCTATGAAGTGGGCTTTTGAAGAGTGGAGACATTGGCTGGAGAGAGCCAAACATCAGGTGGTGGTCCTCACGGACCATAAGAATCTGGTTTATCTGGAATCAGCCAAGCGACTTAATCCTAGACAGGCCAGGTGGGCCTTGTTTTTCACACGTTTTAATTTTGTGGTTTCCTTTCTTCCTGGCACTAAGAATGTTAAGGCGGATGCCCTCTCGAGGAGTTTCCTTGCGGACTCTCCTGAGTTATCTGATCCTGCTGTTATTTTGAAAGAGGGTGTAGTTCTTTCCGCCATGTCGCCCAATTTGAGACTGGCTCTGGAAGGGTGTCAGGAGGATAAACCCGAGCGCTGCCCTATTGGGAAATTGTTTGTCCCAGACCGTTGGAAAAAGAGTGTGATGTCTGAGATTCATTGTTCGGCGTTGGCCGGTCATCCCGGAATTTTTGGTACCAGAGACTTGGTTAGTCAGTCCTTTTGGTGGCCTACTTTGTCTCGTGACGTCAGGGAATTTGTGCAGTCCTGCGGGACTTGCTCTCGCTCCAAGCCTTGCTCTCGCTCTAGTGGTTTGTTGATGCCATTGCCTGTGCCCAAGAGACCATGGACCCATATCTCTATGGATTTCATTTCCGACCTCCCTGTTTCTCAGAGAATGACCGTTATCTGGGTGATTTGTGATAGGTTTTCCAAAATGATACATCTTGTGCCATTGCCTAAGTTGCCTTCCTCCTCTGAATTGGTGCCTTTGTTCCTTCAGCACGTGGTTCGGTTACATGGCATCCCTGAGAACATTGTGTCTGACAGAGGAGTCCAGTTTGATTCCAGATTTTGGAGGACTTTTTGTTCTAAACTTGGTGTTCAATTGTCTTTCTCCTCGGCTTTTCATCCTCAGACCAATGGACAAACTGAGAGAACAAACCAGACATTGGAGACTTATCTGAGATGCTTTGTGTCTGCTGATCAGGATGACTGGGTCTCTTTTTTGCCTTTGGCTGAGTTTGCTCTTAATAATATGGCTAGCTCTGCCACTTTGATGTCTCCATTTTTCTGCAATTTTGGGTTTCACCCTCGATTTTCTTCAGGACAGACGGAGGCTTCTGTCTGTCCAGGTGTTGACTCTGTTGTGGAGCGTATGCAGCAGATTTGGGACCAGGTAGTAGAGAGGTTGTCCCTCTCTCAGGAGAGGGCCCAGCGGTTTGCCAACCGGCATAGGACTGATGGTCCTCGGTTTGAAGTGGGGGACTTGGTCTGGTTGTCCTCAAGAAATATCCCTATGAGAGTTGCATCTCCTAAGTTTAAGCCTAGGTTCATTGGACCTTATAAGATCATGGAGATTCTTAATCCTGTTTCCTTTCGTTAACTTCTTCCAGGGACATTTAAGATCCATAACGTGTTCCACAAGTCCTTATTGAAGAGGTTTGTCGAGCCAGTGGTTCCTATGGCTGTGCCTCCTGACCCTGTTTTGGTTGAGGGCAATCTGGAGTATGTGGTTGAGAAATATTGAATTCTCGTTTTTCTAGACGGAAACTCCAGTATTTGGTTAAGTGGAGAGGTTATGGTCAGGAGGACAATTCTTGGGTGTTTGCTTCGGACATCCAAGCTAGGAGACTCATCAGTGCGTATCACAGAGCTCATCCTGACCGACCTTGTTTGCTCAAATGAGGGTTCGGTGACCCCTCCTCAAGGGGGGGTACTCTTGTGAATGTGCTAGAAATGAATTCTGAGCATAAGCTCCCTCTGGTGGTTACAAACAGTACTGAACTATCCAATGAAGATTGTGAAGATTGGCTATCAGGTGTTACTGACTGGTCTTATATAAGGGAGGTTCCCTCCCATCAGGGTTGCCGGTGATCAATTGTTCTGGTGTCATCTTTGATTCCTGTTCACTTTGTAGCTTGCTGTCTCGTGCCTGCATCTTCTGCTAACAGATAAGACATTTTCTTCTTTTAGTTTTTTGTGCTTGCTTTTTGCATTTTGTCCTGCACTTCTGTGGGGGTCTGCCGGGTCCCCTCCGGGGGCTTGTGCTCCTCTCAGTTTAGTTCAGCCACTGTTGTTTTTTCATTTACCTTTTCCAGTTTTTTCAGTGGCTGCTGTTTAGTTTTGTTACACCAGAGAACTAATTTAGGTGGTAGAGGTCGTGTGATCTCAGGTGTTTTTTGTAATTAGTAGAGTTGGTACTTTTCAGGGTTTTTTTGGGATTGCAGTAAGTGTCCTTCCTATCCTTTTCTATTTAGGAAGTTTGGGCCCCAACGTTTGCTCATACTATTTTCTGTCTGTGTCTGTATTTTCCTCTTGTCTAACCGCCATTACATGTTTGGGGGCTTTCTATGTTCTTTGGGGATCTGCTCCGGGGCAGATAGTTTTCCTCTTTCTGTCTTTAGGTGTAGTTAGCTTCTCAGGCTGTGACGAGGCGTCTAGGACCAACGTAGGTACGCTCCACGGCTGCCTTTAGTTGTGGTGGTTAGTCAGGGTACTGCAATCCCATAGATTCCAACCTCTGGTGTATTTCCTTTTTTGCCTGCTCTCCTCAGCTACCAAATCATAACAGTATCACCGGCCCAAAAACTGATATTTGTATGGTACTCACAGAAGGGAAAAATAGTGTTAAAGAAAGAAGATTGTCAGAGTTGTCAGAGATTTTTTTTTCTTTCCCTCTGTTTCTCTGAATGCTGAGGAGGATTTTTTTTCTCTCAATGGAGTTTGCACAGTTGTCTGGCTGTGTGGATCAGCTTGCCACTGAAGTTCGGATATTGCTACCTATCTTGCAGGGTTGCCTATTGTGGAACCTAGGATTCCCATGCCAGATTTGTTTTTTAGGGGATCGAGCTAAATTTCTGAATTTTAAAACTAACTGTAAGTTGTTTTTTGCCTTGAAATCTAAGTCCTCAGGGAACGCAGCACAGCAGGTTCAAATTGTCATCTCTCTCCTGCGCGGCGATCCTCAGGATTGGGCTTTTTCCCTGACACCTGGGGATCCTGTTTTGAATGATATTGATGCATTTTTTCTGGCTCTGGGTTATTGTACGATGAACCTAATGTCACTGATCAAGCTGAAAAAACATTGTTGGCATTAAATTTAGGGTCTTGAAGACGCTGAGTTGTACTGTCAGAAATTCCAAAAGTGGGCAGTCCTGACCAAATGGAATGATGATTGTTGTGAATGTGCTAGAAATGAATTCTGAGCAGAAGCTCCCTCTGGTGGTTACAAACAGTACTGAACTATCCAATGAAGATTGTGAAGATTGGCGATCAGGTGTTACTGACTGGTCTTATATAAGAGAGGTTCCCTCCCATCAGGGTTGCCGGTGATCAATTGTTCTGGTCTCATCTTTGATTCCTGTTCACTTTGTAGCTTGCTGTTTCGTGCCTGCATCTTCTGCTAACAGATAAGACATTTTCTTCTTTTAGTTTTTTGTGCTTGCTTTTTGCATTTTGTCCTGCACTTCTGTGGGGTCTGCCGGTCCCCTCCGGGGCTTGTGCTCCTCTCAGTTTAGTTCAGTCACGGTTGTTTTTTCATTTGCCTTTTCCAGTTTTTTCAGTGGCTGCTGTTTAATTTTGTTACACCAGAGAACTAATTTAGGTGGTAGAGGTCGTGTGATCTCAGGTGTTTTTGTAATTAGTAAAGTTGGTACTTTTCAGGGTTTTTTGGGATTGCAGTAAGTGTCCTTCCTATCCTTTTCTATTTAGGAAGTTTGGGCCCCAACGTTTGCTCATACTATTTTCTGTCTGTGTCTGTATTTTCCTCTTGTCTAACCGCCATTACATGTTTGGGGGCTTTCTATGTTCTTTGGGATCTGCTCCGGGCAGATAGTTTTCCTCTTTCTGTCTTTAGGTATAGTTAGCTTCTCAGGCTGTGACGAGGCGTCTAGGACCAACTTAGGAACGCTCCACGGCTGCCTTTAGTTGTGGTGGTTAGTCAGGGTACTGCAATCCCATAGATTCCAACCTCCCTGGTGTATTTCCTTTTTTGCCTGCTCTCCTCAGCTACCAAATCATAACAGTATCACCGGCCCAAAAACTGATATTTGTATGGTACTCACAGAAGGGAAAAATAGTGTTAAAGAAAGAAGATTGTCAGAGTTGTCAGAGATTTTTTTTTTCCCTCTGTTTCTCTGAATGCTGAGGAGGATTTTTTTTCACTCAATGGAGTTTGCACAGTTGTCTGGCCGTGTGGATCAGCTTGCCACTGAAGTTCGGAGTATTGCTACCTATCTTGCAGGGTTGCCTATTGTGGAACCTAGGATTCCCATGCCAGATTTTTTTTAGGGGATCGAGCTAAATTTCTGAATTTCAAAAATAACTGTAAGTTGTTTTTTGCCTTGAAATCTAAGTCCTCAGGGAACGCAGCACAGCAGGTTCAAATTGTCATCTCTCTCCTGCGCGGCGATCCTCAGGATTGGGCTTTTTCCCTGACACCTGGGGATCCTGTTTTGAGTAATGTTGATGCATTTTTTCAGGCTCTGGGGTTATTGTACGATGAGCCTAATGTCACTGATCAAGCTGAAAAAGCCTTGCTGGCATTAAATCAGGGGCTTGAGGACGCTGAGTTATACTGTCAGAGATTCCGAAGGTGGGATTCCCTGTCCCCTCTTGTCTCAATGATTCTATGTCATTAGCGATTCAAATTGACAGACGTTTGCGTGAGCGTAGAGGTATGCGTGGAACAGTGTTGCCTTGTGAACCAGCTTCTGAACCCATGCAGTGTGATAGAGTGGCTTCTGGGGCACAGCGTCATGAGTTTCGTAAACGCAATGGGTTATCTTTCTACTGTGGTGATGCCTCTCATGCTATTTCAGTCTGCCCTAAGCGGGGAAGACATTTTGCACGTTCAGTTGTCTTGGGTAGTGTTCAGACTAATTTTTTATTGACTGTTACCCTGATTTGCTCCCTGTCCACATTTTCTGCTCAGGATTTTGTTGATTCGGGAGCAGCTATTAACCTGATGGATTTTGATTTTGATAAACGTTGTGGGTTTCCCTTGATACCCCTACGGAAGTCTATTCCCCTACTGGGGATCGATTCTACCCCTTTGGCTGAGAATAAACCTCAGTTCTCTACTCAGGTGATAATGAGGGTTGAACCTGATCATCAGGAGAGTTGCAAACTTTTGGTGCTGTATAATCTGCATGACATTATCGTACTGGGTTTCCCTTGGTTACAGTCTCATAATCCTGTTTTGGATTGGAAATCTGTGTCTGTAACCAGTTGGGGCTGCCAATGTGTTAATACCAACACTCCTGTGTTTTCTGCCTCCCCCCAGGCTCAGGATGTTCCTGACTTTTTGACTGATTTTTCTGATGTGTTTAGCGAAAGTAAATCTGCATCCTTGCCCCCCCATAGGAGCTATGACTGCGCTTTTGAATTAGTGCCTGGTAGTAAATTCCCTAAAGGTCGCCTTTTTAACTTGTCTGTACCTGAACATGACACTATGCGGTCTTATATCAAGGAGTCATTGGAGAAGGGTCATATCAGACCATCCTCTTCACCCTTGGGTGCCAGTTTTTTCTTTGTGGCCAAAAAGGATGGTTCATTAAGGCCGTGTATTGATTATCGACTCTTGAACAATATCACTGTGAAATATCAATATCCATTACCCTTGATTTCTGACCTGTTTTCCAGGGTGAAAAGTGCTACTTGGTTTACCAAGCTTGACCTCAGGGGGCATATAACCTTATTCGCATTAAGCACGGGGATGAATGGAAGACGGCATTTAATACCCCAGAGGGGCATTTTGAGTACCTAGTGATGCCCTTTGGGCTCACTAATGCTCCTTCTGTCTTCCAGTCCTTCATGAATGACATTTTCAGGTATTTTGTGGATAAATTTCTGATTGTTTATTTGGATGATATCTTGATTTTTTCCAATGACTGGGACTCTCATGTGAAACATATTCGGACTGTGTTCCAGATTTTGAGAGAGAATGCTCTGTATGTGAAGGGATCAAAGTGTCTTTTTGGCGTACAGAGGATCTCATTTCTGGGATTCATTTTGTCCCTATCTGTTATTGAAATGGACCCGGTCAAGGTTCAGGCCATCTGTGATTGGGTCCAACCTACTTCATTAAAGGCTCTTCAAAGATTCTTGGGTTTTGCCAATTTTTATGGTAAATTTATTGGTAATTTCTCTGTTATTGTTAAACCATTGACTGATTTGACCAAAAAGGGTTCTGATGTGGTGAATTGGCCTCCTGAGGCAGTCTCTGCTTTCAGGAACTTAAGCAGAGATTCACTTCTGCTCCCGTTCTACGGCAGCCTGATGTTTCTCTGCCATTTCAGGTGGAGGTTGATGCCTCTGAAATTGGGTCAGGTGCTGTTTTGTCCCAAAGAGATCCAGAGACCTCTAAAAGTAACCCTTGTGCCTTTTTCTCTCGAAAATTTTCTCCAACTGAACGTAATTATGACGTGGGTAATCGGGAGTTATTGGCTATGAAGTGGGCTTTTGAAGAGTGGAGACATTGGCTGGAGAGAGCCAAACATCAGGTGGTGGTCCTCACGGACCATAAGAATCTGGTTTATCTGGAATCAGCCAAGCGACTTAATCCTAGACAGGCCAGGTGGGCCTTGTTTTTCACACGTTTTAATTTTGTGGTTTCCTTTCTTCCTGGCACTAAGAATGTTAAGGCGGATGCCCTCTCGAGGAGTTTCCTTGCGGACTCTCCTGAGTTATCTGATCCTGCTGTTATTTTGAAAGAGGGTGTAGTTCTTTCCCGCCATGTCGCCCAATTTGAGACTGGCTCTGGAAGGGTGTCAGGAGGATAAACCCGAGCGCTGCCCTATTGGGAAATTGTTTGTCCCAGACCGTTGGAAAAAGAGTGTGATGTCTGAGATTCATTGTTCGGCGTTGGCCGGTCATCCCGGAATTTTTGGTACCAGAGACTTGGTTAGTCAGTCCTTTTGGTGGCCTACTTTGTCTCGTGACGTCAGGGAATTTGTGCAGTCCTGCGGGACTTGCTCTCGCTCCAAGCCTTGCTCTCGCTCTAGTGGTTTGTTGATGCCATTGCCTGTGCCCAAGAGACCATGGACCCATATCTCTATGGATTTCATTTCCGACCTCCCTGTTTCTCAGAGAATGACCGTTATCTGGGTGATTTGTGATAGGTTTTCCAAAATGATACATCTTGTGCCATTGCCTAAGTTGCCTTCCTCCTCTGAATTGGTGCCTTTGTTCCTTCAGCACGTGGTTCGGTTACATGGCATCCCTGAGAACATTGTGTCTGACAGAGGAGTCCAGTTTGATTCCAGATTTTGGAGGACTTTTTGTTCTAAACTTGGTGTTTCAATTGTCTTTCTCCTCGGCTTTTCATCCTCAGACCAATGGACAAACTGAGAGAACAAACCAGACATTGGAGACTTATCTGAGATGCTTTGTGTCTGCTGATCAGGATGACTGGGTCTCTTTTTTGCCTTTGGCTGAGTTTGCTCTTAATAATATGGCTAGCTCTGCCACTTTGATGTCTCCATTTTTCTGCAATTTTGGGTTTCACCCTCGATTTTCTTCAGGACAGACGGAGGCTTCTGTCTGTCCAGGTGTTGACTCTGTTGTGGAGCGTATGCAGCAGATTTGGGACCAGGTAGTAGAGAGGTTGTCCCTCTCTCAGGAGAGGGCCCAGCGGTTTGCCAACCGGCATAGGACTGATGGTCCTCGGTTTGAAGTGGGGGACTTGGTCTGGTTGTCCTCAAGAAATATCCCTATGAGAGTTGCATCTCCTAAGTTTAAGCCTAGGTTCATTGGACCTTATAAGATCATGGAGATTCTTAATCCTGTTTCCTTTCGTTAACTTCTTCCAGGGACATTTAAGATCCATAACGTGTTCCACAAGTCCTTATTGAAGAGGTTTGTCGAGCCAGTGGTTCCTATGGCTGTGCCTCCTGACCCTGTTTTGGTTGAGGGCAATCTGGAGTATGTGGTTGAGAAATATTGAATTCTCGTTTTTCTAGACGGAAACTCCAGTATTTGGTTAAGTGGAGAGGTTATGGTCAGGAGGACAATTCTTGGGTGTTTGCTTCGGACATCCAAGCTAGGAGACTCATCAGTGCGTATCACAGAGCTCATCCTGACCGACCTTGTTTGCTCAAATGAGGGTTCGGTGACCCCTCCTCAAGGGGGGTACTCTTGTAAATGTGCTAGAAATGAATTCTGAGCATAAGCTCCCTCTGGTGGTTACAAACAGTACTGAACTATCCAATGAAGATTGTGAAGATTGGCTATCAGGTGTTACTGACTGGTCTTATATAAGGGAGGTTCCCTCCCATCAGGGTTGCCGGTGATCAATTGTTCTGGTGTCATCTTTGATTCCTGTTCACTTTGTAGCTTGCTGTCTCGTGCCTGCATCTTCTGCTAACAGATAAGACATTTTCTTCTTTTAGTTTTTTGTGCTTGCTTTTTGCATTTTGTCCTGCACTTCTGTGGGGGTCTGCCGGGTCCCCTCCGGGGGCTTGTGCTCCTCTCAGTTTAGTTCAGCCACTGTTGTTTTTTCATTTACCTTTTCCAGTTTTTTCAGTGGCTGCTGTTTAGTTTTGTTACACCAGAGAACTAATTTAGGTGGTAGAGGTCGTGTGATCTCAGGTGTTTTTTGTAATTAGTAGAGTTGGTACTTTTCAGGGTTTTTTGGGATTGCAGTAAGTGTCCTTCCTATCCTTTTCTATTTAGGAAGTTTGGGCCCCAACGTTTGCTCATACTATTTTCTGTCTGTGTCTGTATTTTCCTCTTGTCTAACCGCCATTACATGTTTGGGGGCTTTCTATGTTCTTTGGGGATCTGCTCCGGGGCAGATAGTTTTCCTCTTTCTGTCTTTAGGTGTAGTTAGCTTCTCAGGCTGTGACGAGGCGTCTAGGACCAACGTAGGTACGCTCCACGGCTGCCTTTAGTTGTGGTGGTTAGTCAGGGTACTGCAATCCCATAGATTCCAACCTCTCTGGTGTATTTCCTTTTTTGCCTGCTCTCCTCAGCTACCAAATCATAACAGTATCACCGGCCCAAAAACTGATATTTGTATGGTACTCACAGAAGGGAAAAATAGTGTTAAAGAAAGAAGATTGTCAGAGTTGTCAGATATTTTTTTTTTTCCCTCTGTTTCTCTGAATGCTGAGGAGTATTTTTTTCTCTCAATGGAGTTTGCACAGTTGTCTGGCTGTGTGGATCAGCTTGCCACTGAAGTTCGGAGTATTGCTACCTATCTTGCAGGGTTGCCTGTTGTGGAACCTAGGATTCCCATGCCAGATTTGTTTTTAGCTATTCGAGCTAAATTTCTGAATTTCAAAAATAACTGTAAGTTGTTTTTTGCCTTGAAATCTAAGTCCTCAGGGAACGCAGCACAGCAGGTTCAAATTGTCATCTCTCTCCTGCGGGGCGATCCTCAGGATTGGGCTTTTTCCCTGACACCTGGGGATCCTGTTTTGAGTAATGTTGATGCATTTTTTCAGGCTCTGGGGTTATTGTACGATGAGCCTAATGTCACTGATCAAGCTGAAAAAGCCTTGTTGGCATTAAATCAGGGCTTGAGGACGCTGAGTTATACTGTCAGAGATTCCGAAGGTGGGATTCCCTGTCCCCTCTGGTCTCAATGATTCTATGTCATTAGCGATTCAAATTGACAGACGTTTGCGTGAGCGTAGAGGTATGCGTGGAACAGTGTTGCCTTGTGAACCAGCTTCTGAACCCATGCAGTGTGATAGAGTGGCTTCTGGGCACAGCATCATGAGTTTCGTAAACGCAATGGGTTATGTTTCTACTGTGGTGATGCCTCTCATGCTATTTCAGTCTGCCCTAAGCGGGGAAGAAAAAAAAACAAAAATAGTAGAGTTGGTACTTTTCAGGGTTTTTTGGGATTGCAGTAAGTGTCCTTCCTATCCTTTTCTATTTAGGAAGTTTGGGCCCCAACGTTTGCTCATACTATTTTCTGTCTGTGTCTGTATTTTCCTCTTGTCTAACCGCCATTACATGTTTGGGGGCTTTCTATGTTCTTTGGGGATCTGCTCCGGGGCAGATAGTTTTCCTCTTTCTGTCTTTAAGTGTAGTTAGCTTCTCAGACTGTGACGAGGCGTCTAGGACCAACGTAGGTACGCTCCACGGCTGCCTTTAGTTGTGGTGGTTAGTCAGGGTACTGCAATCCCATAGATTCCAACCTCTCTGGTGTATTTCCTTTTTTGCCTGCTCTCCTCAGCTACCAAATCATAACAGATGATGCTTTGGCAGCCCTTTTTCGGAAGGGGCTGTCAGAGAATGTAAAGGATGTTATGGTGGGATTCCCTGCTCCCTCTGGTCTCAATGATTCTATGTCATTGGCTATTCAAATTTACAGACATTTGCGTGAGCGCAGAGGTATGCGTGAGATAGTGTTGCTTTGTGAGCCAGCTTCTGAGCCCATGCAGTGTGATAGAGTGACTTCTGGGGCACAGCGTCATGAGTTTCGAAAGCCCAATGGGTTATGTTTCTACTGTGGTGACGCCTCTCAAGCTATTTCAGTCTGCCCTAAACGGGGAAGACGTTTTGCACGCTCAGTTGTCTTGGGTAGTGTTCAGACTAAATTTCTTTTGACTGTTACCCTGATTTGCTCCCTGTCCACATTTTCTGCTTAGGCTTTTGTTGATTCAGGAGCAGCTATTAACCTGATGGATTTTGACTTTGCCAAACGGTGTGGGTTTCCCATGATACCCCTGCGGAAGTCTATTCCCCTACTGGGCATTGATTCTACCCCTTTGGCGGAGAATAAACCCCAGTTTTCTACTCAGGTGATAATGAGGGTTGAACCAGATCTTCAGGAGAGTTGCAAATTTCTAGTGCTGTATAATCTGCATGACATTATTGTACTAGGTTTCCCTTGGTTACAGTCTCATAATACTGTTTTGGATTGGAAATCTGTGTCTGTGACCAGTTGGGGCTGCCAATGTGTTAATGTCGACACTCCTGTTTTTTCTGCCTCTCCCAGTCTCAGGATGTTCCTGACTTTTTGACTGATTTTTCGGATGTGTTTAGTGAAAGTAAATCCGCATCCTTGCCCCCTCACAGGAGCTACGATTGCACTATTGAATTAGTGCCTGATGGTAATTTTCCTAAAGGTCGCCTTTTTAACTTGTCTGTACCTGAACACGATGCTATGCGATCTTATATCAAGGAGTCATTGGAGAAGGGTCATATCAGACCATCCTCTTCACCCTTGGGTGCCGGTTTTTTCTTTGTGGCCAAAAAGGATGGTTCATTGAGGCCGTGTATTGATTATCGTCTCTTGAATAAGATCACTGTGAAGTATCAGTATCCGTTACCCTTGATTTCTGACCTGTTTTCCAGGGTGGAAAGTACTAGTTGGTTTACCAAGCTTGACCTCAGGGGGGCGTATAACCTTATTCGCATTAAGAACGGGGATGATTGGAAGACGGTCTTTAATACCCCAGAGGGGCATTTTGAGTACCTAGTGATGCCTTTTGGGCTCATTAATGCTCCTTCTGTCTTTTAATCCTTCATGAATGATATTTTCAGGGATTTTATGGATACATTTCTGATTGTTTATTTGGATGATATCTTGATTTTTTCCAATGACTGGGACTCTCATGTGAAACATGTTCGGACTGTGTTCCAGATTTTGAGAGAGAATGCACTGTATGTGAAGGGATCAAAGTGTCTTTTTGGCGTACAGAAGGTCTCATTTCTGGGATTCATTTTGTCTCCATCTGTTATTGAAATGGACCCGGTCAAGGTTCAGGCCATATGTGATTGGGTCCAACCTACTTCATTAAAGGCTCTTCATAGGTTTTTGGGTTTTGCCAATTTTTATCGTAAATTTATTGGTAATTTCTCCGGTATTGTTAAACCATTGACTGATTTGACCAAAAAGGGTTCTGATGTGGTGAATTGGCCTCCTGAGGCAGTCTCTGCGTTTCAGGAACTTAAGCAGAGATTCACTTCTGCTCCTGTTCTACGGCAGCCTGATGTTTCTCTACCGTTTTAGGTGGAGGTTGATGCCTGTGAAATTGGGGCAGGTGCTGTTTTGTCCCAAAGAGATCCAGAGACCTCTAAGAGTAACCCTTGTGCCTTTTTCTCTCGAAAATTTTCTCCAACTGATTGTAATTATGACGTGGGTAAACGGGAGTTATTGGCCATGAAGTGGGCCTTTGAAGAGTGGAGACATTGGCTGGAAGGAGCCAAACATCAGGTGGTGGTCTGTTGTGAATGTGTTAGAAATGAATTCTGAGCAGAAGCTCCCTCTGGTGGTTGCAGACAGTGCTGAACCATTCAATGAGGATTGGCAAACAGTAATTACAGACTGGCAGGATATAAGGGAGGTTCCCTCCCATCATGGTTGCCGGTGATCAATTGTTCTTGTCTCAACGTTGTTTCCTGGTTCACTTGGAAGCTTGCTGAGTCTTGCCTCTTCTCCTGCTCTCAGATAAGATATTTTCTGTTTTTTGTTTTTGTGCTTACCATTTGCATATTTCTCTGCATTTCTGTGAGGTTAGCCAGGTTTCCCCCCCGGGGGCTTGGGCTCCTCTCAGTTCCTCTGGAGCCACTGTTATTTGTTCATTTGCCTTTTCCAGTTTTTTCAGTGGCTGCGGCTTTGTTTTGTTACACCAGAGAACTCATTTAGGTGGTAGAGGTCGTGTGATCTCAGGTGTTTTTGCAAGTAGTAGCGTTGTTTTTTTTTTAGGGTTTTTTTTGGATTGCAGTAAGTATCCTTCCTATCCTTTTCTGTCTAGGAAGATTGGGCACCAACGTTTGCTCATACTATTTTCTGTCTGTGTCTGTATTTCCTCTTGTCTAACCGCCATTACATGTTTGGGGGCTTCCTATGTTCTTTGGGGATCTGCTCCGGGGCAGATAGCTTTCCTCTTTCTATCTTTAGGTGTAGTTAACCTCTCAGGCTGTGACGAGGCGTCTAGGACCAACGTAGGTACGCTCCACGGCTGCCTTTAGTTGTGCTGGTTAGTCAGGGTACTGCAATCCAGTAGATTCCAACCTCTCTGGTGTATTGCCGTTTTTGCCTGCTCTCCTCAGCTACCAAATCATAACAGTATCACCGGCCCAAAATGAAAATTATATGGTACTCACAGAAGGGAAAAATAGTAAAAAGGAAAAAAAAAGGGGAGTTGTCAGAATTTTTTTTTTCTCTGTTTGTTGCATTTTTTCCCTCTTTTTCTCTGGGTGCTGAGGAGGAATTTTCTTTTTTCTCTCTCAATGGAGTTTGCACAGTTGTCTGGCCGTGTGGATCAGCTTGCCACTGAAGATCGGAGTATTGCTACCTATTTTGCAGGGTTGCCGGTTGTGGAGCCTAGGATCCCCATGCCAGATTTGTTTTTGGGGGATCGAGCTAAATTTCTGAATTTCAAAAATAACTGTAGGTTGTTTTTTGCCTTAAAACCTACGTCCTCAGGGAATACAGCACAGCAGGTTCAAATTGTCATCTCTCTCCTGCGCTGCGATCCTCAAGATTGGGCTTTTTCCCTGACACCTGGGGACCCTGTTTTGAGTAATGTTGATGCATTTTTTCTGGCTCTGGGGTTATTGTACGATGAACCTAATGTCACTGATCAAGCTGAAAAAACCTTGTTGGCATTAAATCAGGGGCTTGAGTACGCTGAGTTGTACTGTCAGAAATTCCGAAAGTGGGCAGTCCTGACCAAATGGAATGATAATGCTTTGGCAGCCCTTTTTCGGAAGGGTCTGTCAGAGAATGTAAAAGATGTTATGGTGGGTTTCCCTGCTCCCTCTGGTCTCAATGATTCTATGTCATTAGCGATTCAAATTGACAGACGTTTGCGTGAGCGTAGAGGTATGCGTGGAATAGTGTTGCCTTGTGAACCAGCTTCTGAACCCATGTGGTGTGATAGAGTGGCTTCTAGGGCACAGCGTCATGAGTTTCGAAAACGCAATGGGTTATGTTTATACTGTGGTTATGTCTCTCATGCTATTTCAGTCTGCCCTAAGCGGGGAAGACGTTTTGCACGCTCAGTTGTCTTGGGTAGTGTTCAGACTAAATTTCTGTTGACTGTTACTCTGATTTGCTCCTGTCCACATTTTCTGCTCAGGCTTTTGTTGATTCGGGAGCAGCTATTAACCTGATGGATTTTGATTTTGATAAACGTTGTGGGTTTCCCTTGATACCCCTACGGAAGTCTATTCCCCTACTGGGGATCGATTCTACCCCTTTGGCTGAGAATAAACCTCAGTTCTCTACTCAGGTGATAATGAGGGTTGAACCTGATCATCAGGAGAGTTGCAAATTTTTGGTGCTGTATAATCTGCATGACATTATCGTACTGGGTTTCCCTTGGTTACAGTCTTATAATCCTGTTTTGGATTGGAAATCTGTGTCTGTAACCAGTTGGGGCTGCCAATGTGTTAATACCAACACTCCTGTTTTTTCTGCCTCCCCCCAGGCTCAGGATGTTCCTGACTTTTTGACTGATTTTTCTGATGTGTTTAGCGAAAGTAAATCTGCATCCTTGCCCCCCCATAGGAGCTATGACTGCGCTTTTGAATTAGTGCCTGGTAGTAAATTCCCTAAAGGTTGCCTTTTTAACTTGTCTGTACCTGAACATGACGCTATGCGGTCTTATATCAAGGAGTCATTGGAGAAGGGTCATATCAGACCATCCTCTTCACCCTTGGGTGCCGGTTTTTTCTTTGTGGCCAAAAAGGATGGTTCAATAAGGCCGTGTATTGATTATCGTCTCTTGAACAATATCACTGTGAAATATCAATATCCGTTACCCTTGATTTCTGACCTGTTTTCCAGGGTGAAAAGTACTACTTGGTTTACCAAGCTTGACCTCAGGGGGCGTATAACCTTATACGCATTAAGCACGGGGATGAATGGAAGACGGCGTTTAATACCCCAGAGGGGCATTTTGAGTACCTAGTGATGCCCTTTGGGCTCACTAATACTCCTACCGTCTTCCAGTCCTTCATGAATGACATTTTCAGGTATTTTGTGGATAAATTTCTGATTGTTTATTTGGATGATATCTTGATTTTTTCCAATGACTGGGACTCTCATGTGAAACATGTTCGGACTGTGTTCCAGATTTTGAGAGAGAATGCTCTGTATGTGAAGGGATCAAAGTGTATTTTTGGCGTACAGAGGATCTCATTTCTGGGATTCATTTTGTCCCCATCTGTTATTGAAATGGACCCGGTCAAGGTTCAGGCCATCTGTGATTGGGTCCAACCTACTTCATTAAAGGCTCTTCAGAGATTCTTGGGTTTTGCCAATTTTTATCGTAAATTTATTGTTAATTTCTCTGTTATTGTTAAACCATTGACTGATTTGACCAAAAAGGGTTCTGATGTGGTGAATTGGCCTCCTGAGGCAGTCTCTGCATTTCAGGAACTTAAGCAGAGATTCACTTCTGCTCCTGTCCTATGGCAGCCTGATGTTTCTCTGCCGTTTCAGGTGGAGGTTGATGCCTCTGAAATTGGGGCAGGTGCCATTTTGTCCCAAAGAGATCCTGAGACCTCTAAAAGTAACCCTTGTGCCTTTTTCCCTCGAAAATTTTCTCCAACTGAACGTAATTATGACGTGGGTAATTGGGAGTTATTGGCCATGAAGTGAGCTTTTGAAGAGTGGAAACATTGGCTGGAGGGAGCCAAACATCAGGTGGTGGTCCTCACGGACCATAATAATCTGGTTTATCTGGAATCAGCCAAGCGACTTAATCCTAGACAGGCCAGGTGGGCCTTGTTTTTCACACGTTTTAATTTTGTGGTTTCCTTTCTTCCTGGCACTAAGAATGTTAAGGCGGATGCCCTCTCGAGGAGTTTCCTTGCGGACTCTCCTGAGTTATCTGATCCTGCTGTTATTTTGAAAGGGTGTAGTTCTTTCCGCCATCTCGCCCAATTTGAGACTGGCTCTGGAAGGGTGTCAGGAGGATAAACCCGAGCGCTGCCCTATTAGGAAATTGTTTGTCCCAGACCGGTGGAAAAAGAGTGTGATGTCTGAGATTCATTGTTCCGCGTTGGCCGATCATCCCGGAATTTTTGGTACCAGAGACTTGGTTAGTCGGTCCTTTTGGTGGCCTACTTTGTCTCGTGACGTTAGGGAATTTGTGCAGTCCTGCGGGACTTGCTCTCGCTCCAAGCCTTGCTCTCGCTCTAGTGGTTTGTTGATGCCATTGCCTGTGCCCAAGAGACCATGGACCCATATCTCTATGGATTTTATTTCCGACCTCCCTGTTTCTCAGAGAATGACCGTTATCTGGGTGATTTGTGATAGGTTTTCCAAAATGATACATCTTGTGCCATAACCTAAGTTGCCTTCCTCCTCTGAATTGGTGCCTTTGTTCCTTCAGCACGTGGTTCGGTTACATGGCATTCCTGAGAACATTGTGTCAGACAGAGGAGTCCAGTTTGTTTCCAGATTTTGGAGGACTTTTTGTTCTAAACTTGGTGTTCAATTGTCTTTCTCCTCGGCTTTTCATCCTCAGACCAATGGACAAACTGAGAGAACAAACCAGACATTGGAGACTTATCTGAGATGCTTTGTGTCTGCTGATCAAGATGACTGGGTCTCTTTTTTGCCTTTGGCTGAGTTTGCTCTTAATAATAGGGCTAGCTCTGCCACTTTGATGTCTCCATTTTTCTGCAATTTTGGGTTTCACCCTCGATTTTCTTCGGGACATGTGGAGGCTTCTGTCTGTCCGGGTGTTGACTCTGTTGTAGAGCGAATGCAGCAGATTTGGGAGCAGGTAGTGGAGAGGTTGTCTCTCTCTCAGGAGAAGGCCCAACGGTTTGCCAACTGGCATAGGACTGATGGTCCTCGGTTTAAAGTGGGGGACTTGGTTTGGTTGTCCTCAAGAAATATCCCTATGAGGGTTGCATCTCCAAAGTTTAAGCCTAGGTTCATTGGACCTTATAAGATCATGGAGATTCTTAATCCTGTTTCCTTCCGTTTGCTTCTTCCAGGGACATTTAAGATCCATAACGTGTTCCACAAGTCCTTATTGAAGAGGTTTGTCGAGCCAGTGGTTCCTATGGCTGTGCCTCCTGACCCTGTTTTGGTTGAGGGCAATCTGGAGTATGTGGTTGAGAAAATTTTGGATTCTCGTTTTTCTAGACAGAAACTCCAGTATTTGGTTAAGTGGAGAGGTTATGGTCAGGAGGACAATTCTTGGGTGTTTGTTTCGGACATCCTTGCTAGGAGACTGATCCGTGCCTATCACCGAGCTCATCCTGATCGACCTGGTTGCACAAGTGAGGGTTCGGTGACCCCTCCTCAAGGGGGGGGTACTGTTATGAATGTGCTAAAAATGGTTTCTGAGCAGAGGCTCCCTCTGGTGGTTACTGACAGTACTGAACCTTTCAGCGAGGAGTGGCAATCTGGGATCACGGACTGGTCTGATATAAGGGAGGTTCCCTCCCATGATGGTTGACGGTGATCAATTGTTCTTGTCTCAATTGTGGTTCCTGGTTCATTTGAAAGCTTGCTGAGTCTTGCCTGCATCTTCTGCTATCAGATAAGAGATTTTCTGCTTTTATTTTTTTGCTTGCTTTTTGCATTGTTCCCTGCACTTCTGTGGAGGTCAGCCAGGTCCCCTCTGGGGGGCTTGTGCTCCTCTCAGTTTATCTGGAGCCACTGTTGTTTGTTCATTTGCTATTTCCTGTTTTTTCAGTGGCTGAGGCTTAGTTTTGTTACACCAGAGAACTGATTTAGGTGGTAGAGGTCGTGTGATCTCAGGTGTTTTTGCAATCAGTAGAGCTGATATTTTTTAGGGTTTTTTTTGGATTGCAGTGAGTATCCTTTCCTGTACTTTTCTGTCTAGTCAGATTGGGCCCCAGCGTTTGCTCATTCTATTTTAGAATCATAGAATCATAGAATGGTAGAGTTCGAAGGGACCTCCTGGGCCATCTGGTCCAACCCCTGCTCAAAGCAGGATTCTCTAAATCATCCCAGACAGATGTCTGTCCAGCCTCTGTTTGACGACTTCCATTGAAGGAGAACTCACCACCTCTCGTGGCAGCCTGTTCCACTCATTGATCACCCTGTCAAAAAGTTTTTTCTAATATCTAATCTGTGTCTCCTCCCATTCAGTTTCATCCCATTGCTTCTAGTCTTTCCTTGTGCAAATGAGAATAAAGATGATCCTTCTACAATGTGACAGCCCTTGAGATATTTGTAGACAGCTATTAATTCTCCTCTCAGTCTTCTTTTTTGCAAGCTAAACATTCCCAAATCCTGCAACCGTTCCTCGTAGGACATGGTTTGCAGACCGGTCACCATTCTGGTGGCTCTCCTTTGAACTTGCTCCAGTTTGTTGATGTCTTTTTTAAAATGTGGTGCCCAAAACTGGACACAGTATTCCAGATGAGGTCTGACCAAAGAGGAGTAGAGGGGAATAATGACCTCACGTGATCTAGACTGTATGCTTCTGTTGATACATCCTAGAATTGTATTTGCCTTTTTTGCTGCTGCATCACACTGTTGACTCATGTTCAGTCTGTGATCAATTAGTATACCCAAGTCTTTTTCACATGTGCTGTTACTTAGCCCTATTCCTCCCATTTTGTATATATGCTTTTTTCATTTGTATTGCCCAGATGTAGTACTTTGCATTTTTCCCTGTTAAAAACCATTCTGTTAGTTGCTGCCCACTGCTCCAGTTTATTTATATCTTTTTGAATCCTCTCTCTCTCTTCTCTAGTATTAGCTACCCCTCCTAGCTTTGTGTCATCAGAAAATTTGATCAGTTTACCCTCAATTCCTTCATCTAAATCATTGATAAAGATGTTGAACAATACAGGGCCCAAAACAGAGCCTTGTGGTACCCCACTTGAGACATTCTTCCAACTGGACGTGCAGCCATTTACGACCACTCTTTGAGTCCGATCACTAAGCCAGTTATGAATCCACCTAACAGTTGCCTTGTCCATTCCATACTTAGTCATTTTTTCAATAAGGATTGTGTGAGATACTTTGTCAAATGCTTTGCTGAAGTCAAGATATACTATATCTACAGCATTTCCCTGATCCACCCAGTCAGTGATTCTGTCATAGTAGGAAATTAAGTTAGTCTGACATGACTTATTAGTTACAAACCCATGCTGACTCTGTTTAATCACTTCATTCTTATGCAGGTACTTGCATACATGTTCTTTAATAATTTGTTCAAAGATTTTTCCTGGTATAGAAGTCAGACTCACCGGCCGGTAGTTCCCTGGGTCCACCTTCTTCCCCTTTTTGAAGATAGGAACAACATTTGCTCTTCTCCAGTCTTCTGGGACTTCTCCTGTTCTCCAAGAATTTTCAAAGATTATGGACAGTGGTTCAAGAATTTCTTCTGCTATCTCCTTCAGTATTCTGGGGTGTAATTCATCTGGACCTGGACACTTGAATTCATTTAGGTTAGCTAAGTGTTTCCTCACTGTCTTTCTGTTTATAGATATCCTGGATTCTTCTATTCCTTTAATAGGACAGTGAAGATCAGTTGATGTTACATTTCCTTTCTGAGAGAAAACAGATGCAAAATAGGAATTTAAAAGTTCAGCCTTCTCAACATCCTTTCTTACCATTTCATCATTTTCATCCTGTAAAAATCCTATAGCATCTTTAACTTTTTTTTTACTTTTGACGTATCCATATCAGCGATCTGACAGGCAGTGCAGGAGGCTTCTCAGCTCCTGCTCTCAGCATTGCTCTGTGGGTCTCAGGGAAGCACACAGGGAGCCCCCTCCCTGTGCGATGCTTTCCTATGCCGCCTGAACACTGCGATCATGTATGATCGCAGTGTGCTGGGGGTTAAAGTGCCAGGAGCGGTCCATGACCGCTGTTGGCTCTTAGTACCTGGTGTCAGCTGTGAGAATCAGCTGACACCCGGCCACGATCAGCCGCGATCCCCCGTGAGTTATTCACTAGATATAATAATAATAATAATTTGCACAATTGAATGTGATTAAATAAAATGCTCCTGTGCTGAGATAATCTTATAAATGGGCCCCGTGCTGTGTAGTTTTTAATGGCCGTGGGTCACCGTGGGTCACCGTGCAGGGATATGGTCTGATCATACCACATCTCATGAGCAGGGTGGTAAGCAAAAGAATATACAGAATATACAGTCAGTGGGACAGCTGGGGACCACAAGTTGATTCTGTGAGGTAAAACATTGTTTAAAAACAGGCAGAGAAATGTCTTACCTCACATGAAGAGTCAGCTGTGATCCTGCTGTATTGTTTGTACTCACTTTTTCTTCCTCCCTGCCCAGGAACTGTGGTATGTTCAGACTATGTTCCTGCACAGTCAGACACAGCCATTACACGGTACACAGCTTCCTATTGTGGAAATTATTATTATTACAAGATCTAGTGAATAAAATTAAGTTTTGTGTGTGGGAAAACTCCTTCAAAGCTGGGCATGCTATCAATTAGGTTAATAAAGGTTTCCTGAAAAATGTCACACTAAACTCACTTGGGTATGCATGTCATCAAAATCCGCTGCCGGCAGCTCCCTTTGTAATTACCAACCAATGACATACCAAATGTACTCAATGGTAGACAAGTCCAGAAATGCTGCATGACATGGTACCACATTCAGGCCACACAGGATGCCCCCCAGTAGCACACACTCACGCTTGATGCTGAATTAACTGATACGTTTTGAAAGTTTTGCTTCCATTTTTTCACCATTTACAAATCATTAACATGTCTATCGAACCTGTGATTTTCATAATTCCAGAACTTTACCTTCTTCATTGTTGAATAGTGCAAGTGAGATGTGTGCTATTTTGGGGCTACATAAAGATGAGAGGAGTGATGTACTGCAGGATGTGACTGTGTATAAATGGGAAGAGAGGAGTGATGATCTGCATGATGTCACTGTAGATAGAGGTAACATACCAGAAAAGGCAAACGTGTTTACCATCCCCATCGTCACTAAAATTGATGAACTGATTAATTAAATAAGGATGACCTTGACAAAGGCAGAGGCAACACAAGTTCAAATTATTGACAAAATAGCCAATCACAACCTAAAAATCCATGAAGGGGTGATTTCTTAGTTTTGGAATTGCACACAGATAAGGCACCAGTCACACAAATGTAGCTTACAATGCCTCACTTACAGCCTACTAGTGAAGCCCATAATATTAGATTAGATGGGTTGCTTCATATAGTATGAAGATCCAACAAGGGACTGACCATAGCCAGAGATGAGACTAGTCAGGCTCCATCCCTGGTCAACTTCTCCCAGGTTCCCTTTAATGAGTTAGTGAAACAATTATGTCTCATGAAAACATCCAACAATTCTAAAGTATTTAAACCAATTGTAAAAATGGAATATTGAGCAATAGCATAAAACATGACTGAAATTTGTTAGAGCAGTTACAAACAACTGGCAGGACAGCAGCAACTTCTACAGAAGCCAGGTGTGCTTTATTTTACTTTCACGCGACAACTCATTAAATAGTTCGAAATTCTGTTGATCTTGGACCTATACCAAATTCTCTCAATGCCAGATATATGAAGGCATTGGCCGGCCTGCTGATTATTCCAATATAAACAAGATTAATTATGTCTATTATATGACAAGGCTCTGGAAATAGTGAAAGTAAATCAAACAACAAAACACAAAAACAGAATTTAAAAATGATAAGTAAATTCTAAAAAGAGAATTCCTATTTACTGTAGCAAAAGCATGAAAAGTGAAAGGAGTGAATTTTCATCATAAATATTTATATAACCAACAAATAAGGTAGCACACTGTAAGTAAATAGCATGCAAACATGAAATATATTAAATTTGAACTGCATTATTCCTCTAGAAAATTGGAAAATTGAGAATTCTTAGCACAGAAATTGGCCAACTCATGTGTACCCGGCAGTCACGTTAAGGCGATTCTCATTGCTTGAAACCTGCATAATGTGAATCCTCTCTTAGGCTAAAGCCTACATTTATATGGAAGGTAGGATCCTGCTCTAATTGAAAACGCTTGAGGTATTTTTTGTGGATGGAGTTGAAGCTTTATTTGTGAACATTTCACACACAGTGGCACTTTTGATAACCAGCCAAGCTAAAGCAGACGGCTGGGAGCTGGTATTCTCAGGCTGGGAATGCCCATGCATACTTGGCCCACCTCAGTCTCAAAATAGCAGCTAGCAGCAGATCCCCAGCCTAAATATAGCAGCCCGCAGCTGCCTCAGAAGTGCCACATCCGTTAGATGCTGCAATTCTGGTGGTTTGTTCAGCTCTTCTCACTTGCCCTGGTGCGTTGGCAATCAGGATAAAATTTTGGGGTTGATGTCAACTTTGCAATGTCAGCTGACATCAAGCCTATGGGTAAGTAATGGAGCGGCGGCTATCAGATACTCCTCCATCACTAACCTCATAGTGAAAATGAATAAAACAGAAAAATGTCTTTTAATTGAACAAAACACTCCTCGATAAATCCCCTCTTTTTCCCTTTTATTAACATACAAATAAGAATCAAAGTAACCCTCACCTGTTTACCATTAATCCATAATGATGATTTCTCACAATAAACAGGTGAGGATTAGTGTTGAGCGATACGATAATGCAAATATCGGCTATCGGCCGATATTAGCTCTATCGGCCTTTCGATAATTCGTTTCGATATTTTCGTCTTATCGAAAACCGGAATCGGAAGTTCCCATAAATCTTTGCGAGGCAATGTGATTTTAGTCAGCCAATGAGGAATCCTAAGAAGTGTGGGCACATCCTGTACTGCTGCGGTCATGTTAACTAATGGCATGGCTGTGATTGGATGCTGAAATGATGTCAGAATGCACTATAAAAGGCGCCGCCGCCATTTTAGCGTCACTGTGCTGTGAATTCAGTAAGGGACAGAACGCTGCTGTGCTGACTCTGAGGGACAGTTAGAGATTGCGATTTAGTGTACTGTGCTGTAGGCAGGCTAGCACCAACCGCTGTGTAAAGCTTCCTTTTGCCTGCAGTGTTGTTTTAACAGCTCTGCAAGGTGTGTGTGAGTGCAGGTGACGCTGCAGTTTGCTCTGCATGCAACGCTGTCTGTAGGCATCTGCACATGTCACTCACAGACTATTTTTTTTTTCCTTCAGTGTAATTCTTGCAGCTCCATGCAATTTAACTATTAGTGTGACGCGCTTCCATCCGTATCCAATACATTGGTTGCAAACACTATAGAAGTAGACAAAGGAGTAGCCTTTCACAGATTGTGAACAGTTGTGTTTCAGTGTTCACTGCAGTGTGTGAGGTTTTGATTTTTTGAGTGCAGATCACGCTCCAGTTAGTTCTTCAACCACTGCTGGTTGTAGTCTGCTGAGCGTGTGTCACTGCCTCATCCTTCACATTTTTCTCTAATTGGTGCTGCTCCATTATATTTGAAAAAAATCTAATCCATTAGTGTGACGCGCTTCCATCCGTATACAATACATTGGTTGCAAACACTATAGAAGTAGACAAAGGAGTAGCCTTTCACAGATTGTGAACAGTTGTGTTTCAGTGTTCACTTCAGTCTCTGCGTAATAACCACACTTAGGCCTTATAACTTTTCTGACTTCCTTTATCAATCTACCAAGATGAAGAAGTCAGTGAGTAAGGCACGTGGTTGTGGCCGTGGAGTTTCAGCAGGGAGAGGACGTGGGGATTCTGTGGCTGCTGCCGCCCTCAGTGACACAGCATCCACCATTTATCCCCGTGAGCGTTCCTTTATGCGCACTTTGGTAGGAGCTCGGCGTGCCCCCCTGCTGCGGGAAGAACAAATTGAAGCCGTTGTTGGTTGGATGGCAGCCAATGCATCGACTTCAATTCCTTCCACCTCCTCTCAAGAACACAACACTGTTGAGCAACCATCTGTCTGTTCACCGCCTGTCAAATTGCCAAGGCAGTCAGAGAGTTCTGTACAGGAGCCAGCTGAGTCTCTGCTTCTGTTCTCAGAATCTGTTGGCTCGCAAACACGGGCACAGGCAAGCAGCATTCTGCAATTTGAAGAAGAGGGAGTATGCAGTGATGCGCAACAGCTGTGTCTCTCTCAATCTGAAGAGGCGGGTGAGCCAGTGCCGATGGACAGCACACCGCAGAACGCATCTTATGATGATGATGAGACTCAGGTGCCAGGTTTTGTGGAGCATGGTGCTGCCCAGACCATCCAACAGCAGCAGGTGTTGGAAGAGGGTAGTGGAGATGATGAAGTCCGAGACCCAACATGGCGTGAGCAACAGGAAGGTGGTGGGAGCAGCTCTGAGGAAGAGATTGTCCCAACGGTACAAAGAGGAGGGAGAGGTAGGCTGCAGACTCGCTTGCCTGTAGCCTCCAGTTTGGCACCTGTTGGGAGCAGTTCTCTTAGAACTGTCAAAATTGGCGCTCCCATGACTTGCACTGCGTGGTCCTTTTTTGACAGACTTGTACATGATATTTGCTATGTTCAATGCAAGCTGTGTAAGCAAAAAGTTAAAAGAGGTAAAAATATCAGGAACCTGAATACCACAAATATGTGGACACACGTACGGACAAAGCACGTAGCTGAGTTCCAAAGACACACTGGAGATGTAGGCCAACCTACAGCAGCACCTACATCTTTAGGTCATGTTCGAGCCTCTACCTCCAGCTCTCACACACCTGTTTCGGCTTCCTCACAGGATCTCCATGGAAGAACCTCGGTCACTGTTGTCCATAGAGAAACTGTTATTCCACCCACTGCAGCAAGTTCACAGTCATCGTCACACTCCCAGTACAAAAAAACAGCCATCGGTAATGTCACGCTGTATAGCAGATATATATATGTGATGTCAGTAATCTATATCAAAAGGGCAACATACTATATAACATGCGCATAGATATATGATAACATAGATTTACCTGACAGAATGTCCAGTGGGTCAAAACGGAATCCGTTATACGCTGTCTCCGGCTAGAGGGTGACCGGGGTCTAAGCTGACCCTAAACTGGGGTCCTAACTAATCCCTCAACCTGGAGGTACTGTTAAAGGTACAGAGGTCCAGGCCACCAGCGTAAACCCTGTCTCCTATCAATCCCTGCCAACTGTATTCTAATCCTAAGAAGGACCCTGAATACCACCAAAGGGAATGAACAGGTAACGGTTAATGAACAGAAAGACATACAAGAAAGACAAGAAATAAAGTAAATAAAGTCTTACATACAACACTCACACACAGTAGGAACACCTAAGGTCTCAGAGATAAACTATAAGCTGTAAGAGTAAAAACAACTAAGGAACTCTTAGCTTAAGTATTCTCAGAACCGCTCCAGTCTGCTAGACTACATGAATGCTTTCACCGGCGTCTAACACCCAGACTGGCAGGAATATAAAGGAAACTAATTAGAACATAATCAAAAGCAGCCGGGCGAGGCTGGACCTAGTCTTAGCAAAGAGCTAGGTAAAATTAACTCTCTCATTACCAAACACAAAGAAACAGCAGCTCAGCTGTGAGAAGTCAGAATGTGCAATCGCGACGATCTTCGTGGCGATGCACCCATGACAGGTAACACAGGCATGGGATAAAAGACGGCCATACTCGGCAAACCATCCACGAGCACAGGCTCTGAATGCTGGCCTTGCAAAACTCCTGTCCCTTGAAATGCTGTCATTCAGGCTGGTGGAGACTGACAGTTTCAGGAACTTTATGGCATTGGCAGTCCCACAATATAATGTGCCAAGCCAATTTTATTTCAGCAGGCAAGCTGTCCCTGCTCTGCAAAAACATGTCGAGGGAAACATTAAACATGCGCTACTAAACGCCGTCAGTAGCAGGGTCCACCTGACCACCGATGCGTGGACCAGTACCCATGGCCAGGGACGATACCTTTCCCTCACTGCCCATTGGGTCAATGTTGTGGAGCCGGGTACAGATCTTGCCAGTGGCGCTGTACGTGTTCTGCCAACTCCAAGGATTGCAGGAATCCAGTCTGTGCACATTGATTCCTCCTCCTACTCCAGTTCCTCAGAATCATCGCTGCACGAGCAGTCACGGTATACCTCCACATGGACCTGTGAACGCTTACCTGTTGCGACCGATATGAGCACAGCCGTGGCCAAACGTCAACAGGCCGTACTGAAATTAATTCCCATGGGGAATCGAAGCCACACAGCGCAGGAGCTCTGGGATGCCATCAAGCAGGAGAGCGATGTGTGGTTTTTGTCAGCCAATCTCCAGCCAGGCTTGGTAGTGTGTGACAATGGCCGAAATCTGGTGGCAGCTCTGGGCCTTGGCAACCTCACTCACATACCATGTCTGGCACATGTGCTCAACTTGGTCGTGCAGAGGTTTTTGAGGGACTATCCGGATCTTGATGCACTGCTGCACAAGGTCCGCCTAGAGTGCGCTCACTTGCGACGTTCCAGCATGGCCAGATCGCGCATTGCAGCTCTGCAAGTCAGATTTCGCCTTCCTGAACATCGCATCATATGTGACGTACCCACCAGGTGGAATTCCACGTTACATATGTTGGAGCGGTTGTGTGAGCAGCAGCCAGCAGTAATGGAGTATCAGCTGCAACAGGCGCAATCAACTCGCAATTTGCGCCGTTCACACTTCACCACTACTGAGTGGGCCTCTATGAAGGACATCTGCGACGTTTTGCGTGCGTTTGATGTCTCAACGCGGTTTGGCGAGTGCAGATATCACTAGTCAGCATGACTGTCCCCCTTATCTGCCTGCTTCAGAAATCCTGAAATCACTAAAGGAAGAGGTTTTGAAAGAGGTGGAGGATGAGGAGTCACAAATTCCCAATTACCTTCAGGACAGTCAGCGCAACGTGGTTCCTCACAAAGGGCTGGGCAGGGCTCACTTTTGTGAGGGAGGATGAGGAGGAGGAGGAGCCCAATGGAGGAGAAGAAATCCCTACAGAGGGAGGTACACAACCCCTGTAGTCAGTATGTAGAAACGAGGGTGGGGTGATGCAGAGGAGACAGAGATGACGCCTCTTCAGAGGACAGCCTTTGTTGGCCAGTTGGGAGTCGCAGCACATGGTTGATTTCATGCTTCAGTGCGTGAGAAACGACCGCCGCATCGCCCACATTCTCCAGCACGTCAGATTATTGGGTGTACACCCCCCTAGAACCCTCGCTACCCCGGAAAAACTTACAAACCCTCATCACACCGGTGAACCGGACCCCTAAAATGCAGGGGTACCAAGACACACTGGTGCAATCCATACGTTGTAAAATTCCAGCCGAGAGAGGTGCTGCTGCTGCTGCTACTGCTTTACAAAACACTCTGTGCGTCAAGGCAGGTAGACAACCTCTACAACAAGAGGATCAGAAGCAGCGCCTCTGCACAGGGCAAGAACTGTATGTTACAAATGTGGCAAAGTTTTGTGACAAGCGCCAGCAAGGTCTACACCACCTGAGACGGCTCCAGTCACCAGAAGAAACGTTTCCGTAAGATGGTGTACAGACTACTTGGCTTTCCCTCTAAGTGTACTCCCAGATGCCTCTTCCCCTTTCAAATTTTGGATCTCTAAGTTGGATACATGGCCAGAGCTTAGCCAGTATGCCCTTGGAGTGCTGGCTTGCCCTGCTGCCAGTGTATTATCTGAGCGTGTCTTTAAATGCTGCAGGTGGTGTAGTAACAGAACCGTCGCATGCGACTATCCTCAGAGAATTAACCGGCTTTCTTTTCTGAAAATGAACAAGGCTGGATCTCACCTGAATTTGCCTGTCCATTTCAGATTAAATAACTGTTTGGCAACGTTTCCATGTCTCCTTTATGTTCATCTTTCTAACACCTGAACTCTACCCCTGGGCTTTCAAACACCGCCAATTGTTGCTCGTAAGTAATTGGCAGGGGTACTGACTCCTGGCCAGCCTGGGGACAGCACGACACTGTTTCCTGCAGTGGAAGTAATTATCCTCCA
>JARQOD010000005.1:321935897-322000892 GCA_033576555.1 Oophaga sylvatica | reverse complement strand
AAGTGTGAAACAACTGAAAATATGTCTTACATTCTAGGTTTTTCAAAGTAGCCACCTTTTGCTTTGATTACTGCTTTGCACACTCTTGGCATTCTCTTAATGAGCCTCAAGAGGTAGTCACCGGAAAAGGTTTTTTACTTCACAGGTATGCCCTGTCAGGTTTAATACGTGTGATTTCTTGCCCTATAAATAGGGTTGTGTCACGCGGTCACTGCGTACAGGAGGTCAGGGTCCTATGCTGGGTGCAGGTGTTAGAGTCCTGGGTGGTTCTCCCTCCTTACCTGAGAGTGGGTACCACATCTCTGGATGAGGTGCAGTACCTCGGTGGTGACTGGACCCACAGGGGCGCCACATACCATCCCTGTTAAATACAGCACGTCCGCGGGCTGAAGCAGAGTAAAACACAGGTGTTACAGAAACATACAAAATTTTGGGTAATGCATTACAACAGGTATAAAAGTCAAATGCAACTTCCCTTTATGGGAGGCACTTCTTCTTAAACGTTGGATAAATAACAGGTCGAAATACATAAATACGACAAATACTGATATTACTGTTAAATAAAACATTCTTTGGTATTTACTGGCATTTACGACGGGTAAATTTTTCTTTACTTTTACTTTAAAAGTGCTATCAAATTTTTCTTCACAAACATTCACTTTAATATAATCAACTTTAAGTGCTATAAAATATTCTGATACTAAGTGCAGTAAAACTTTCTCTTTCAAGTTCAATAGGGTTTAACGAAATCTGGAACTGAGGTATTTCTCTTCTTCTAGTGCAGTATGGGGGCCCCGTCACAAACCCTCAATGTAGACCTTGGGCGGGCTACAAGGCATGGCTGGTCTCTTCTTTGGACCACTACTTCGGCCATGCCAAAATGGGTTTTTGTTCTGAGGTAGTTGTGCAAAAGTGTAGGGTGTCAGGCAGCTTTATGTATAACCAAGAAGGAGCACATTAAGAAGTGCTAACTATTTACAAATCAAAGTTTGGATCACACCTGATTAGTGTTGAGCGATACGATACTGCAAATATCGGGTATCGGCCGATATTAGCTGTATCGGGCTGTCGATTCCGAGTACCGATATTTTCGTCATATCGGATACCGGAATCGGATTTGTCACTGTCACTGTGAGTGTCCGTCGGTCGGGTCTGTCAGGAGTCAGCGGCACTTACCTGGCAGAAGATCTCCGGCGGTCACGTCCTGGACTGCTTGATGGCCGCCATTATCTTCTCCCTGGCGGTCACATGCAGTTTTTCGCGATAACTGCAGTGACTGCAGAGTAATCCCGGCCGTAAACCAGTCCGATGACGTCACCGCCGGGGAAGCAGGTAATCAGCTGTGCTGCGCCGGGATGACAGGCTCTGCCTGCCTGCCTGCCTCTGATGTCATTCTGATGTAGCAGAGCTGGATCGTCGTGGGACACTCGTTACTATGGACTGCGTCGGACAGGTGGTATACTGCTGTTTTTTTTTTTTCATTTTTTTACAGGAGATCGATGGCGTCGCAGGATGAGACTGTAATAAAAGTAATGAAAACTGTGTTGTGTTTTTTATTAAATTAAAAATTTTTTTTATGAACATTCACCCGTCCGGGTACATCAACAATTTAACTATTTACATACAGGGTCCCTCTCCGGGTTATTTATAATTCTTTGACAGGGGTGTTCCAGGTACCACCTGGTACTCTTCTGATGCTTGCCAAACATCCGAGACACCAAGGACCACCAGGACCTGATGACGTCGTGTGGCCTGTACAGTCAAGTCGTGACCCGCTATCTGTGTCTGTGTGGCCACCTCTTTCATCTCCCTCCGGATCTGGAGCCCTATGTCACGGACTGAACGAACCCCAGGGGGCCTAACAGGCGCCGGGTATGGGCCAGCTATAGTTATCATGTCCATAGCTGGGGCTGCTGAGGAGACCACTGAGGGAGGCTGGGGAGATTTACGGCGTGGGGTGGGCACTTGTGCAGAGGCCTGGATGTGGGAGGCTGAAGGCTCCGAGGGTCTCACAGGTTCCTGACACTCTGGGGAGTAGGGGTCGCACCTGGTAACATTTAGGGCGTACCATCCATTGTAACCCCAGTGTCGGGTGTAAGTCACCAAGTCTCCTGGCAACAGGTCCCTCCCCGGGTGTCCTTCTGGGAGGTGAGTCTCCACGTCCCGCCGGGTCACAAACACTTCTAATTAAAGTCCAGGCTCCTGGATGAAGCCCCAACCACCTTTCAATTTAAAGCTCCGTACTGCACCCTTACGCCGCGGCTGCCACAGGGTTCCTTTATCTTTTCTCATCCGGTCCTTATCTGCCCGGTCCTTCTCCAGGTGACGTTGCCGAAGCTTTTGGGATTCTCGCTGCTCCCTTTGTCGCTCTGCTTCCCGCTCCCAACGTCTCCACTCTTCCTCCTGACGCCGGTTGTAATTCTCCTCCACCAGCTGCTCCATGTCTCCACCATCAAATGCCAGCTTACGATGTCCGGTTTGCGGCAGCTCTCCTGGCGCCCCCCAGTCCTGGCGGCGCTCATCTGTGGCGGAAGCAGCCGGCTCTGGAACAGATGACAGTCGGGGCTCCGGTACAGACAGGTAGACCTCTGGTGCCTGCGCGGCCTCCTCCATGAGGACGGGTGTCGCTTCTTCTGTCTCAGCGACGGGGGCAGACAGCGGGATCTGGGGTGCTGCCGGTGCAGAGTTTTTTTGCAGGAACGGGTGCCTCCACTGCGACAACGTCAACCGGATCACATTGCAAGGGCTGGGATGCCCGCACGGACTCATCTACTAGAACGGGTGCCTCACCTTCCGGTACAGACACTTCAGGTAAGAGGGATTGGCGCCGCTCCAAGTTTAGTTTTAGGGCACGCCAGCTGGCTTCCATCCTGGCGACCTCCTCCCGGTGCCGGGCCAGGCCTCTTAGGGTATCCTCCGCTTCTTGCAGCGTAGGAGGGTTTCCAGGCCGGGTGCCCAACGGTGGTTCCGTGGCGATCGGGTCGCTTCCGTGGGGGGAGAGCTCTGACTGCTCCATCCCTTCACACTTCTGCTCGTGTCCATTAGCCATCTCTGCCAAGTCACATGTGTCATTAGCATCTGGAGAGGGCCCCTCTTTTGTAGGGAGGCGGGACCTTCGTGTTAGTTTCCGCACACTGAGGAGGATGAGGAGGCGGAACTGAAGAGCTGTGGGGCACGATCTTACATTGCAGTACCATTTAGAGTGGTCGGCCATCGTTTTCGCGCCACTGAGTGAGTGCACACCCACGAAGAGCACGCCCTTCTTCTTCACCAGTGCCTCGTCGTGACGTAGATATAGCGGAAAAATGGCAAATACATTCTCTGATGATTTTAGCAATTCTCAAGCACAAAACCAGTTCAATTCAGGCACACAGGACTCGCTTATAGCGAGCTACAGAATCCAGTTCGTGACGCCCAAGTTGAGTCGCACAGAGCCAGAGGTTTTGGGGGTACTCGGCACCGAGCCCGTCGACTTCTATGGGGTATGTCACGGCTTTACCCGGCAATTGAATCAGAGTCTATTTTACTATGTAGAAGTGTATAAACTATAAATATATGTATATATATATGTCACAATGACATGTATATATATATATATATGTATTCTATGTGTGTATATTTTGTGTTTACAACGAAAGAAAGGGGTTTTTTTGTTGCGATATTTTGTTCCCATAGACTTACATGGGACTTCCGGTATCGGAATCGGATATCGACGATATTTAGTGATATCGGCGATACGATTCCGATACGATATTTTTAGATATCGAGCAGTATCGCTCAACACTACACCTGATCCATGATCTCTAAGTTTGTATCTAAAAGAGAGCTGGTGAACTTTTTGCAGGAACCCTACAAGGTTAACTTTAACTTTTAACTATAAACAGTCATTTGAATGCAATTTTCTTTAATTTTCTATTTTCTTTTCCCAGGGCAGCTCCTGGTGCTGGCTGCTCCCTGGCCGGGGAAGTTCATATGCAAATGTCACTTCAGGTGACAAAAGGAGGTCATGGCCGATGCAGGCATGTGCTGTCAAGTTATATCCTGCTACTAGAATCTGAGTAGCATGTGTGCACATTATCAGTGGGGTGTCTGCACCTTCAGGGTCTGGTGCTGTTACTGGGCCCGCTAAGAGCTCTTCGGCTACCGGGGCAGGGTTGGTGACATTACCTGCCTGTGGTGTTGTTCCGGTGCCGGCTTTCTACTCCTCTGGAGTCAGTGTTGCTGGCCGCCGGATGGGACGCGAATCCTCCATCTTCACCCATTTCAGCAAGGCTGCCTTCCACTTCTCCACTGCAGTCAGCTGACCGGGTTTCGGGTCTGACGGGGGTTCTAGGGACCCCAGCAGGATTTCCTATTCCCCAGGGGCAGCACCCGTACCTGCTCCTCTAGTGCTGGTGTCATCCGCCGCAGCTTCTGGGGTGGTGGGTGCCAGTGACGTGGGCACCCGGGACTCGGTGGCTCTCTCAAATACTGTCCGCTTCCACTAGGTGATGGCAGCCAATTGTGTGCGCAGGAAGTAGCTTGTCAGCTCCTCCACCTCTCCTTCCAGGAGCACCAGGTCAGTTCCAGATGGACAGGTGAAGCCTCGATCTTCCTGGCCGGGGGAGCCTTCCGCTTCCTCTCCACGTCCGACAGGCCTCCATCCTCCTCTCGCCATGATGTCTTCCTAGTGCTCTTCCTTTTCTTACACTCTGTTTTCCGCTCCTGGGTCTTTCTCTGCCCTACTCCTGGGGCGGTGCCTTTTTCCTTTGCCGCCATACTAGGCCAGGAGGCGGACCCCCTTGGCGGTCGGCCATGTTTCTGTCACATAGAAGTAAAGGCAGGGGGCTTTCATGATGTTTTGCGCCCTTGTCTGAGCACTGCCCACAACGGCACGCTCTTCTTCTCCCTGCGCGCCTCGTTCTGCAAATATGGCAGCAATTGTATAGAAATTTCAGCAATGTCTCTGACATGAAAGGCAGTTCAAAATAGGCGCACAGGACCTGATGTTTCGGGTCAGTTCATCCTGTTCGTGATGCCAAAATTGGAGCGTCCGCCAGGGCAGTGGGGATACTCAGTACCTGGCCGCTTCTTAAAGGGGCAGTGTCATGGCAGCAGTGACCCGGTCCACGGCGCTGGGCGTCCAATAAAAGGGGGATATTTACAAGGGATAATAGAGTTTGTAACGAAGTGTTTGTGACGCCACCTGTGGTACTCAGCAATAAAGATATTAGCCGACGCTGCAGATGCAGTCCTCTGGGAGAGTTGGTGATGCAGCAGAGTTGGTAAAGCTCCCCACAGGTGGAGCTTGGTCCCAGGGCAGATGTAATATGTTCAAGATGGATGGTAATAATGTAGTATCTGGCAAGGGACATAACAGTGTTGAGTGAGTGTTTGCAGGAAGAACTTGAGAGGACATAGTCAGGTGCTGTTTCCAAAGCTTTACTCACAGTTCTTGTGTATACAGATGCCTGCATGGTGCCGTGTCCTCCAGGTGAAGAGCTCAGCAAACTCCCATGTACAGTCATGGCCAAAAGTTTTGAGAATGACACAAATATTAATTTTTACAAAGTCTACTGCTTCATTTTTTCTAATGGCAATTTGCATATACTCCAGAATGTTATAAAGAGTGATCAGCTTAACAGCAATTACTTGCAAAGTCAATATTTGGCTAGAAAATGAACTTTATCCCCCAAAACAGATTTCAACATCATTGCAGCCCTGCCTTAAAAGGACCAGCTAACCTCTTTTCAGTGATTGCTCCATTAACACATGTGTGGGTGTTGATGAGGACATGGCTGGAGATCAATCTGTCATGATTAAGTAAGAATGACACCACTGGACACTTTAAAAGGAGGCTGGTGCTTGGCATCATTGTTTCTCTTCTGTTAACCATGGTTATCTCTAAAGAAACACGTGCAGTCATCATTGCAATGCACAAAAATGGCCTAACGGAAGAGTATCGCAGCTAGAAAGATTGCACCTCAGTCAACAATCTATCGCATCATCAAGAACTTCAAGGAGAGAGGTTCCAAAAAGGCTCCAGTGCACCCAAGAAAGACCAGCAAGCGCCAGGACCGTCTCTTAAAAGTGTTTCAGCTGCGGGATCGGGCTACCAGCAGTGCAGAGCTTGCTCAGGAATGGCAGCAGGCAGGTGTGAGTGCATCTGCACGCACTGTGAGGCGGAGACTCTTGGAGCAAGGCCTGGTCTCAAGGAGGGCAGCAAAGAAGCCACTTCTCTCCAGAAAAAACATCATGGACAGACTGATATTCTGCAAAAGGTACAGGCAGTGGACTGCTGAGGACTGGGGTAAAGTTATTTTCTCTGATGAATCCCCTTTTCGATTGTTTGGGACATCAGGAAAACGCCTCATTCGGAGAAGACAAGGTGAGCGCTACCACCAGTCTTGTCTCATGCTAACTGTTAAGCATCCTGAAACCATTCATGTGTGGGGTTGCTTCTCAGCCAAGGGAATCGGCTCTCTCACAGTCTTGCCTAAAAACACAGCCATGAATAAAGAATGGTACCAGAATGTCCTCCAAGAGCAACTTCTCCCAACCCTCCAAGAGCAGTTTGGCGATCAACAATGCCTTTTCCAGCATGATGGAGCACCTTGCCATAAAGCAAAGGTGATAACTAAATGGCTCAGGGAACAAAACATAGAGATTTTGGGTCCATGGCCTGGAAACTCCCTGATCTTAATCCCATTGAGAACTTGTGGTCAATCATCAAGAGACGGGTGGACAAACAAAAACCTAAAAATTCTGACAAAATGAAAGCATTGATTGTGCAAGAATGGACTGCTATCAGTCAGGATTTGGTCCAGAAGTTGATTTAGAGCATGCCAGGGAGAATTGCAGAGGTCCTGAAGAAGAAGGGTCAACACTGCAAATATTGACTTGCTGCATTAACTCATTCTAACTGTCAATATAAGCTTTTGTTACTCATATGTTTGCAATTATATTTCTGTCTGTGATAAAAACATCTGTCAAACACACATAGAAACCAGAGGGCAGCAGATCATGTGAAAATATAATATTTGTGTCATTCTCAAAACTTTTGGCCATGACTGTACACTATGTTCCAAATTATTATGCAAATTGGTTTTAAGTGTCATAGCGTTTTTTGTTTTTGTTTGTAAATGAAACCCATTGATGGTATTGTGTCTCAGAGTTCTTTGGATCACTGAAATCAATCTCAGATACCTTTGAATTAGTTTGCCATGTGAGCCCAATAAAAGGAAAACTGAATGTTCCACGCTATTAAGCAGGCCAGACTTTTCAAGTAACATGGGAAAGAAAAAGGATCTCTCTGCTGCTGAAAAGCATCAAATAGTGCAATGCCTTGGTCAAGGGATGAAAACATTACATATTTCCCAAAAACTTAAGCGTGATCATCGTACTGTTAAGAGATTTGTGGCTGATTCTGAGCACAGACGTGTTCGTGCTGATAAAGGCAGAATGAGGAAGATTTCTGCCTGCCAAGTTCATCGGATTAAGAGAGCAGCTGCTAAAAAGCCATTACAAACCAGCAAACAGATATTTGAAGCTGCTGGTGCCTCTGGAGTCCCTCGAACCACAAGGTGTAGGATCCTTCAAAGGCTTGCTGTGGTGCATAAACCTATGATTCGGCCACCCCTAAACAGTGTTTACAAGCAGAAACGGTTGCAGTGGGCCCAGACATAGATGAAGACTAATTTTCAAACAGTCTTGTTTACTGATGAGTGTCGAGCAACCCTGAATGGTCCAGAAGGATGGAGTAGTGGATGGCTGGTGGATGGCCACCATGTCCCAACCAGGCTGCGACGTAATCAAGGAGGTGGAGGAGTCATGTTTTGGGCCAGAATCATAGGGAAACAGCTGGTAGGGCCCTTTAAGGTTCCTGAAGGTGTGAAAATTACCTCTGCAAAGTATGTAGAGATTCTGACTGACAACTTTCTTCCATGGTATAAAAAGCAGAAACGTGGCTTCAGGAGCAAAATCATCTTCATGCATGACAATGCACCATCTCATGCTGCAAAGAATACCTCTGAGTCATTGGCTGCTATGGGCATAAAAGGAGTTAAACTCATGGTGTGGCCACCATCTTCCCCTGACCTCAAACCTATAGAGAACCTTTGGAGTATCATCAAGCAAAATATCTATGAGGGTGGGAGGCAGTTCACTTCAAAACAGCAGCTCTGGGAGGCTTCATGCAAAGAAATACAAGAAGAAACTCTCCAAAAACTCACAAGTTCAATGGATGAAAGAATTGTGAAGGTGATATCAAAGAAGGGTTCCTATGTTAACATGTAACTTGGCCTGTTAGGATGTTTTGGAGTTAAGTAGCTTTTTTGTTTAGTGAATGTGACCTCCTAATGCTGCAAATTCCACAAATGAGCATTTTCAGTTCTTTAAAAATATAAAATGTTTAGAAATTCTACTGCGCCTAATAATTTGGAACAGTGTATTTTGAGTTTTTATGCATTTTGGAGATTATACTGTTATCATTGGGAGGTTTCTTCAGTAAAATTCGATGTATACTCTAACGGGTGATGACTTTTATTAGACTGACTCATTTGCACCGACCACTTAGGAAAATCAGAGAAAAATATAATTTGCATAATAATTTGGAACATAGTGTAGATTGGGATACACCTTTCCAGGACACCCTTCAATATGTTCCTTTCTCGGCTGTCTCACTGTGCTGACTTTCCACCCTTCTAGTCCAACCCCTCACAGTCAGTGTCCCAATCCAGTAGCCGTGGACCTTGCTGGGCAACTTCCTCCGTGCGTCCCCTGGCTCCTACAGTATATGGCTACCTTTTCGGCAAAGATAACTGTGCTGTGGCGGAAGCACCTACAGTTGCCACTGCCTCCGGCTTGCTAGCTGAGTCTTGAAGTTCTCCACTAGGCTTGGGACCGGTACCCCTATTGCAACCTGGTCCCTCCACTAGAGTTGAGCGTTTCAGGTCGGTCAGATTCATAAGTTGCCGACTTTCGCTAAAGTCGAGTTTCGCCAAGCGAAACCCGACCATAGTGTGAAGTCGGCCATGCGGTCATCGACCCGAGTGCCAAAGTCAGTTTTCAAAGAATGCTTGCAGGTGCCTTTTCTCAGCCAATGAACAAGGACGTACACTGTGGGCAACGAGATGACAAGGGCAGCGTCCACCACCATCTTAGAGAAGAGCATTGCATTGATTGGGTTGCTTTGGGGGTGTCATAGTGTATATAAAAGCCCTGACCGCCAACCGCCATTTTACTTCTGCCGATCTTAACAGTAGGGAGAGGTTGCTGACGCTGTTTATCAGTAGGGAGAGAGTTAGGGCTGGAAAGAGAAGTTCTTATGTGCTTGAGCTGATAGCAATTGTGCTGTACAGTTAGTGTGCAGTGACATGGGAGGATTTTCTTGTGTGAAGCAGTGCTGGATATTAGGCTGCCTGCCAGTGACAGGGGAGGATTTTCGTGTGTGTGCAGCACTGCTTCTTAGGCTGCCTGCTAGCTGTATTGCTGTGTGTACACTGCTGTGCAGACGGCTTTTTACACAGCTCTAATACTTTTATTCTTTCTTTCTGCACATTTACCGAGCGTTCATTTTTTTCCCACACCATATAGAGCTGTACGCCCCTCAGTGTACCGGCTGTTATCACGGACAAATACAGTACATGCTGACTATCCGTGTGTGCAGAGGTGTATCTAGGCTTTCTGGCACCCGGGGCAAGAATTCGGTTCGGCGCCCCCCCCCCGCACACATGCGATTTGCACACTTAGTCATGTACCGACGAGCTGCTCTCCCTAATGCTCTTAATATTCAGTGAAAAACTGAGAGAAGCAGGAAGAGAAGCTCGTTGTCACAGGATCATAAGTATGAAAATCACATATGAGTGAAGTGTCCATGTGATATCTACAGGAACCTGTAGAGCTGAATCCTGACATTGCAGCTTCTGAATTCTCACAACGAATGCACTGCACACTTTTAGGGTTCTCCATTACCGGTGGCAAGAGTACACGGTCATGTCAGCACAAGCATGTGATTTAGATACTTCTGGCCACATTCCGACTAGACGTGCCCGGCCTCGCTTGGTTCATTTTCATTGAGTGAGGCCACACATGTCTAGTCAGCATGTGACTGAATGTATGTAAATCACCGGCACGAGAGAATCCTGACAGCGTGCAGTGTGCACTGTGAGAATTCTGAAATTGACAAATTCTCATGTTTTTATTTATGTTAGGAGCATTAAAGGGGCTGTCCAGGTTTGTGCTGAGTCTGCAGTCATTCTATGTGACACAGACCTGGAGAACCCCTTTAAGCTCCTAACAAATAAAGACATGAGAATTAGTCAATTTCACAAATAATATTTACATCCAGGTACCTTATAGATGATGTCGTCTCTGGAGTCGTTCTCCTTTTCTTCATCTTGTCCAGATCCCATGATGAGTTTTCTCATCCACAGCCGTCTCTGCAGACCTCCATCTTCTCCGCTCTTCTGCACCAACTCTCCGCACGATGCCCTTAAAGACAGAAGAGTCATTATAATGCCCCTATATAAAAATATCTGCAATATACTGTCGCCTCACACTATTCCCCTCCCTCCTCATACTGTCTCCTCTCACATCCCCCTTGTTCACCCTCACTCCCCATACTGTGTCCACATACATTCACCCGTTCACTCCCCATACTGTCTGCACCCATTCCCCATACTGTTTCCTCATGCATACTCTTCAGTACCCTCAAATCCCCCACACACATTAAATCTCCCCATCCCCACTCCAAATCCCCCCACACACATTAAATCCCCACATCCCCACTCCAAATCCCCCCACACAAACAATAACCCCCTATCCCCACTCCAAATTCCTCCACACATAAAATAACCCCCCATTCCCACTCCAAATCCCCCCACACATACAATAACCCCCCATCGCCACTCCAAATCCCCTCACACAACAATAACCCCCATCGCCACTCCAAATCCCCCACATATAAAATAACCCCCATCGCCACTCCAAATCCCCCCACACATACAATAACCCCCCCATCCCCACACCAAATCCCCCCACACACATTAAATCCCCACATCCCCACTCCAAATCCCCCCACACAAACAATAACCCCCATCCCCACTCCAAATTCCCCCACACATAAAATAACCCCCCATTCCCACTCCAAATCCCCCCACACATACAATAACCCCCATCGCCACTCCAAATCCCCTCACACATACAATAACCCCCCATCGCCACTCCAAATCCCCCCACATATAAAATAACCCCATCGCCACTCCAAATCCCCCCACACATACAATAACCCCCCATCGCCACTCCAAATCCCCCCACACATACAATAACCCCCCATCGCCATTCCAAATCCCCCCACACATACAATAACCCCCCATCCCAACCCCAAATCCCCCACACATACAATAACCCCCCATCGCCACTCCAAATCCCCCACACATACAATAACCCCCCATCGCCACTCCAAATCCCCCCACACATACAATAACCCCCCCATCGCCACTCCAAATCCCCCACACATACAATAACCCCCCCATCGCCACTCCAAATCCCCCCACACATACAATAACCCCCCCATCACCACTCCAAATCCCCCCACACATAATGTATCCCCCCATCCCCACTTCAAACCCCCCACACATAAAAGAACCCCCATCCCCACTCCAAATCCCCCACACATAATGTATGACCACACATCCCCACTCCAAATCCCCCCACACATAATGTATCCCCCCATCCCCACTCCAAATCCCCCCACACATAATGTATCCCCCCATCCCCATTCTAAATCCCCCCACACATAATGTATCCCCCCATCCCCACTCCAAATCCCCCCACACATAATGTATCCCCCCATCCCCATTCTAAATCCCCCACACATAATGTATCCCCCCATCCCCACTCTAAATCCCCCCCATACACTCACACAGTATGTCCCCGTTAATCTTCGGTGGTTCTTCAGCTCCTCTGGAGCACACTTACCACCACTGTTCCCCCTTCTGAGCGCCAGTGAGTGACGTCAGCAGTGTGATCACATGATCTGATCACGCTGCAGACGTCGCTCTGACCCGGAGGTCAGAGCTTCAATTGTACTGGCGTCTGTTTAGACGCCAGTACAATTGGTCCCTGGGAGCCGGCACGCAGCAGCTTCTCTGCGCCGGCTGTCAGCATGACAGCCGGCACAGGGAACCGCCGACTCCCAGGCCGGGGGCGGCAGAACGCAGCCGCAGGGGAGACACTGCAGACCGCCGCATTAGGCGGCCCGACTGCGCCCCCTGCTGGCTGCGCCCGGGGCACCTGCCCCGGCTGCCCCCCCCTAGATACGCCCCTGCGTGTGTGACTCCAGAAATATAGACGGAGAATTACAATTTATCCTACATTGTATACAGCTGTATGCTTCTGATACAGTACCCTTTTTCAGCATTTTATATTCTGGTCTAATCCATACTGAGCCTGAGAGCATCTGTGTGTGACTCCTGAAATATATATGGCGATTTACAATTTGCCCCTATACTATGTAAACCTGGTATCTTCTGATACAGTACCCTTTTTCTGCTTTTTATATTCTGGTCTAATCCATACTGAGCCTGAGAGCGTCTGTGTGTGACTCCTGAAATATATATGGCGATTTACAATTTGCCCCAATACTATATACACCTGGTATCTTCTGATAAAGTACCCTTTTTCTGCTTTTTATATTCTGGTCTAATCCATACTGAGCCTGAGAGTGTCTGTGTGTGACTCCTGAAATATATACGGAGATTTACAATTATCCCCTATATTATATACACCTGGTATCTTCTGACACAGTACTCTTTTTCTGCTTTTCATATTCAGGTCTAATCCATACTGAGCCTGAGAGCATCTGTGTGTGACTCCTGAAATATATAAGGAGATTTACAATTTGCCCCTATACTGTATACACCTGGTATCTTCTGATACAGTACCCTTTTTCTGATTTTTATATTCTGGTCTAATTCATACTGAGCCTGAGAGCGTCTTTGTGTGACTCCTGAATTATATACGGAGATTTACAATTTTCCCCAATACTGTATACACCTGGTATCTTCTGATACAGTATCCTTTTTCTACTTTTTATATTCTGGTCTAATCCATACTGAGCCTAAAAGCGTCAGTGTGTGACTCCTAAAATATATACGGAGATTTACAATTTTCCCCAATACTATATACACCTGGTATCTCCTGATACAGCACCCTTTTACTGCTTTTTATAGTTTGGTCTAATCCATACTGAGCCTGAGAGTGTCTGTGTGTGACTCCTGAAACACATGCGGAGATTTACAATTTGCCCCTAAACTATATACACCTGGTATCTTCTGATACAGTACCCTTTTTCTGCTTTTTATATTCTTGTCTAATCCATACTGAGCCTGAGAGAATCTGTGTGAAACTCCTGAAATATATGCGGAGATTTACAATTTTCCCCAATACTATAAACACCTGGTATCTTCTGATACAGTACCCTTTTTCTACTTTTTATATTCTGGTCTAATCCATACTCAGCCTCAGAGCATCTGTGTATGACTCCTGAAATATATATGGAGATTTACAATTTGCCTCTATACTATATACACCTGATATCTTCTGATACAGTACCCTTTTTCTGCTTTTTATATTCTGGTCTAATACATACTGAGCCTGAGAGCATTTGTATGAAACTCCTGAAATATATACAGAGATTTACACCAATACTGATGCTTTGCCTTGCTCTTCCCACTTGCCTTGTGGTGGTGCCAAATGGGGTTCAAATTTACCTTTGTATTTTCAGGTGACTTTCAGCCCTGCAGTTAATAATGGAGAGGCGTCTATAAGATGCCTCTATATTACTAACTCCATAGTTAAATTGTCATTGAATTCCTGGTCTCCTGTAAAAAAAAAATTAAAAACAAGATCCCTCACCTGTTCAACATACTGTCCCATGCCGTAATTCATGTGTGCGATAATTGGATTTCAACCTGGACCGTGCCAAGATTCAACCATCCAGGCTGAAAGCTACAGGAGAATGAGGTGCTGTGAGCACAGCTTCAGTGACTAGCAGTGACATTATCGAAATTACCGCAGGTCACTTTAGTGTGAGCCAGGCCGATGAACTGCAGTGACCTCAGTGAGATCAGCTATATCAGAGATAAAGTTTCACTGTCCATCTTGGCACCGACCAGGTTGAGAAACAATTGTCAGACTGAGGGATATTGTTATTTTTTTATTATTTTTTTGCAGTAGACCAGGGCTTCAATGTAATGGGTGTACGGTGAGTATAACTATCTTTGTTATTTTTAAATAAATTTTTAAAATGGTGTGTATTTTTATTTCAAATAAAGGATTTTATTGTGGGTGTATTTTACTAACAATAAGACTATGGGGTTAGTAATGGCTATGTGTTTAGTTGCTGGGCTTGATGTCACCTGAAAATACAAGGGTGAGATTAACTGCACACATATGAACCCCACTTGTCACCGACACAGAGCAAATGGGAAGAGCCGGGCAAAGCACCAGAATTGCTGCATTTAATAGATGCTCCTTTTCTGGGGTGGCTGCAGGCTGCTATTTTTAGCCTGGGGTGGGCCAATATCCATAGCTCCTTAACAGCCTAAAAATACCAGCCCCAGCTGTCTATTTTAGCTTGGCTGGTTGTCAAAAATATGGGGGACCCAACGCATTTTTTTTAATTAATTATTTATTTAAATAATTTTAAAAAATAGAGTTGGGACCAATCTATTTTTGGTAACCAGCCATGCTGCAACCATGCTGCTTATCAAAAATGGAAAGACCCAACATATTTTTTTTTTATTTATTTACAATGGGAGAAATAGGTTTTTGATTTCTTGCTGATTTTGTATGTTTGCCCACTGACAAAGAAAAATGAACAGTCTATAATTTTAAGGGTAGGTTAATTTTAAAATTGAGAGATAGAATATGAAAAATAAAATCTGGAAAATCACATTGTATAAATTTGTTTGCATTTTGCGGTGAGAAATAAGTATTGCTGGCAAGCATAGCAGTCAGACTCTTTTTGTAGTTGACTTTTTTGTTATTTCCCCCACTGTATTTATAGCGCAGGCGCTGGCTAATGAATACTCCCATCAGCCATGACTGCATCCGTTGTTATTAGCGGCATCAGGCTTAGGCTGATGGAAATAGTACTTTCTCATCTGCCAACGCCTCTGTTCCTTGAGGTAAACTTTTTACTGCCGGTCACAGCTGCTGGCACTCTAACTAGTGGTAATAATCTTATCGACGATCAGGGTCGTCGGTGTTTCTCACACTGTCATACAGATGACAGCGTGGGAAACACATTATATTTGAGGTGAAGTTCCTGAGCATTAGCACGGACTTCCTGCAGAAGTCCGATTTCAGGATCCGTGCCCAAACAGCAGTTGTTCGGTACGAACTCCTAACTTTACTGTTCGGGTTCGCCCATCTCTAATGATCACCACTGTCCCCACTGGGACTCACAATCTAATTTCCGTATCAGTGTTTTTGAAGTGTGGGAGGAAATTGGAGTACCCAGATGAAACCCACCCAAACACTGGAAGAACATACAAACACCTTGCCGATGTTGTGATTGGTGATATTTAAAGTCAGGACCCCAATTGCGCAAGGGAAGAGTGCTTACATCTGAGCCACTGTTCTCATTTAGCGTTTCATACATACATCTTCTTAATGGCTGCAAAAAGTAGAGAATTTTGGCTGATATGGTTTTGACATCTAAAAATTAGATGTTATCAGTTTGAATGCACTCATGTTACTTAAAGTCAATCATGACATGAATAATTTCTCACTGTTGTTTAAGATGTAAGTGTCTATACACATTGGATGTACTATAAACCTTCAACAGCAGATTTTTAGGAGGAAGAATATTGTGAATGTTAGATTTTAACATAACTGATCTTTGCTCTGAAGAAAGATAAGTTTCTAGTTTAGCACTTAGCTATCTTTATCAGTCCAATAAACAATAATTAGAGTTGGGGTGAGCTTGGCTGACTGGCACTCTGTTCAGAAGGAGCTCTGTACACTGCCCCATTCTCTGGATGGTGAAAGTCCCAGCTGTAGGGCCCTCAGTGATCAGTATGTTAAAACATGCAGTGCCAAGAAAAAGTACCACGTGACCTTTTCCAATTTTTTTCATGTTACGTCCACAAACATTTTTATTGGGATTATATGTGATATATCAACACAAAGTATCAAATATTTGTGAAGTGTAAAGTAAATGATATATGATTCTCTAATTATTTTAAAAATATAATTCTAAAAATTGTGACATGCATTTGTATTCAGCCCTCTAAAGTCTAATATCCCTAAATACAACCCTTAGTGATCAATTACCTTCTGAAGTCACGTCATTAGTAAATTAAATCCACATGTGTGTAATTTAACTCTTATTATAGCTACAACTGTTCTGTGAAGGCCTCAGAGGTTTTTTTGAGAACATTAGGGATCAAACAGTATCATGAAGACCAAGAAACAGGTCAGGGATGTAGTTATGGATATGAGTAAAGCAGGGTTAGGTTACAAAAAATAGCCCAAACTCTGAACATCTCACAGAGCACTACTTAATGCGTTATTGAAAAATGGAAGGAATATGGCACTACTGCATACCAAGACACTTTGTTCATCTAAACAAATGTTTCCCAAATTCCAGTCTTCATTGCTCACATGTCATGTATTCAGGATTTCTTTAGTGTTTCACATGTGATAAAGTTGACATCAAGGCATTAAGAATTCTTTCAACTGTGTAATACTATGGAAATCCTAAAAACATGACCTTTTGGGGACATTGAGGACTGCAGTTTTGGAAACACTGATCTAAACTGAAATCCTAATCAAGGAGAGCACTAATTATGTAGGAGATAAGAGGTCATGGTCACTCTGAGGAAGCTGCAGAGATCCACAGCTCAGGTGGGAGAATCTGTCCACAGGACAACTATTGAGGGTATGCCACACTAAGCGAGATCGCTAACTAGATCGCTAACGAGATCACTACTGTGTCACCATTTATGACGCAGTAGCGATCTCGTTAGCGACTTAGCTGTGTGTGACATGTAGCAGCGATGTGGCCCCTGCTGAGATGTCGTTGATCGCTTATAAACATTCTGAGCCGTTTTTGGTCGTTGGTGTCCTGCTGGTGAGCCTGAATCGCTGAGTGTGACACCCTTTATGAACGACTTCACCAGCATCGCAGGTGGGGCTAGGTTTTCCCAACGACCGCAGAGGTCGTTATACAGATCGCTGATGAGTTGTGTTTGGAATCACAGATCGCTGACGAGTTGTGTTTGGAATCTAAACAGCTAAGTCGCTAACGAGATCGCTACTGCATCATAAATGGTGACGCAGTAGCGATCTCGTTAGCGATCTCGCTTAGTGTGGCATACCCTTTAGTTGTGTACTTCACAAATCTGGCCTTTATAAAGGAGTGGCAAGAAGAAAGTCAGTTTTGAAAGCAAGTTCAGTTTACAGTTTTGCAAAAAGCCATCTAAGCCACACAGTTAGCATGTGGAATAACGTGCTTTGCTAAGCTTAGACTGAAGTAGAACTTTTTGTAATAAATGCAAACAGCTATGCATAGCGATAAACTAATACTGCACATCACGCTGAAAACACCACCCTCACTATCAAACATGGGGTGGTAGCATCATGCTGTGGGGATGTTTTTCTTCAGCAGGTACAGATAAACTGGTCATAGTTTATGGGAAGATGGATGGCGCTTAATACAGGGCAATCCTAGAGGAAAACCTATTAGAGGCTGAAAAAAACTTGTGATTGGGGCGTATTTTAACCTTCCAGCAGGTTAATGAATTCTAAAACAGAATTTCTATGATTAGATAGAAAAAAAGATTTTACTATGTAGAGACAATAATACTATATGCTAACCGTGGTCATAAATCAAATCTTGCTTAAAATAAATTAAATTAAAAATGTGTTTTGCAAAATACGATAATACACCCAATATCTTGCTTGAGGTTTATCATCTACTATAAACTTATTTCACCTCATTATTTTCATATTTGCTTGATAATTATGTAATAATAGTGTAGAGAAACATATGATAGGATTTTGTAAAATCCCAAATATGAGTAATATAGCCTTGATTACTTAGTCTCATATAGACAAAACATTACATTTTACATTTTACAGAAAAAGAAATGCATAATGTTAAATCTGTCCCAATTATAAACAAAAATAAATAGGACTATAACAAGTATTATGGGTTCTATTAAAATATGATTTTTTTTAGTGATGATAGTAAAATAGAGACTTTCAAAATAAGCAAGGTGAGACTGACTCACCAGAGCTGGCACAACAATGTGTCTAAAAGGTTGAACAGAAAAGTATGCTTTGGAGCTAAGTTCCTAATAGGCATAGTTGACTCTTTTGATGCTGTGCCCTTTATGTGCAATGTATTTAAAGAGGACTTTCAAGGATCTGCATAACTGGCAGGTGAATTATATCCTGTAAGGGCAAAGAAAACCAATTACAAAAATCTAAAACACCATTCGGTTTTAAGGTCTCATGCTCAATGACAAAGATCTAACTATATGTAAGTAACAAATAGGTTTACAGAAAAATATGAGACTATATACATTTTTATTATATTCTTAAAACTTAGGTTAGGTTCAAACTTACATCAGAGCCCTGTTCAAAGGCTGGATATGTTTATTTAGAAAGGAACAAAAAATGGCACTTCAAATGCTTCTAAGATCCTAGCTTTAAACTCTAGCTCCTGCCTTTTGAATTGTTGCAGCTATAGCTTAGTAAAAGAACATTACATATTCTGGCCTTTATTCCTGGAACTGACACTTACACTCGTCAGTGAAAAGCAGGAATCAACAGATACTTGTGGACAGCACTAGTCATATGGAACTAAATGAACCTGGCACCCATATCAAGTGCCGATAAATAAATATTAATGAACTTGAAAGATATTCTGAATAAATAATATGAATTTCTCTATGAATTATAGTCTGCAGGGCCAGCGTCAGCACCTGGCGCACCAGGGCAAGTGCCAGGGCCCTGAGCAGGCTGGAGGGCCCACTCGACGTCAGGGACATCGGCACACTATGGGGGCCCGGTGTCTGTGCCAGTGCTGACTCCCATGAGTGGGCCCCCGCATGCTCATGGCCCTGTTATTTGTGATACTTACCTCTCCCCGTTCCATCACTGCGGCGTCTTCTGACTGTGACGTTCAGGTCAGGGGAAGCTATGACGTCACGTCTGTGTGCCCTCTGCCTGAACAGTCACAGTGCAGAGAGCTGGAAAATGGCAACGCTGAGGAATCCAGAGCAGAGCAGCAAGGAGAGGTGAGTATTTCATTTTTTTTTTTATGTTTGGAGCATTACATATAGGGACCATCATAAACTGGTATGAGGCCCATTATACTTTGAAGCATCGTATATGGAGCCCATTATACACTGGAGCATCATATATGGGGCCCATTATACACTGGAGCATCAAATATGGGGCCAATTATATATGGATCATTATATGGGCCCATCATATACTGGAGCATTATATGGAGTCCATCATATAATGTATGGAACATTATATGGGCCTCTTTATGCATTTAGCAACACATTGGGCTCATTATTCTTTATGGAGCAATGTATGGGCCTATTATATACTGTATGGAGCAATATATGGGACCCATTATACAGTATGGAGCATTATATGGGGTCCATTATTCTGTATTGCATGGCCTATGAGAACTCACCTTTGCATGTCAGGCATGTCACTCTCAACAAGAAGAAACTTTACCCCTTAGACCAACAGTCAGAGACCTCTAATAAAGTCAAACAATTTTTTATGCTTTGCACTGAGGAAGGGCTATAACCAGAAACACCATGTCTGCAAATTCAGATATTGAGATTCTAGTTTGGCTTTTATCCTATGTCATATGGCAAAGCAAGTTAAAGGGTCGATATTGACTTTTAAGATTGCTACTTTAATAGCTGGCACTAGAGTTCAAGTCCTCTTCCACTATGAAGAGACAATTTTCATAATTTAATTCTGAGAGAAGCATGCATGGCCTATAAGTCTTCTCACACTGGCATGTCAGACATGTCACTCTCCATGAGAAGAGACCCCTTAGACCACAGTTTTTACAATGACATTAAAATTAGATTTTTACATATTTGTATAAATGTACTATTATTTAAATGATTAGAAATAGCACATTTCAAGTGGAAAATGTAAAGAGTCTTAAACATTCAAATGTATCTTATTCTTTTTAAGAAAAATAAATGTTATGCATGATTTCAATTGAGATTGATTTTGTAAGATTCTTTAAGATTCTTGCAGAGCCTAAAATTTTCCTTGTTATTGCTAAGTAAGTGCCTCAAGTAGATGCAAGTGTTCTTGTAATTCATGGGAGATGCCATTGTAATAACATGTACATGCTAAGCATTGCTGACACTAAACATTGAATTCTTCATGTGTGCATGACCCAAAATCATCACCTAGGCGTTAATTAAGAAAAATAATCATTTAAAACTTACTGAAGATTGTGATGACCCTGCAGAAATTCCTTGTATTTAAAAAAAAGTCAAGGACATCTATAAGAAAAACATAGAGAAACAGAGAACAGACTCATTTTGCTGCCACGTCTTTATAAACTTTAACAGGAAATCTCTACACAGAAAAGCTATCTCTTCATTTCAATTTCCAGACCAGGTAGGGCAGTAATAACTGGGCTTGACAAGACAAACATGAATAAAAAGGTAAAAGTCAAAGAAAGCAATGATAGAGGAGCAAAAGTTAAACTTTATCATTTTATGTAGGTTTTGTTTTCTTTGCCATATCAGAAGAAGCAGTTACATTAATATCTTTGGGTAATTTTTTGACGGAATTCTAAGCATTTGTATTTGACGTCAAAGAGATTTTTTCCCTTCAAAATCGGAGAGTTATTACAGGATCTTTATAAAAAAAAAAGATGTCCCAAATAAATTGTTTGACGTAAACACTGATATGATTAATTATACATAATAGAATATAAACTTGAAAGTTTGAAAAGTGTCTTCCAGCTAAATTTGTATCAGTCACCTCTATGTGAATGCAATGTACAATATACCATATTGACCTTTACTATATTTAGAATCAAGGCAAAAGATCTTAAATTACTAACTCACAATTAATACTTGTGTTCAAAAAAGCTCCAAAATTTGTGCAGAAATATTTCTGTATATTGCACACACTACTTCACATCACAACGTAACAGTAAATCAACTGATGCAGAAAGCATCCATGAACTACAGGTTTAACAGAAGTGTATAGCTTTCAGCTTATGCATTTTAGTGCCACATGGTCCTTTGTGAATTATTTTTGTTAGATTTTAGAAAGCAAATCCATTGACAATCTAATATGAGTTAGCTGAAATTGTTTTTTTAACGGGAAGCCTATTTTAAATTTGTATGTGATATTTTCTTGTCAAGAAAAATTGCAGTGGAGCTTTGGAAGCCAATAATCTAACCCTATCAAGTAAAATATGAAAGATAAAGTGCAATCAATTCATGTGTTAGAATATCAAAGCTAAAGTTATTGCACTCACTCCGCTTGTTGCACTAGAGGCACCACATTCTCAGCTAGTTTGGTTCATAAAGCACTACTAGCGATTAATCTGACTGGTTAGCGTTTTGCTTGAACCAGCTTATTAACCCATCTATGACCAATGACATATAGGTACGTCATCGGTTGTGTCGCTGCCTTAGATGTGGGTTCCAGCACTTAGTCTGAGCCAGCATATTTCCCTGCACATGACAGCTGATCTGATCAGCTGTCATGTGCTTCTAACAAAAGCAGGTGGATCTCTGACAGCAGTATGTAACGCGCTGGGCAAAAGCGCTTTACAAGACTCGCCCATTGGCATCCCCGTTATGTGATCGCACGTGGAGTACTGATGGGTGGTCATGGCAGCCGGAGGACTGCAGAAGACCCCCATGCCTGTCATTGTAAAATTTAAAGTTAATTTTTTTTTACAAAACTGTGAAAAAAATGTAAAAAACAAATCGAAATGCAAAAATTACTTGTTTTGTCCTCAGCAACAATGCAATAAAATGCAATAACGGGCGATCAAAAATGGCATCAATAAAAACTTCAGCTCAGCAGACTAAAAATAATCCACCTCACAGCCCCAAATCAAGAAAAATGAAGACACTATCGGTCTTGGAAAATGGCAACATAAACCGAGAATTCTTCTTACAAATTTCGTATTTTTTTCTCCACTTAAATAAAAAAAGAACCTATACATGTTTAGTATCTGCATACTCGTAATGACCTGGGGAATCATGTCCGCGGTCAGTTTAAGCATTTAGTGAACATGGTAAATAAAAAATCCCCAAAAACAATTGTAGAGTTGCACTTTTTTTTGCAATTTCACCGCACTTGGAAGGACCTTCAGCTATATAAAGATCTGTTGAGGACTAGTACACCAGAGTGCCTGTACTTAAAGCACAGTAAGCATTAGCCAGGCAGAAAGCAAATTTTAGAAAAACAGGAATCCACCAAAAGTGGCAGATGACCACAGCTTTGTCAAAGGCAGCGCGATTGTGAAACAAAATAGTGTGAAAATTGACCATTAGAGTTGGAAAAATTTGCTGTCAACTGCACCATTTAGCGCTACCATAACACTGCCTCGAGAAGGGACATTAGTTTGGAAAAGTATACTACCTAATTTTTAAAGTACAATCTGCAAACTGTGAACAGTGTAAAAAATTTTTGAAAAGACTCTGAAATTGATGTTTGAGACTATTAAAAAATTGCATTAATTTCCATTTGAATATCACATATTTATACTTCAACACTAAAGGTACTGCCACACTAAACAATCCCGCTAGCGATCACGATAACGACGCATACTAATGCGATCGCTAGCGGGATTGTTTCTATATCGCTAAATGCGGCCACATTTAGCGATATAGTTAACGACGCTATCGCCGTTAGCGATCTTCTTAACGACTTTAGCGGTACAAAAGTACCGCTAAATCGCTAAGAAAAGGTGCCACACTAGCGATATATACTTACCCAGCGGGAGCGCCGACGATAAAATAGGGTCCGGAGCGATTCCAGCGACGAGCGAGATCACAGCAGGAAGCTCGTCGCTGGAAGCTGCTGCACTGAACAACATCGCTAACAGGATCGCTAAATAGTGACGTTTTTTTAGCGATCCCGTTAGCGATATAGTTAACGACGCTATCGCCGTTAGCGATCTTCTTAACGACTTTAGCGGTACAAAAGTACCGCTAAATCGCTAAGAAAAGGTGCCACACTAGCGATATATACTTACCCAGCGGGAGCGCCGACGAGAAAATAGGGTCCGGAACGATTCCAGCGACGAGCGAGATCACAGCAGGAAGCTCGTCGCTGGAAGCTGCCGCACTGAACAACATCGCTAACGGGATCGCTAAATAGTGACGTTTTTTAGCGATCCCGTTAGCGATATTGTTCAGTGTGGCATACCCTTAAGTCTCAACTTGGGATCAAAGGCAGCAATAAATCACAGGAAGTGTCTTATTTGCTAGAGGCAAGATGTTCAACTCACCTCAGGGGCACTCTACTGTAGTATGGAAGGCAGCACATAATAGGTGAATTTTTTCTCCCTAAATATCTAAATGGCTTTCTTTTTCTTTAAAGGCATATTGCTCTGGTGCATAGTCATATAGTGAAGCTTATTTAAAAATAAAAAGAAGTGGCATTTACATCTATGAAAGAAAGAATCAAAAATAAAAAGTCTGAACAAGCGCATCACAAATGTATCATTGTGTACATGCATATGTTACGTGTATATTTTATTTATGCTTCTCTGCATGTGTGCATAATGGGAATGTGTGTTTAATCTGTGGAAATGCATGTACAAAGTATTAGCATGTGAATATTTTATTTATGTGACAATCATGCAGTGCCTGATACTGAATAGATGGAGGAAATCCAGTAATTCATTGATGTCTGAGAACGACGTGCATTATATGTATATGAAATAATTAATTTAATTAAACTATTAATTATTTTATTGATTTGTTTTAACAATTATTTATTTATTATGCAATCAGGGGAATGGGGTAACTAATGCATGGTAATACAGTATGTGATTGTAAACTGGGGGAAATGATTCATTAATATACTAATGTGGGAGGGGGATGAAAGATGATTACTGCAATGTTTTACCCACATTAGGCTTCTGTGCAGTTGATATGATTTCAATGATGCGGTCTAATTTTACCAGAAATAATATTATTTTGTAGCAGCTAATTACTACTGATTACTTAATTATTACTGATTATTACTTTACTGAAATTATAAGAGACCCTACAGACTTAACCTACTACAGACATAATGTCAGCCACTGATATGAACCTTGTAGGTGTTTATTTAAGAGGAAGTTGTTACTTCACATTTTTCATGTTTTGCAGGGTACAGTCAGACCTTTTGGTGTTGGCTTGAGATATTGGTGAATCTGTCTCTGTAGGGTGCACATGTATAGCGCTGGGCAGCCCGCCTGATCTAATTGTACGGACGTCACTAACAGTCTGTAAGCCAGACACTGTGCAATACACTTATCTGTGTGACTGTCATCTTATATAAGAATTGTCTGTGTGCATTTCTAATACTAGCTACTACTACAGTGTGTGAGATGCTGTTTCATCAGTATTTTGCACATGTGCTGCCTTTGCCTTAATTACGGAGGCTTGCTGCATCCTGCAGTGCATTAATATTATGTCTTGGTATTTGTAACTGCTAGTGATTAGTGATGAGCGAACGTGCTCGCCACTACTCGTTACTCGCCCGAGTGTCACGGTAGTCGGTGTACTCGGCGAGCGCTGAGCATTTTTGGGATTACTCGGCGGGAACTCCGGCCTCCACCCAGCTTTTTTGGCGGACTTTACAGACCCAATCACGATCCAGGGATTGTCTGCCAGGCAATGAAACACCGCAGCCATCTTTGTTGTGGTCGTGCAGTGATTGGCTGGCCGCACAGCATCATCAGGGGTATAAGAGACAAGACGCCGCACTGCTCGGCGCATTCAGCTCCAGATTTAGATAGTGTAAGAAGAACAGCTGCCGAGTTAGGGTCAGATTTGGGATTTCTTAGTCAGTGTGGGGTCTACCATCCTAAACTACTGAAATCCAGATAAATCAACAGTCCTTCTAAGGACTAATTCCAGAGTATATAGGTTCCAGTGTTAGGTAGGCAGGGGAGTGTACGTCGCTCTATACACATCAGTGCAAGGCCTGCAGGCACTGTATGTGTGTATATAGATCATTGCATGCATCAAGAGGGTCCATTCCCTTCCTGTGTTCTGGTGCTGCAGCTACCTGTAGGATAGATTGGCTGTATACACCAAGCCCAGGTGTAATTGGCTTTGAAAATTTTTTAGCCAGAGCATTTTTTATTGCAAAGCAATCCAGACCCATTTTTTTTCTCCATTTGCTTTTTGACAGTGCACAATACAGCCAGATCCTTTTCCTAGCACAGCCTGAAAATCCAGCAATTTTAAAGGGGTCCCAAACATCCCCTTTGAGTGCGCAGAGAAATATTTAATTTTTATGTGATACGGTATAGTAGATTTTTTTTTGAGACACAATTTCTTGACATTATTTTGCTGACCAAAAAAATACAGGACAAATATTTTACAGTGTAGCATAACTGTGGCACGCCTCATCCATCCGTCTGCTAAATATTTTGGTCTTTTTAGCCCTAAATCAATTTTTTTTTTGCTGTCTGGCACTGTACTTATATACAGCACTATTTAGCCAAAAAAAAGGCCACACGTTTGTCGTAGTAGTATCTCTGTGCCAGCTGATATCTTTGCGTGATCAAAGTTTGGCCAGTTTACGGCAGTTTTCTTTTTTTGTCCTGTTTGTCACTGAACTTATATACAGCACTATTTAGCCCCCCCCCCAAAAAAAATAGGCTACACATTTGTCATAGTGGTATCTCTGTGCTAGCTCATATCTGTGCATGCAGAAAGTTTGGCAAGTTTACGGCGGTTTTCTTTTTTTGTCCTGGGTGTCACTTTACTTAAATACAGCAGTATTTAGCAAAACAAAACAATACAGGCCACACATTTTTGGTGTGTTATCTCCATGCCAGCTAATATCTGTGCGTGCTCAAAGTTTGGCCACTTTACGGCAGTTTTCTTTTCTGTCCTTGGTGTCACTGTACTTATATAAGCAGTATTTTGCGAAAAAATTAAAAAAATGACAGGACACACATTTTTCGGTGTGGTATCTCCGTGCCAGCTGATATCTGTGCTTGCTCAAAGTTTGGCCATTTTAGGCTGGTTTTCCTTTTCTTAGCCTGGGTGTCACTGCACTTATATATAGCACTATTTATCCAAAAAAAAAACAAAATACAGGCCACACATTTGTCGTAGTGGTATCTCCGTGCCAGCTCATATCTGTGTGTGCTGAAAGTTTGGTCAGTTTACGGTGCTTTTCTTTTTTTGTCCTGGGTGCCACTGAAGTTATATACAGCATTAGTTAGCAAAACAACAAAGAAAAAAAACACACATTTGTCGTAGTGGTATCTCCGTGCCAGCTGATATCTGTGTGTGCTCAAAGTTTGGCCATTTTACGCCAGTTTTCCTTTCTTTGGCCTGGGTGTCACTGTACTTATATACGGCATTATTTAGCCAAAAAATTAAAAAAAGGACAGGCCACACATTTTTCGGTGTGGTATCTCCATGCCAGCTGATATCTGAGCGTGCTCAAAGTTTGGCGAGTTTACAACGGTTTTCTTTTTTTTGTCCTGTGGGTCACTGTACCTATATACAGCACTATTTAGCAAAAAAAAAACAAAATACAGGCCACACATTTGTCATAGTGATATCTCCGTGCCAGCTAGTATCTGTGCGTGCTAAAAGTTTGGCCAGTTTACTCCAGTTTTATTTTTTTGTCCTGGGTGTCACTGTACTTATATAGAGCAGTATTTAGCAAAAAAAAATACAGGCCACACATTTTTCAGCGTGTTATCTCCGTGCCAGGTAATATCTGTGCATGCTCAAATTTTGGCCAGTTTACGGCGCTTTTCTTTTTTTGTCCTGGGTGTCACTGAACTTATACACATCAGTATTTAGCAAAAAAAAAAGAAAAAAAAACACACATTTGTTGTAGTGGTATCTCCGTGCCAGCTCATATCTGTTCTTGCTGAAAATTTGGCCAGTTTAAGGCGGTTTTCTTTTCTGTGCTTGATGTCACTGTACTTATATACAGCAATATTTAGCAAAACAATTAAAAAACGGACAGGCCACACATTTTTCGGTGTGGTATCTCCGTGCCAGCTGATATCTGTGCATGCTCAAAGTTTGGCCATTTAGGCCAGTTTTCCATTTTTTTGGCCTGGGTGTCACTGTACTTATATATGGCATTATTTAGCTAAAAAACTAAAAAAAGGACAGGCCACACATTTGTCATAGTGGTATCTCTGTGCCAGCTCATATCTGTGCATGCTGAAGGTTTGGCCAGTTTATGCCAGTTTTCTTTTTTGTCCTGGGTGTCACTGGACTTATATACAGCAGTATTTAGCAAAAAAAAATACAGGCCACACATTTTTCGGTGTGGTATCTCCATGCCAGCTAATATCTGTGCGTACTGAAAGTTTGGCCAGTTTACGGTGCTTTTCTTTTTTGTCCTGGGTGTCACTGTACTTATAAACAGCAGTAGTTAGCAAAAAAAATAAAATAAAAAATGCACATTTGTCGTAGTGGTATCTCCCTGCCAGCTCATATCTGTGCGTGCTGAAAGTTTGGACAATTTACGGCGGTTTTCATTTGTGCTCAAAGTTTGGCCAGATAACGGCGGTTTTCTTTTTTTGCCCTGTGTGTCACTGTACTTACATAAAGCACTATTTAGCCAAGAAAAAAAACAAAATACAGGCCACACATTTGTCACATTGGTGTCTCCGTGCCAGCTCATATCTGTGCGTGCTTAAAGTTTGGCCAGTTTTCTTTTTTTGGCCTGGGTGTTACTGTAGTTACATACAGCAGTATTTAGCAAAAAAAAAGTACAGGCCACACAATTATCGGTGTGGTATTTCCGTGCCAGCACATATCTGTGCATGCTCAATGTTTGGCCAATTTACGGCGGTTTTCTTTTTTGTCCTGGGTGTCACTGTACTTATATACAGCAGTATTTAACCAAAAAATTTTAAAAAAAAGTACAGGCTACACATTTTTCAGTGTGGTATCTCCGTGCCAGCTTAAATCTGTGCATGCTCAAAGTTTGCCCATTTTAGGCCGATTTTTCCTTTTTTTTGGCCTGGGTGTCACTGTACTTGTATACAGCATTATTTAGCCAAAGAATTAAAAACAGGAAATGCCACACGTTTTTCGGTGTGGTATCTCCGTGCCAGCCAAAATCTGTGCGTGCTCAAAGTTTGGCCATTTTAGGCCGGTTTTCCTTTTTTTTGCCTGGGTGTCACTGTACTTATATACAGCACTAGAGATGAGCAACTTTGGCTCCGGGAGGTCGAGTCGGGTTTCGGACCACAAGACTTTCCCAAAAGTCGAGTCGAGCAAAGTCGGCTGACTAACGGAAAAGGTTGAGTCAGAGTCGAAAATCTGACCCCAATGCAAGTCAATGGGGAATAAAAGTCGGTAGTGAGTGGAGAACAGTAAACACATCTACAGTGCCCATTTCAATGCCAACGACATCAATTCTTATTACTTAAGCTTGTCAATCTTAATTTACTTTATAATAATAGTAACGCATTGAAAACTGTGGATTATTTGGCTAAAGTTGTGTGGGGGCAGGGCTGGCTCCAGGTTTTCATGGGCCCGGGCCAAAGAGTCTCAATGGGCCCTTTTAACACATACAACAATTCATGATGCTCCGATACGACAGAGAAATATAGGTATAGTACAATGCCAAATACTTCACTTCTTACATTACATGACTGATATCTATTGTAAATCCTACAATAGCTCAAAAAACAGACAGTATAGTCCTCCATACAGTATTATGGGCACCACATAGTGTTCCATACAGAATAATGAGCCCCATATATTGCTCCAAACATAATTGGTCCCATATAATGTTCCATACAGTATACGATGAGCTCCACATAATGCTCCAGTATATGATGGGCCCCATGGATGATGCTCCAGTGTATGATGGGCCTATATAATGCTTCATATATAATGGGCCCTATATAATGCTCCATTGTTTAATGGGCCCCGTATATGATGCTTCAGTGTATGATGGGCCACATTTATAATGCTCCAGTGTATGATGGGACCCATATATAATGCTCCAGTGTATAATGGGCCCTATCTATGATGCTCAAGTGTATGATGGGCTCCATATATAATTCTCCAGTGTATAATGCTCCCCATATATTGCTCCAAACATTAAAAAAAATGAAATACCTCTCCTCGCTGGGCACTGCTCTACTCTGGACTCCTCAGCGTCATCATCTTCCAGCTCTCTGCACTGTGACTGTTCAGGCAAAAGGCACACAGACGTCACGTCATCGCACTCTCTGACGTGAATGTCACTGTCAGGAAACGCGGAAGACATCACAGCGGTGGAGCAGGGAGAGGTAAGAATTGCAAGTGCTGGGGCCCTGAACAAGCAGGGAGGGCCCACTCGTGGATGCCAGCATTGGCACAGGTCCCCTCATAGTACTCCGCTGTCTCTGATGGCGAGTGGGCCCCCCACCTGCTCAGGGCCCCGGCACTTGCCCGGGTGCGCCAGGTGCTGACGTCGGCTCTTGGGGGGGTGCAGCCCAGTTATGGAGGTGGAAAAACTGGCATATGTTGACGTGTGGGCTGGACGTTCAGCAGCTGCAAAGGGAGGAATTGGAGAAGTCGGAGGAAGAGGAGGACAAAGCGAGCCATTTTGCTGGCAACCTATGTGTCATCAGGGGAAGGTGGTACAAAATCCTTTGAAACCCAGGCATGGTTCAATTTAATGAAGGTGAGATCAGCAACATTTTGGGTCGACAGCTGGGTCCTTCTTTCTATCAGGATTGATCCAGCAGCACTGAAGACTCTTTCTGCTAGCACACTACCAGCAGGGCAAGCGAGCTCCTGTAAGGCATATTGTGCCAATTCAGGCCAGGTGTCCAGTTTACAGGCCCAGTAGTCAAAGGGAATGAACTGTGAGGGAGAACATCGATAGGGGAGGAGAGGTAATTTTGAACCATAGTTGACAACTGCTGTCTCCTGTCTGTTGCGTGTGAGCGTTACTCGAAAAATCAGACCACAACATGGTCATGAAACCCCTGTCTCCAACGCCACTTCGGCTGTGTGCACCACGAACACCTCTTCCATTTGGCCCAGTACAGCTGGTGGTAGAACCTGCACCGCTGCTTTGTGCTGGGAATGTCTCTAACAAACGGTTTACCAGAGTTGCTTGTTTGTTCGCCAATATTAGCTCTAGGTTCTCTTGTGGCATGATGTTCTGTAATTTACCTTTATAGTGTGGATCGAGGATGCTGGCCAACCAGTAGTCATCATCCTTCATAATTTTGGCAATGCGGGGGTCCCTTTTTAGGATCTGCAAGATATAATCACACATGTGGGCAATTTTCCCGGTGTCAATGACAGCCTTTTATAGCAGCCATGAGAAAAAGACCTACCAGGAAGGACCAATGGGAAGCTGCTTCAGAACATCAACAGCTACAGGACCTTCCTGAAGGACCAATAGGAGTGGCAGCTGTATCTGAGCATGTGACCCCTGATCTCCAATGGGAGATCTTGCCCTGGGCATGCTCAGATGAAGCAACAAAGGACTTAGTCCCAAATCTGCCTGCTCCAACACTGGTTGCAGCAGCAAGTCTCTGCACAGTACTGGGCCGGGCAAGACGCTGGGACCGACGTCTCTGCTGAGCAGGAACCATTGCGGCTAGAGACGGATGGGGGACCACAGCGGGAACAGGTCGAGATTCCCCTTGTGCAGGAGTGGGAACTCGAACCCTAACATATACGGTACTGTATGAGGAGCGTACAGCTGTATACGGTGTAGGGGAAAATTTCTATCTCCGTATATATTTCCGGAGTCATACACAGACACTCTCTCAGTATGGATTTAACCGTAATACAAAGAGCAGATATACGGTACTGTATCAGAAGCGTACAGCTGTATACAGTGTAGAGGAAAATTTCCATCTCCGTATATATTTCCGGAGTCATACACAGACACCCTCTCAGGATGGATTTAACCGTAATACAAAGAGCAGAAATACGGTACTGTATCAGAAGCGTATAGCTGTATACAGTGTAGGGGAAAATTTCAATCTCCACATATATTTCCGGAGTCACACACAGACGCTCTCTCAGTATGGATTTGACCGTAATACAAAGAGCAGATATATGTTACTGTATCACAAGCGTACAGCTGTATATGGTGTAGTGGAAAATTGAATCTCCGTATATATTTCCGGAGTCACACACAGATAGTCAGCATGTTTTTGTCCGTGATACCAGCCGGTACACGGTAGTGTGTGAGGAGCCTACAGCTCTATACGGTGTGGGAAAAAATGAACAGTCGGTAACTGTGCAGAAAAAAGAATAAAAGTATTAGTGCTGTGTAAAAAGCAGTCTGCACAGCAGTGTACACACAGCAATACAGCTAGCAGGCAGCCTAATAACCAGCACTGCTGCACACAAGAAAATACTCCCCTGTCACTGCACACTAACTGTAAAGCACAATTGCTATCAGCACAAGCACAGAAGAACTTCTCTTTCCAGCCCTAACTCTCTCCCTACTGATAAACAGCATCAGCAACCTCTCCCTACTGTTAAGATCGGCAGAAGTAAAATGGCGGTCGGCGGTCAGGGCTTTTATAGACACTATGATGCCCCCAAAGCAAACTTTTACATCTATGCCTTCTCATACTTACCTCCCCGCTCCAGCTTCGCGGTCTGCCTCCCCGCGGCGTCCTCCTCCAGCGCTGACAGGTCTGCGGCCGAAGGCATCTCTGCGCTCTCTGCGCATGCAACGTAGGCCGCTGCCGCGTCTTCCCTGCCTTCCTTAAGCTCCGGCTGTGCCCTGACCCGGAAGCACCACCGGACCTATGGGAGTCTCTGTGGAGGTATATCAGACCGCCCTCCTTTAGAGGAGGCGCCTGATCTTTCTGTGTGCTCACCTAGGGTTTGGCTGGTTCCCTTTGCTGATGGTGCTTTCCTCTCTCCCATTGTCTACTTATGTCTAGACACCACTGTCTGGTACCTCCTGCTCCCGTCCTGCCGTCCTACTCCTGCTCCTGTCCTGTGGTCCTACTCCTGCTTCCGTCCTGCGGTCCTACTCCTGCTCCCATCCTTCGGTCCTACTCCTGCTCCCGTCCTGTGGTCCTATTCCTGCCTGTCCTGCAGTCCTATTCCTGGCTTGACCGGCAGTCCTATACCTGCTCCGTGCTGCTGTCCTATTCCTGTTCGTCTTGCAGTCCTATTCCTGGCCCGTCCTGCAGTCCTATTCCTGGCTTGTCCGGCAGTCCTACTCCTGTCCCGTCCTGCAGTCCTATACTTGCTCCATCCTGCAGTCCTATACCTGCTCCGTCTTGCAGTCCTATTCCTGTTTCCTGTCCCGTCCTGCAGTCCTATCCCTGCTCTATCCAGCAGTCCTATTCCTGTCCCGTTCTGCAGTCCTATACTTGCTCTATCTTGCAGTCTCTCTGTGGCTCTTGTCACCAATTTTGCCCGTCTGTCTGTGGACTCTCTCGACTACCTGGATTCCGTATATCGTCTGTCCCGTAGTAGGGCCAACTCGCCTGCCAACGAGCCGTCCCTCTTGGTACCGGCTATCGTGGTACTAGATCCCCTGGGCCTGCTCCTAATGATCCCTGTATAGGGGTCGGCTCCATCTGGTCGCTCGCACGGGGGCTCTCTTGGTGCCACGATCCAGAGGGTCCACTCCTGGAGGCTTGCCCGCCGAGCTGCAACAGTAAGATCAGGCCATGGATCCCGTTGGTACCTTGGCTGCCACCCAGAAAGAGCTACTCTTTTTGCGTGAGAACCAGGGGTGCATAATGTCTGTCATGAAGTCCATGGACTCTCGTTTGTCGGCCCTACAGGCCACCAAACCATGAAAACGCCACCCAGTTAGTCAGTCTTTAACAAGAGCTTGGTCAGCAGCGCGACACTCAGGCCCATATTTTAACCTATATGGCGTCTATCGATGGCCGCCTGGTTGCTCTCCAGTCTGCCGCAGCAGCGTCACAAACCTCGTCTTCCATCTCCCCTTCTCTTCCCGCTCCTCGTCTCGCCAGGCCACCCCGGTTTAATGGTGACCCCAAACTCTGCAGGGGCTTCTTGAATCAGTGTAGCCTCCATTTCAAATTGTTGCCTCAGCAATACCCTTCTGATCGGGCCAAAGTGGCCTTCATAATGTCTCATTTGGAGGGAGAGGCCTTGTCCTGGCTAAAACCTCTCTGGAAGCGGACGATCCCTTAGTGTCGAATCTACCTGTCTTCTTGGATACGTTTCACAGGGTCTTTGATGAGCCTGGACAGTTAGCCTCTCTTACCGAATACCTCTTTAACCTCCATCAGGGGTCTCTCACGATGGGACAATATGCCATCCGCTTCCGGACTCTTTCTTCAGAATTAGGTTGGAACAACTCAGCTTTGGTTGGGGCGTTCTGGCGAGGTCTCTCGGGTAGGATTAAGGATGAGCTCGAGGGCCGGGATACCCAACTACCCTGGAGGATCTTATCTCTCTGGCCACCCACATTGACCTAAGGCTCCAGGAGCGAGCCCAGGAGTCGGCTAGAGACAGGAGGCCCATCAGGTCGGGTACTTCGGCTAGCCGGTTCCCACTCCGCATCCCGCTGGGACCCCTTCTGCTTCTTCCTCCGAACCTATGCAGGTTGATCGTCTCAAGCTGGCCGAGACTCGTCGGAGGGAGAGACGCACGCAGGGCCTATGCTTTTATTGCTGAGGGACCTCGCATTTTCTCCATTCCTGTCCTGAGAGACCGGGAAAACTCATCCACCTAGGCCAGGTAAGAGAGGCCCCCTAGGTGCTAGTAATTCCTCTCCACCCCTCCCCCATGTCTGTTCTTTTGGTTTCTGGGCAGAGACGTGGGTCCGAGGTGGCCTACGTGGATTTGGGCTCGGCAGGCAATTTCATCCGGCGTGAAGAGGTGGATAAGTACCAATTCCTGTGGTTACCTTACAGAGTCCTCAGCTAATTGCTTCGGTGGACGGCAGACCACTGCTTGAATCCGTTACCATGGTCACAGAGGAGGAGGAGCTGCAAGTCGGGGGCCTACGTCATGAAAAGCTGCCTTTTATGTGATGCCCAATTTGTCCCATGCTCTGCTCCTCGGTCTTCCTTGGCTCAGGACAAGTTCTTCGCTGGGGACACTCGTGCCATACTCGATGCCTGAGTTATATTCCTCCTGGTACTGCCTCACGGCCACCCACTAGATCTCTCGGGGCTTCCCTCTTCCTACAGTTCCCATGCAGACGTCTTTGATAAGAAGGAGGCTGAGACTCTTCCCCCGCATCAGCCTTTTGACTGTCCAATTGAGTTGATACCCGGCTCCACTCCTCCTAGTGGTAGGATTTAACCACTGTCACCTGCGGAGACCTTTGCCATATCTGACTACGTCTGGGAAAATCTTGCCAAAGGGTTTATTTGGAAGTCTTCATCTCCCGCAGGTGCCGTTTTTTCTTTGTTAAGAAGAAAGATGGATCCCTGCGACCGTGCATAGACTACAGAGGCTTGAATGGTAATCACAATCAAGAACAGGTACCCTCTTCCACTCATTCCGAACTATTTGATCGCCTCAGAGGGGCCCAGATTTTCTCCAAGTTGGATCTTAGGGGAGCTGATAAACTGATCCGCACCCGCGCCGGTGACAAGTGAAGACCGCCTTTAATACTTGGGATGGGCATTATGAGTACCTGGTCATGCCCTTTGGTCTCTGCAATGTCGCTGCCATCTTTCAGGAATTTGTCAATGAGATCTCCGGGACCTCTTGTATTCATGTTCGTGGTGTACTTGGATGACATCCTTGTGTTCTTTCTGGATCTGTCTTCCCATAGAAGAAGTGTTCGTCTGGTTCTGCAGCGTCTTCGGGAGAATCGCTTGTACGCCAAGATTGAAAAATGTCTCTTCGAACAGACTGCTTTGCCTTTTCTGGGTTACATAATCTCCGATGCCGGGACTGAGGATGGATTCCGAGAAACTGTCTGCTATCCTCAAGTGGCCACGTCCCGTTGGAATAAGGGTTATACAACGGTTTCTCGGATTTGCCAACTATTACAGGCAATTCATCCCTCATTTTTCCTCAATAACCAAGCCTATTTCTGCTCTTACCCAAAAGGGCACGAACCCCAATTCCTGACTACCGAGACTGAGGAGGCTTTTCTGACACTAAAACGGGCCTTCTCTACAGCTCCGGTGTTACACCGTCCTGTGGGCTGCAAACCTTTCGTGCTATAGGTGGACGCCTCTGCCACAGGGGCGGGGGCTGTACTATCTCAGAAATCCTCCACCAGATGACTGTTTTCCCTGTGGTTTTTTTCTCCAAGGCCTTTTCCTCAGCGGAGTGTAATTACTCTATCGCGACCGAGAACTGCTAGCCATAAAAATCGGCCTTGGAGGAGTGGCGTCATCTGTTGGGGGGCTGTCCATCCCTTCATAATTTATTCTGACCACAAGAAGTAGCCTACCTCCAGTCTGCCCAGAGACTTAACCCTCGTCAGGCCAGGTGGTCTCTATTCTTTGCCCGCTTTGATTTTAAGCTACACTTCGACCCGGTAACAAGAACATCAAAGCTGATGCGTTATCGAGGGTCTTACAGCCGACTGAGACAGTGGAGGAGTCTTCAACATATTGACCCCGCTAAAATCATTACCATGGCTCCTGTGAATCTGCTTTCTCCTCCCCCTGGCAAGACTCTTGTGTCTGAGGAGGATAAAGAAAAAGTCTTACTCTGGGGACACTCCTCCAAACTAGCTGGTCATGCCGGGGCAAAGAAGACGCTCGACCTCATTGTTCGTCACTACTGGTGGCCCACTCTTCGACAAGATGTGGTTGACTTTGTTGCCTCTTGCCCTTCTTGTGCTAAGAACAAGGTACCACGAAGGCCTCCGTCTGGTCTGTTGCTTCCTTTACCTGCCCCTGCGGCTCCATGGGTACATATCGCCATGGATTTCATCACCGACTTACCCCGGTCATCCGGTTGTACTGTGATCCTGGTGGTTTGTGGATCGCTTCTCGAAGATGGCTCACTTTATCCCCCTGTCTGAACTCCCCTCAGCCCCTGAGCTAGCCAAGGTCTTCATCCATCAGATCTTCAGACTCCATGGACTACCTCAACGTATAGTATCTGATCGAGGAGTTCAGTTCACCTCTCGGTTCTGGCGGGCACTTTGCAAGCTTTTGGATGTTTCATTGGATTTCCCCTCCGCCTATCATCCACAGTCCAACCGGCAGGTGGATCGGATTAACGAGGTGTTGACAGGTTACTTGCGTCATTTTTCCAATGTCCATCAGAACGACTGGTCGACCTCCTTCCTTGGGCGGAGTTCGCCTACAACAACCATCCTAGTGAATCTTCAAACAAGTCTCCTTTTTTTGTCGTGTTTGGCCGACATCCTGGTATTTTCCTCACTGTGACTCCTGCTTCTGAGGTACCCGCAGCCAATTCTCTGTCCTCTGAGTTTTCCAAGATTTAGTCGGAGACTAATACGGCGCTCAGGAGAGCTAGTGATCGATGAAGAACTACGCCGACAAAAAAAGATTGGATTCTCCTCCTTACCAGACGGGAGACAGAGTCTGGCTCTCATCCAAATATATACGGCTGAAGATTCCTTCATAGAAGTTGGGTCCACGGTACATCGGCTCTTTTGAAGTTCTTGGACGTATCAATGATGTCGCCTACAAGCTGAGGTTGCCTGCCTGGCTCCGAGTCCCGAACACCTTCCACGCTCTCTCTCTGAAACCGGTGGTCCTGAACCGCTTTCATTCCGCAACCGATTCTGTGTCTCGGCCGGTTGGTGTTGACGATGTCTTTGAGGTAAAGGATATCGTAGCCATGAAAAGGGTCAGAGGAAAAACCTTTTTTCTTATTGCTTGGAAGGGCTTTGGGCCTGAGGAGAGGTCCTGGGAACCCCGGGAGAATATTAATGCTCCCCGCATCCTCAGGAGATTTTTTGCCAATCTCAGGATGGGGTGGCTTAAGGGAGGGGTACTGTTACATCCATGCCTTCTCATACTTACCTCCCCACTCCAGCGTCGTGGTCTGCCTCCCCGCGGTGTCCTCCAGCGCTGACAGGTCTGCGGCCGACGGCGTCTCTGTGCTCTATGCGCATGCGCCATAGGCCGCGGCCGCGTCTTCTCTGCCTTCCTTAAGCTCCGGCGGTGCCCTGACCCGAAAGCACCGCCAGACCTATGGGAGTCTCTGTGGAGGTATATCAGGCCGCCCTCCTTTAGAGGAGGCGCCTGATCTTTATGTATGCTCACCTAGGGTTAGGCTGGTTCCCTGTGCTGATGGTGCTTTCCTCTCTCCCATTGTCTCCTTATGTCTAGACACCGCCGTATGGTTACTCCTGCTCCCGTCCTGCGGTCCTACTCCTGCTTCTGACCTGTGGTCCTACTCCTGCTTCCGTCCTGTGGTCCTACTCCTGCTTCCGTCCTGTGGTCCTATTCCTGCCTGTCCTGCAGTCCTTTTCCTGCCTGTCCTGCAGTCCTATTCCTGGCTTGTCCGGCAGTCCTACTCCTGTCCAGGGGGTTGGCTCCATCTGGTCGCTCGCCCGGGGCTCTCTTGGTGCCACGATCCAGTGTCCACTCCTGGAGGCTTGCCCCGCCGAGCCGCAACACAAGCCAATCACTGCAATGCCCTTCTCTAAGATGGTGGTGGATGCTGCCCATGTCATCTCGTTGCCCAGGTGTACATCCTTGCTCATTTGCTGAAAAAAGGCACCTGAAAGCATTCTGGAAAATTCGATTTTGGCGCTCGTTTTGCCGACCGCATTGCCGATTGCATGCTATGGTCGGGTGTCAGCCAACAAAAACCTGACTTTGGCGAAAGTCGGCGACTTTTGAATCTGAACGACCTGTTTCGCTCAACTCTATACAGCACTATTTAGCAAAAAAAAAATAAAAAAATACAGGCCACACATTTGTCATAGTGGTATGTGCCAGCACTTATCTGTGAGTGCTGAAATTTGGCCAGTTTACGGCGGTTTTCTTTTTCTTCCTGGTGTCACTGTACTGATATATAGCAGTATTTAGCCAAAAAATAAAAAAATGGACAGCCACACATTTTCGGTTTGTTATCTCCGTGCCCCCTGGTATCTGTGCATGCTCAAAGTTTGGCGAGTTTACGGCGGTTTTCTTTTTTTGTCCTGTGTGTCACTGTACTTATATATACAGCAATATTTAGCAAAAAAAAAAAAAAAAAAGACAGGTCACACATTTTTCAGTGTTGTATTTCTGTGCCAGCTGATATCTGTGTGTGCTCAAAGTTTGGCCATTTTAGGCCGGTTTTCCTTTTTTTTCGCCTGGTGTCACTGTACTTATATACAGCAGTATTTAGCAAAAGAAAAAAAAAGAAAAAAAACACATTTGTTGTAGTGGTATCTCCGTGCCAGCTCATATCTGTGCGTGCTCAAAAGTTTGGCCAGTTTAGGCCGGTTTTTCATAGTACTTATAAACAGCACTTGCTTAGCGCAAAAATTAAAAAATTAAAAAATAACAGGCCCAATTTTTCATTGTCAAAAAATTTGCCATTTTAGGCCTACACATTGTATTTGTTTTGCAATCTGTTAATGTACTTATTAAATCTGATAAAGCAAAACACATTTTTACCTAAAGTCCAGATAGTTAAAATTTTGTTTTTCCAGCACATGTATCACATACATGTTGCCTCCTAAATCACCCTTTTGTAGTGAACATATATAATATTCGAGTCCATTTAGAATGGGCAATGCGCGTGGCAAGGGACGGGGAAGTGGAGTTGATGGTGATGATGCAGGCCGAGGCCGAGGGCAGCTGAATGTGGCCCACCAAAAATACCCACACCTTCTCGCTGGACCTTATTGTCCGAAGTCCTAAGGGACCATGGAAAAACAGCACTATTGAAGCCCAAGCAGTGTGAAAAGGTTGTTGGTTGGATAGCGGATAACACTTCCAGTTACTTATCCACCACCACCAGAACCCTGTCTTCAACACGGTCAAGTCACATTAGCCGTGATTGTGGGCCGCATATTCCTTAACCTGATTCTCCTTCCTCCCACCATGCTGAATGCCCTGAGACAAGTGAACCCACACTCGGACACTCCGAAGAGCTGTTCAGTTTTCCATTTGGAGATTCATGCCTCTCGCCCGGTCCGCTTGAAGCGGGTCAAGATGATATTCCATGTAGCGATGCACAAACCTTTGAGCAGCCATGGTCACAAGGGTGGACGATGATGTGACACAATTGCCGGCAAGTCAGGAGGAGGACCAGGGTGGGGAAGTGGAAGATGAGGTGGTGGATGATGTAGTAACAAACCCAACCAGGCAGGAGGACATGCAGAGCGAGGACAGCAAACACAGGAGGAGGTAGGCGTGTCACCACTCCAGGCAGGAAGTAGCAATGTGGTGGCTGCAGACAGAAGGCGTGCAACCGTTCCCCTTAACACCAATCTGAGGGAAGTTGCCAGTACAACTGTTAGGTCTTCCCGAGTCTAGCTATTTTTTAAAGATAACCCTAAGCATGCCATTTGCAACACCTGTCATGCCAGCATCAGCAGGGGTAGCAAAACTACCAGCCTTACCACCACCAGCATGATTAGGCAAATGGCAGCAAAGCACTCGACTTTGTGGGCCCAACCCCATGCTGCAGAAATAGTGTCTGCGGTTGACACCACAGCTTCTTCCAGTGTTGTGCATGCAAGCCAATCCCCTGTCCACGGTGCATGCGAAGATGCCTCCTGCCCTGTACTGACTTTGCCCACAGTGAAATAGCACCATCATCAACCACATCCACGTCCTTGTCCCAGCGCAGCCTTCAGTTGTCCAAACCCCAGTCATTGGAACGTAAGCGGAAATACGCAGCCAACGCCCAACAGGACACAGCATTCAATTCTCATATTTCTCGTCTGCTTGCGGTCGAAATGCTGCCTTTCAATCTCCTGGAGACGGAAGCTTTGCGAAATCTGATGGCAGTGGCCGTCCCAAGCTACACTGTCCCCAGCCGCCACTATTTCTCCCGCTGTGCCATTCCGGCATTACACAAGCATGTGTCCCACAACATTACCAGTGCCTTCAACAATGCAGTTACTGGGAAAGTAACACCTAACCATGACACGTGGACAAGTGCTTATGGCCAGGGATGGTACATCTCGCTGACGGCAGACTAGTTAACATAGTGGAAGCCGGGACCCAGTCAGACCTTGGGATGGAACACATCCTCCCGACGCTAAGGATTGCGGGCACTACGTCAATCAGAGTTGCCCCCACAGTGTACAGCTCCTGCACCTCCTCCTCCTCTTCAGCCTCCATGTCTGAAGTGAGCACATCATTCACAAGCTGGAAGCACTGTAGCACTGCCAAAGCAAAGCGGCAACAGGCTGTGCTGAAGCTAATTTGCTTAGATGACAAACCGCACAATGCTGAAGAGTTGTTGACAGCTCTGAAAGAGCAGGCAGATGTGTGGCTGACGCCACTGAATCTCCAGTCAGGCATGGTTGTGTTTGACAATGGCACGAACTTGGTGGCGGCTTTGAGGCGAGGCAAACTGACACACTTACCATGCCTGGCCCATATGCTGAACCTCGTTGTTCAACGTTTTCTAAAAAGCTGTCCGGAGCTGCCGGATCTGCTGGTTAAAGTACACCGCCTGTGTTCACATTTTAGAAAGTCAGCTACAGCTTCCACCGCCCTTGCCATGCTTCAGCAGCGTCTGCAGATTCAGGCTCACCGACTGGTGTGTGATGTCCTCACGCATTGGAACTCTACACTGCATATGTTAGAAAGGATTTGTGAGCAGAAGCAAGCAGTTGTTGAATACCAGCATCAACAAGGCCGTTGTTTATCAGGTTTGACTCCACACATAAGACCTCAGCAGTGAACATGGATGTCAGACATATGTAGCATCCTCCAAAATTTTGAGGAGTCCACCAAGATGGTGAGCGGCGATGACGCCATAATTAGTGTCACCATCCCGCTCATCTGCATTCTGAAATTCACTCTGTTCACAAAGAAAGAGGAGGTATTGCAGGCGGAGCACGAGGACATGGATCAAGAAACCTTACAGGGTGATTACACACAGCCCAGCCTCGTGTCATTCCGACATGGATTGATTGACACTGATGAAGAGGAGGAGGAGGAAGAACAGGAGCTACTTTCATGCACTACAGATGGGACTACAACCACAGCTGTCATGAAAAGGAGGAGGAGGTGGACACCTTGGTCAGTCATCCTGTTGGTGAGGACATGGAAGTCTTGCCTGTTACCAGTCTGGCACGCATGGCTTACTTTATGTTGCGCTGCCTTTCCCATGACCCTCGTATTGTCAAAATATTGGGTACCAGTTATTGCTGGCTAGTGACACTTTTAGACCAACGATACAAGGATAACTTTCAATCTATTGTTCCAGAGGCAGACAGGTGTACCAAAATGGTGCAATACCAAAGAGCCATTGTTGCAGAAGTATTAAAAAAATTCCCATCTCAAAACACTGGCGGCAGAGATAACAGTTCGCTGGCCAACAAAGCAGGACAGGCGAGACAGACACAAGTCCACTCCAGCAGAGGCAGGGGAACACTAGCAAAGTTCTGAGACAGTTTTCTAACACCCTCCCATCGCCCATGCACTGAGGCGCGGGGTAATATGACAAGGAATGCAATCTTCTCTAAGATGCTGAGGGAGTACCTTGCTGACCGTACCAACGTCCCCCGTGATTCCTCCGTGCCTTTTAATTATTGGGTATCCAAGCTGGACACGTGGCATGAGCTGGCTCTCTTCGCCTTGGAGGTCCTGGCCTTCCCTGCCGCTACAGTTTTGTCAAAGCGGGTTTTTAGTGCTGTTGGTGGCATTATCACAGATAAGCACATTCACCTTTCTATGGAAAATACAGACAGGCTGAGATTTATAAAAATGAACAAGGGAAGCATTGGGCCTTACTTCTCAACACCACGAAATGGTGACAGCGAAGCCTAAACTTCAATGTAGTGTTTTTTTAGGAGTTGTATTTCCATGCACCTTTTAACAAACAAACATGAATATACGCTTCCTGATTTTGGCTAGTTGGTGTCCTCCTCCTTCTCCTCAACCTCACCGTACACCACCATGTAAACACCAGGGTGAACATATTCAGTCATGCTCCGGCCACTCTATGTTTTTGCAAGGGTGTTATGATGCCTGTCACCAAAATAAAAAAATATGTACACCCCCAAGGGGAAATGTTTGACTGCCCATACACTAAGTGCATGGGCATTCCAAGTCTAGGAGACACGCTCCTTTAAATTGGGCCTAGTTTTTAATCAGGCATTCCTCCACATCTCATCATCCACCACTAGAGTTGAGCGATACTTTCCGATATCCAAAAGTATCGGAATCGGAATGGTATCGCCGATACCATTAAAATATCGGCGATACCCGATACCGACATGAAATGACACTTGGTGTACATAGGGTTAACCATGTCTTTTCATGTCCTTTGCTATCTAATTTGCACAAACAATTAAATCAGTCTATGTGTGCAAAATTTCACACCTGTAGGGGTTAATTAAAGGTGTAAATTCGTTGTAAAAAAAACGGACTTTTTTGCTACGAATTTACACCTTTAATTAACCCCTACAGGTGTGAAATTTTGCACACATAGACAGATGTAATTGTTTGTGCAAATCAGATAGCAAAGGACATGGTTAACCCTATGTACACCAAGTGTCATTTCATGTCGGGTTCTGCATTTTCACAAAAGCCGGCAATTGAATTAGCGGCTATTATACTACGTAGAAGTGTATGAACTACAAATATAAATATATATATATATGTGTCACAAATTCAATGACATGTATATATATATATATGAGGTGTAAAATTGCTGAAAAAAAATGCGTGGGCTCCCGCCCTATTTTCGCAACCAGACAGACAAAGCCAGTGAGTGGGGGCAGATAATAATAGCCCAGAGAGGGACCATTATTTTTGCCCCCCCCCGGCTACTAACATCTGCCCCCAGACACCCCAGGAAAGACAAATCTATAATTAGATTCGCCCTTTCTGGCACTTTGCCCGTCTATTCCCATTGCCCTGTAGCGGTGGCGAATGGGTTAATATGGGGTTAAAGCCACCTTGCTATTGAAAGGTGACCTTAAGCCAGGTTAATAATTGAGAGCTGTCAATTAGACAACTATCAATTATTAATCCTATTGCATGAAATAAAAATAAAACACACACACTTTAATTAAAAATCATTTTAATGAAATAAAGACACGTTTTTGACCATCTTTTATTTTACTGCAAAAACCATTTCCTGTAATAAAAATAAAATAAAAAAGCAAAATTATTCTTACCTATCCCATGCACAGTCAGGTCCCACGGTGTAATCCTTCAGAAAGGGTTAATGTTTACTGCAGGGACCGCAGCTATTGCTGCAGCCTCACAGTAAACCCCCAAATGAATGAGTTCCTCTCCTGGCTGACAGGAGAGTAAAGGCTGGGTGTCACATAACGATACACCAGCGATCCCGACAACGATATGCACTTGTCAGGATCGCTGGTGTATCGCTACATGATCGCTGCTGAGCTGCCAAACAGGCAGCTCAGGCAGCGATATGGGACAGTGACACTGCGGGTAACATCGCTTAAGGGCCCGTCTCACATAGCGATATCGCTACCGAGATCGCTGCTGAGTCACTAGTTTTGTGACGCAGCAGCGAGCTCACCAGCGATATCGCTGTGTGTGACATTCAGCGACGATCAGCCCCCCTGCCGGGTATCGCTGATCGTCGCAGAAATGTCAGGACCTTTTTTGATCGCTGGTTTCCCTCTGACAGGCACGCATCGCTGCGTGTGACAGGCGGGAGACCAGCGATCCGCTGGTAACCAAGGTACACAGCGGGTTTCCAGGCACCGCGCAGCGCTTGGAAACCCGCTGTGTACCTTGGATACCAGCTCCCTGCATCAGGGCGCTGGTATCCAAGGTACACAGCGGGTTTCTAGGCACAGCCCCGCGCCTGGAAACCCGCTGTGTACCTTGGTTACCAGCGGATCGCTGGTCTCCCGCCTGTCACACGCAGCGATGCGTGCCTGTCAGCGGGAAACCAGCGATCAAAAAAAGGTCCTGACATTTCAGCGACGATCAGCGATACCCGGCAGGGGGGCTGATCGTCGCTGAATGTCACACACAGCGATATCGCTGGTGAGCTCGCTGCTGCGTCACAAAACTAGTGACTCAGCAGCGATCTCGGTAGCGATATCGCTATGTGAGATGGGCCCTTAAGTGGAAAGCTTAATTGATTGCTTTCCACTTTCACTTCAGGTCAGCCAGGGACACAATCAGTGACGTCAGAGGGAACTGATTAACAAAAATAGGGGTTCCCTTCAAAAAAAAAAATGGCGTGGGGTCCCCCCTATTTTTGTTAACCAGCCAGATGAAGCAGACCGCTGAGGCCTGGATTTTCAGGCTGTTAAGGAGCCAAGATCCATGGACCTTGCCAGCCTGATAATACCAGGCCACAGCAGTCTGCATATCTTGGCTGATTAACAAAAATAGGGGATCCCCTCGAAAAAAATTGGCGTGGGGTCCCCCCTATTTTTGTTAACCAGCCAGATGAAGCAGACCGCTGAGGCCTGGATTTTCAGGCTGTTAAGGAGCCAAGATCCATGGACCTTGCCAGCCTGATAATACCAGGCCACAGCAGTCTGCATATCTTGGCTGATTAACAAAAATAGGGGATCCCCTCGAAAAAAATTGGCGTGGGGTCCCCCCTATTTTTGTTAACCAGCCAGATGAAGCAGACCGCTGAGGACTGGTTTTTCAGGCTGGTAAGGATCCAATATCCATGGATCTTGCCAGCCTGATAATACCAGGCCACAGCAGTCTGCTTAGCTTGGCTGGTTAACAAAAATAGGGGATCCCTCGAAAAAAAAAACGGCGTGGGGATCCCCCCTATTTTTGTTAACCAGCCAAGTAAAATGCAGACTGCTGCGGCCTGGTATTAAAAGACTGTCAAGGCCCATGGATTTTGGCCCTCAACAGCCTGATAATACCAGGCTACAGCAGCCCCACATTTGGCGCATCAAAAGATGTGCCAATTGTGGCACTTTACCCGGCTCTTCCCACTTGCCCTGTAGCGGTGGAAAGCGGGGTAATAAGGGTTAATGTCACCGTTGATTGCACGGTGACAATAAGCCCGGTTAATAATGGAGAGGTGTCAATAAGACACCGATCCATTATTAATCCCAAAGTTTTTAAATGTTTAAAAAAAAGACACAGCAAGAAAAAAGTCTTTTAATGAAATAAAAGAGACAACACAGTTTTCATTAATTTTATTATACTCTCATTCCTGCGACGCCATCGATCTCCTGTAAAAAAAGGAAAAAAACAAACCAACAGTATACCACCTGTCCGACGCAGTCCATAACGACAGTCCCACGACGATCTAGCTCTGCTACATCGCAATGACAGGCAGAGCCTGTCATCGCAACGCAGCACAGCTGATTACCTGCTTCCCCGGCGGTGACGTCATCGGACTGACTGCTTTACGGCCGGGATTACCCAGCAGTCACTGCAGTTATCGCGAGAAACTGCATGTGACCGCCGGGGAAAGAAGATTGCGCCCATGAAGCAGTCCAGCCCGTGACCGCCGGAGATCTTCTGCCAGGTAAATGCCGCTGACTCCTGACAGACCCGACCGACGGACACTGACAGTGACAGTGACAATCCGGAATTCCGATACAGCCAATATCGGCCGATACCCGATATTTGCAGTATCGGAATGCTCAACCCTATCCACCACCACTAGATCACCAGGGTTAACGTGTTCTGTGCTGCTAAAGCCAATGTGAAAATCCTAACAAGGATGGGTGTTTTTGCTGGGTTTTAAATACTTGTTATGGAAAAAGTTGAGTTGTACCCCACAGTTGAAAATGTTTGCCAGCCAACACACTTAGTGTATGGGCATTCCAAGTCTAGAAGACCCACTCCTTTTTAATGTGAAATTTTTTTATGAGGCCCTCCTCCATGTTTCTTCCAAGGGGGGATTGGGGTCATTGGGGTGCATATGACTTGGTAGCATGGCAGGCACTTAGTGTATGGGCATTCCAAGTCTAGGAGTACCGCTCCTTTAAATTGGGCCTAGCTTTTAATCAGGCCTTCCTCCACGTCTCATCATCCACCTCCACTAGATCACCAAAGTTAACGTGTTTTTTTTAGGGCTTGTCCAATTCCTTATATATTCTGCAATAATACCGCTCCTATCTGTAATTCATCTAGGGAGAGCTGTTACAATAGCGATAGCGTTTTACAGGCATCTAGTCAGGGATTATTGCCTCATAAATAGAGTTGAGCGATACTTTCCGATATCCAAAAGTATCGGAATCGGAATGGTATCGCCGATACCATTAAAATATCGGCGATACCCGATACCGATACCGGAAATCCAATGTAAGTCTATGGGAACAAAATATTGTAACTAAAAAAACCTCTTTCTTTCCTTGTAAACACTAAATATACACACATAGAATATATATATATATATATATTATATATATATATATATACATGTCATTTTGACATATATATATACATATATTTATGGTTTATACACTTCTACATAGTAAAATAGCCTCTGATTCAATTGCCGGGTAAAGCCGGCTTTTGTGAAAAGACAGAAGCACCCGACATGAAATGACACTTGGTTTACATAGAGTTAACCATGTCTTTTCATGTAGTTTGATATCTGATTTGCACAAACAATTACATGATTGTATGTGTGCAAAATTTCACACCTGTAGGGGTTAATTAAAGGTGTAAATTCGTTGTAAAAAAAACAGACTTTTTTGCTACGAATTTACACCTTTAATTAACCCCTACAGGTGTGAAATTTTGCACACTTGCACTCATGTAATTGTTAGTGAAAACAATAGATCAAACAACTTGAAATGACATGGTTAACTCTATGTAAACCATGTGTCATTTCATGTCGGGTTCTGCATTTTCACAAAAGCCGGCAATTGAATTAGCGGCTATTATACTATGTAGAAGTGTATGAACTATAAATATATATATATATATATATATATATATATATATATATATGTGTCACAAATTCAATGACATATATATATATATGAGGTGTAAAATTGTTGAAAAAAAATGCGTGGGCTCCCGCCCTATTTTCGCAACCAGACAGACAAAGCCAGCGAGTGGAGGCAGATAATAATAGCCCAGAGAGGGACCATTATTTTTGGCCCCCCCCGGCTACTAACATCTGCCCCCAGACACCCCAGAAAAGACAAATCTATAATTAGATTCGCCCTTTCTGGCACTTTGCCCATATATTCCCATTGCCCTGTAGCGGTGGCGAATGGGTTAATATGGGGTTAAAGCCACCTTGCTATTGAAAAGTGACCTTTAGCCAGGTTAATAATTGAGAGCTGTCAATTAGACAACTATCAATTATTAATCCTATTGCATGAAATAAAAATAAAACACACACACTTTAATTAAAAATCATTTTAATGAAATAAAGACACATGTTTTTGACCATCTTTTATTTTACTGCAAAAAACATTTCCTGTAATAAAAATAAAATAAAAAAGCAAAATTATTCTTACCTATCCGATGTTCAGTCAGGTTCCACGGTGTAATCCTTCAGAAAGGGTTAATGTTTACTGCAGGGATCGCAGCTAATGCTGCAGCCTCACAGTAAACCCCGAATGAATGAGCTCCTCTCCTGGCTGACAGGAGAGGAAGTGGAAAGCTTAATTGATTGCTTTCCACTTTCACTTCAGGTCAGCCAGGGACACAATCAGTGACGTCAGAGGGAACTGATTAACAAAAATAGGGGTTCCCTTCGAAAAAAAAATGGCGTGGGGTCCCCCCTATTTTTGTTAACCAGCCTGATGAAGCAGACTGCTGAGGCATGGTATTTAAGGCTGTTAAGGAGCCAAATCCATGGACCTTGCCAGCAGCGTCGGACTGGAGTACCTTGCGCCCACCAGAGAAAAATTATTCTTGGGGCCCACCATCATACTTCCCAACCTTTGAAGAAGGGAAAGAGGGACAAAGGCTGTGGCACGCTGTGCCTGCTGCAGCAAATTTTAGGCCATGCCACGTTGCACAACACAGACTGTCCAGGAGTTGGTGGATGCTTTAGTCCAGGTGTGGGAGGAGATCCCTCAGGAGACCATCCGTCGCGCTCATCAGGAGCATGGCCAGAAGTTGTAGGGAGGTCATACAGCATACCTCCCAAATTTTGAAGACAGGAAAGAGGGTTAAAGGCTGCGGCGCGCTATGCGCACCGCTGCAAATTTTAGGCCACGCCCCGACCACACCCATTTCACAGCTAATCACACCCATATCCTCGCCCCAAGCGTACGCATTTAGCACTGCTGATCACACTGACTGGTAATGACGGCACAGTGGCTGGTACTGAGGAAAAGAAAGAAAGGGCAGCTAGAGAGAAAGAACAAACAGAGAAAGAAAGAGAGGAAAGAAAGAAAAGAGAGAGAGAAAGAAAGAACAAAGAGAAAAAAGAAGAGAGCGAGAAAGAAAGACCAGAGAGCGAGAAAGACTAGAGAGAGGAAGAAAGACTAGAGAGAGAGCCAGAGGCGTAGCTAGGGTTTTGGTTTAGTGGGGGCGAAACTTCCCCTAATCAGAGAACCTCAGCAAATGACCGTGCTGTTGCCAAAATAATATAATCTATATATAAAAAGACCAATATTGATATTACCGCCATATGGTCTGTGGTAAATAATACCAGTCCTACAGAACATATAGTAGATTACAGCACAGGTACAGATAATGACTTACCGCTGATGTTCTTTCTAATGGAATTGTTCACTTTTCATGTCTTTTCCATCTGGCCCAGACCGACATGACGACTTCTCCAGCCAGGACTCGACTGCAGAGATTACAACAAAGACACATTTCACTTCTCATATTTTTAGCACTGTCACGGTCACCAATTGGACTATTCTCAACCTGCACAAACTCCTCATCCTGCTGATACCCCAATACTGAGCCGCTGCTGCCATATGTGTCCCTATTTCTGCACCTGATACCCCAATACTGAGCCGCTGCTGCCATGTGTCCCTATTTCTGCACCTGATACCCCAATACTGAGCTGCTGCTGCCGTATGTGTCCCTATTACTGCACCTCATACCCCAATACTGAGCCGCTGCTGCCATATGTGTCCCTATTACTGCACCTCATACCCCAATACTGAGCCGCTGCTGCCATGTGTCCCTATTTCTGCACCTGATACCCCAATACTGAGCTGCTGCTGCTGTATGTGTCCCTATTACTGCACCTGCTGTGTGGTTCTGTGTGACCTCTAAATTTTAAAGCACCCCTCTAGAATATAGTAATGCCGGGTGCAAGTGCCCTAGAAAACAGTGCCCACATTTTGTCCCCTAGACTGTAATAATGCCCTGTGTGCCCCTTTGACAGTCACAGTAACCGGGGTTCCCCTATAACAATAAGTGTCCACTTTACATTTAATAATGTCCCAAGTCTCCCCCTGTACATCTCCCCTATACACAGAATAATGCCCCTCACTGGATATATACTGACCCCTTAATGTCCCCAAACTATTTAATGGGTCCAACACTGTATGATGGCCCCTAGATAGCATCCATACAGCATAATACACCAGATAGTCCTCAATATAGTATAATGCACCCCCATAGGCAGCCTCTATATTATAATAAACCCCCATAGGCAGAGTCTATAATATAATGCACCACCATAGGCAGCCTCTGTAGTATAATGCATCCCAATAGGGAGTCTCTGTAGTATAATGCACCCCAATATGGAGCCTCTGTAGTATAATGCAGCCCCCATATACAGCCTCTGTAGTATAATGCATCCCCCATATACAGCCTCTGTAGTATAATGCACCCCCATTAAAAAAAAAAAAAACAATACTCACCTCCCGGCTCCTGTGCTGCTCACTGTTCTCCCTCTCAGCGTCTGACAGCGGGCGCCGGCAGGTGATGTCATCGCGCCCGCTGTCAGACGCTGAGAGGGGGATTATGGGAGAGAAGGAGCGCTCGCTCCTTCTCTCTCTATGCGGTCAGCTGTATCGGCTGGATGCCGATACAGCTGACCCTCCGATGATGGGTGGGGGTCCCACTGCTGGCACCGGGCCCCCCCACCGCCTGTTCAGGCCCCATAGCTTCCGGGCGGCAGAGCAGGGAGAGCGATTCTCCCTGCTCCGTCGCAGAATGTAACTGTATCGGCGTGCCACCGCCCCCTCTGCCCCGCGACCTATCCTTTCAAATCAGGGCCCACCACACAGGAGCTGGGGCCCACCGGAGGTTTCTCCGGTGTCCCGGTGGCTCAGTCCGACCCTGCTTGCCAGTCTGATAATACCAGGCCACAGCAGTCTGCTTATCTTTGCTGGTTAACAAAAATAGGGGATCCCGTCGAAAAAAATTGACGTGGGGTCCCCCCTATTTTTGTTAACCAGCCTGATGAAGCAGACTGCTGAGGCCTGGTTTTTCAGGCTGTTAAGGAGCCAAGATCCATGGACCTTGCCAGCCTGATAATACCAGGCCACAGCAGTCTGCATATCTTGGCTGGTTAACAAAAATAGGGGATCCCCTCGAAAAAAATTGGCATGGGGTCCCCCCTATTTTTGTTAACCAGCCAGATGAAGCAGACTGCTGAGGCCTGGTTTTTCAGGCTGTTAAGGAGCCAAGATCCATGGACCTTGCCAGCCTGATAATACCAGGTCACAGCAGTCTGCATATCTTGGCTGGTTAACAAAAATAGGGGATCCCCTCGAAAAAAATTGGCGTGGGGTCCCCCCTATTTTTGTTAACCAGCCAGATGAAGCAGACTGCTGAGGCCTGGTTTTTCAGGCTGGTAAGGAGCCAAGATCCATGGACCTTGCCAGCCTGTTAATACCAGGCCACAGCAGTCTGCATATCTTGGCTGGTTAACAAAAATAGGGGATCCCCTCGAAAAAAATTGGCGTGGGGTCCCCCCTATTTTTGTTAACCAGCCAGATGAAGCAGACTGCTGAGGCCTGGTTTTTCAGGCTGGTAAGGAGCCAAGATCCATGGACCTTGCCAGCCTGATAATACCAGGCCACAGCAGTCTGCTTAGCTTGGCTGGTTAACAAAAATAGGGGATCCCCTCGAAAAAAAAACGGCGTAGAGGTCCCCCTATTTTTGTTAACCAGCCAAGTAAAATGCAGACTGCTGCGGCCTGGTATTAAAAGACTGTCAAGGCCCATGGATTTTGGCCCTCAACAGCCTGATAATACCAGGCTACAGCAGCCCCACATTTGGCGCATCAAAAGATGTGCCAATTGTGGCACTTTACCCGGCTCTTCCCACTGCCCTGTAGCGGTGGCAAGTGGGGTAATAAGGGGTTAATGTCACCGTTGATTGCACGGTGACAATAAGCCCGGTTAATAATGGAGAAGCGTCAATAAGACACCGATCCATTATTAATCCCAAAGTTTTTAAATGTTTAAAAAAAGACACAGCAAGAAAAAAGTCTTTTAATGAAATAAAAGAGACAACACAGTTTTCATTAATTTTATTATACTCTCATTCCTGCGACGCCATCGATCTCCTGTAAAAAAAGGAAATAAACAAACCAACAGTATACCACCTGTCCGACGCAGTCCATATTAACGAGTGTCCCACGACGATCCAGCTCTGCTACATCGGAATGCCAGGCAGGGCCTAACATCCCGGCGCAGCACAGCTGATTACCTGCTTCCCCGGCGGTGACATCATCGGACTGCTTTACGGCCGCGATTACCCAGCAGTCACTGCAGTTATCGCGAGAAACTGCATGTGATCGCCAGGGAGAAGATGATGGCGGCCATCAAGCAGTCCAGGACGTGACCGCCGGAGATCTTCTGCCAGGTAAGTGCCGCTGACTCCTGACAGACCCGACCGACGGACACTGACCGTGACGGGACAATTCCGATTCCGGTATCCGATATGACGAAAATATCGGTACTCGGAATCGGAATTCAGATACAGCCAATATCGGCCGATACCCGATATTTGCAATATCGGAATGCTCAACCCTACTTATAAATTATAATCTTTGCTGATGCAACCTAAAAAAGATCAAAGTACCATCTATGCTATTCCCTAATAATACAGCTGTTAGCAACGTTTAGTGTAGAGTTAGGTGCTAGGTATCTTCTGCTGCAAATGAGTGTTCATTCTGGTCACACATCTCTTCCACAGTCCATAACTTGATTGTTTTTACCAGACACTCATTGACTGATTTGTGTTTTTTATGGTGATCTGTACTCAGAAATTCATCAAAGCAGGTAAAATTAACTGATTTAATGTATCCATTTGCAGCTTCACTGTAGCAACTGTATTTAAGAAGTAGTCGTGGGAGACTTTACGCTATTGGAGAAGGTATTACCACTTCTGAACTCTTCAGTGCTTTGTTTCTATCCATTTCTGGGTGCTTCTTGAAGTATATCATACAAAAAAAAGGCTGCACTCAAGCATACTAAGGCATGACAATATGGAATACATGAAATTTAGAATAGCAATATGGCTTTGGAATATAAGGAAAAATCTGAGACGCTTAGTAAAAACATTTGGCCAAACATTTTAAAGCCCACCAACCATCGTCAAGGTGGTCTCAATACTGGTGAGTCCCTGACCTAATGTGAACATACCTCTATTAGGCTGATATCTGAATTTCTGGGTGAATATGCACCTCTGTCAGCAATGCCTGCATTTATGGGTAAAGTAGGGACCTGGTGTAATTAAAATCACCACCTGGTGGGGGCGGAGTGCTCGGTCAGCAAGCTAACATTCAATAGACAAAAAAAAAACCTGACTGGCACATCCAGACTAATGTGAACTAGGTGCAAACCAAGGGAAGCTACCCCCATGTAAAACATACAAAAAAAAGGCTGCACTCAAGCATACTAAGGCATGACAATATGGAATACATGAAATTTAGAATAGCAATATGGCTTTGGAATATAAGGAAAAATCTGAGACGCTTAGTATAAACATTTGGCCAAACATTTTAAAGCCCACCAACCATCGTCAAGGTGGTCTCAATACTGGTGAGTCCCTGACCTAATGTGAACATACCTCTATTAGGCTGATATCTGAATTTCTTGGTGAATATGCACCTCTGTCAGCAATGCCTGCATTTATGGGTAAAGTAGGGACCTGGTGTAATTAAAATCACCACCTGGTGGGGGCGGAGTGCTCGGTCAGCAAGCTAACATTCAATAGACAAAAAAAACCTGACTGGCACCTCCAGACTAATGTGAACTAGGTGCAAACCAAGGGAAGCTACCCCCATGTAAAACATACAAAAAAAGGCTGCACTCAAGCATACTAAGGCATGACAATATGGAATACATGAAATTTAGAATAGCAATATGGCTTTGGAATATAAGGAAAAATCTGAGACGCTTAGTATAAACATTTGGCCAAACATTTTAAAGCCCACCAACCATCGTCAAGGTGGTCTCAATACTGGTGAGTCCCTGACCTAATGTGAACATACCTCTATTAGGCTGATATCTGAATTTCAGGGTGAATATGCACCTCTGTCAGCAATGCCTGCATTTATGGGTAAAGTAGGGACCTGGTGTAATTAAAATCACCACCTGGTGGGGGCGGAGTGCTCGGTCAGCAAGCTAACATTCAATAGACAAAAAAAAACCTGACTGGCACATCCAGACTAATGTGAACTAGGTGCAAACCAAGGGAAGCTACCCCCATGTAAAACATACAAAAAAAGGCTGCACTCAAGCATACTAAGGCATGACAATATGGAATACATGAAATTTAGAATAGCAATATGGCTTTGGAATATAAGGAAAAATCTGAGACGCTTAGTATAAACATTTGGCCAAACATTTTAAAGCCCACCAACCATCGTCAAGGTGGTCTCAATACCGGTGAGTCCCTGACCTAATGTGAACATACCTCTATTAGGCTGATATCTGAATTTCTGGGTGAATATGCACCTCTGTCAGCAATGCCTGCATTTAGGGTAAAGTAGGGACCTGGTGTAATTAAAATCACCACCTGGTGGGGGCGGAGTGCTCGGTCAGCAAGCTAACATTCAATAGACAAAAAAAACCTGACTGGCACATCCAGACTAATGTGAACTAGGTGCAAACCAAGGGAAGCTACCCCCATGTAAAACATACAAAAAAAGGCTGCACTCAAGCATACTAAGGCATGACAATATGGAATACATGAAATTTAGAATAGCAATATTGCTTTGGAATATAAGGAAAAATCTGAGATGCTTAATATAAACATTTGGCCAAACATTTTAAAGCCCACCAACCATCGTCAAGGTGGTCTCAATACTGGTGAGTCCCTGACCTAATGTGAACATACCTCTATTAGGCTGATATCTGAATTTCTGGGTGAATATGCACCTCTGTCAGCAATGCCTGCATTTATGGGTAAAGTAGGGACCTGGTGTAATTAAAATCACCACCTGGTGGGGGCGGAGTGCTCGGTCAGCAAGCTAACATTCAATAGACAAAAAAAAAACCTGACTGGCACATCCAGACTAATGTGAACTAGGTGCAAACCAAGGGAAGCTACCCCCATGTAAAACATTCAAAAAAAGGCTGCACTCAAGCATACTAAGGCATGACAATATGGAATACATGAAATTTAGAATAGCAATATGGCTTTGGAATATAAGGAAAAATCTGAGACGCTTAGTATAAACATTTTTGGCCAAATGGCGCGTTCCAGGAAGCGACACATCCACCCTTATTGCCCCTCTACATTGTGTCAGGTATTGTGTTTTTAGCTGCATGGTAGCACTTGTTTATATTTGGGCACGTTTTGTGTGCACAGTCTTTTCTCCATTATTAGGTTCATTCACTTTATTGCTTATGAGCAGTGTGTGCTTTTGTTATTAACAATTTTTCTGGCATTTTGAGCACACTATTAGGTTTTGGGGAATTTTTTTCACACACATATTATTGCGTTGCACCTTTTACAATTATTATTATCTTTGCATCTTTTTTTTTTTTTTTGCTGCACTTGTTTATCACATACCGACCGTTTTTATGTGGATATATATCCTTACTATTGGACATTATAGGGTGGCATTTTTTGCTTTCTGTTAAACATCATTACCATTTTATTATATGTTTGTGTATTTGTTTACATTCTTCTAATAAATATATGCAATTTGTTTACAAAAACCTGCCTGGTGATTCTTCTTCCCCCTTTCCTTTCCTTTCACTTGGGTTTATGTTTTACATGGGGGTAGCTTCCCTTGGTTTGCACCTAGTTCACATTAGTCTGGATGTGCCAGTCAGGTTTTTTTTTTGTCTATTGAATGTTAGCTTGCTGACCGAGCACTCCGCCCCCACCAGGTGGTGATTTCAATTACACCAGGTCCCTACTTTACCCATAAATGCAGGCATTGCTGACAGAGGTGCATATTCACCCAGAAATTCAGATATCAGCCTAATAGAGGTATGTTCACATTAGGTCAGGGACTCACCAGTATTGAGACCACCTTGACGATGGTTGGTGGGCTTTAAAATGTTTGGCCAAATGTTTATACTAAGCGTCTCAGATTTTTCCTTATATTCCAAAGCCATATTGCTATTCTAAATTTCATGTATTCCATATTGTCATGCCTTAGTATGCTTGAGTGCAGCCTTTTTTTGTATGTTTTACATGGGGGTAGCTTCCCTTGGTTTGCACCTAGTTCACATTAGTCTGGATGTGCCAGTCAGGTTTTTTTGTCTATTGAATGTTAGCTTGCTGACCGAGCACTCCGCCCCCACCAGGTGGTGATTTTAATTACACCAGATCCCTACTTTACCCATAAATGCAGGCATTACTGACAGAGGTGCATATTCACCCAGAAATTCAGATATCAGCCTAATAGAGGTATGTTCACATTAGGTCAGGGACTCACCAGTATTGAGACCACCTTGACGATGGTTGTTGGGCTTTAAAATGTTTGGCCAAATGTTTATACTAAGCGTCTCAGATTTTTCCTTATATTCCAAAGCCATATTGCTATTCTAAATTTCATGTATTCCATATTGTCATGCCTTAGTATGCTTGAGTGCAGCCTTTTTTTGTATGTTTTACATGGGGGTAGCTTCCCTTGGTTTGCACCTAGTTCACATTAGTCTGGATGTGCCAGTCAGGTTTTTTTTTGCTTCTTGAAGTATGTTTGGGGTCATTGTCTTGCTGGAAGACCCATGACCTAGGATACAAACCCAGATTTCTGACACTGGACATTACATAGCGAAACTAAATCCTTTGGGAATCTTCATATTTCATGATGCCTTGTACACAGTTAAGGCACCAGTGCTAAAGGCAGCAAAACAACCCCAAAGTATCTTTGAACTGCCACCATATTTAATTGTAACTACTGTGATCTTTTATTTGTAGACCTCATTCTATTTGCAGTAAACAGTAGAATGATGTACTTTACAAAAAAGCTCTATCTTGGTCTCATCTGTCCACAAGATGCCTGCTGGTCCTCGAAAAATAGTGGGGGCTGCCTGCTGGCCCTCTACAAATAGAGTGAGGGCCACCTAACGGCCTTCTAACAATAGTGAGAGCTGGCTGATTGCACTCTAGCAATAATAAGGGCTGTCTAATGGCTCTCTTCAAATAGTGAGGGTCGCCTGATTGTCCTGAAAAAAAAATGTGACTTTCAGAGTCCCTCTTTCTTAAATTAAACAGGATGTGTCTGATCATGTCTCAAACACCACATGGTCAGATAAGGTAGTAAAATGCTAAAATTACATTTCCTGGTGAGTGATTTTTTCACCATTGAAAGCAATTCAAACATATAAAAATGCAGCAAAAACACTGTGTGAACATAGCCCAAGGTATGGAGGAATACTTTTTTTCTCTTATTCATTTTGCCTTACATATAAGTCATTATATTGGAAAGAATGTTTCTTAACATTTTTCCATTAAAATCAATTTTATATTTGGTTTAGTATGTTTTATTGTCTGAAAGAGTGGCGTAATACTCTACCAACATTGTTACCAGCAGCGACCTGGGCTGGGATTCAGAGATGCTTACAGGGTCTTCCTTATGCTGTTCCCGTGCCATTTCAGCGCTATTTACATAGATTTTACCTCACCTAGGGGGTCCACAGTAAAAATGCTTGAGTTTCCCATTGACTTCCATTATAGTCATTACTTGGGTCAAGCACCTGAGCATTGAGATTTGCTTGACTTGAGTAACGACAACCTGAGCATTTTAGTGCTCGCTCATTACTAATCAATGTTTGTGTTGCTCCTTTGATGTGATGTAGCATTTTACAAAATGGTTAACTATACAGTGACTTGCAAAATTTTTCACCACTTTTTACCTATTTTGTTTCATTAAAACCTGTGTTTAAATATTTTTGTAATCCGATTTGTATGTGATGCATTAACTCTAAATTTTATAAGTTGGTGAAGTGAAGTGAAGTGAGAACAATAAAGCCATAAATTAAATTTATGGGACCAAATAACTAAAAATTGGCATGTTCATATGTATTCACCCTTTTTGTAATGAATCCTCTGAAAATTTCTGGTGCAGGCAATTACCTAAAGTCAAGCATTTAGATTACACACAGGTGGACTTCTTTTCACTAAGAATCACACGGTCTGTTAGTATATACAAACCTGTTCTATAAAGCCACAGAGGCTGCAACACCATAAAGCAAGGGCACCAGTAACTAAACAACACCATGAAGACCAAGGAAATGTCAACAACTTTGTCCCTTACTTGTTTGGAGAAGGACAAGTCAGGGTTGTGTTACAAAAAAATATCCCAATCTCTGATGATCCACAGTAGATCCATCAAATCCATTATCGTCAAATGGAAAGGACATGCTACAACAACAAACCTATCAAGTGATGGCCGCCCACCAAAAGAGGCTTTACAAAGTAATGATGTTAAGGGTTGAATAAGTATGCATACTGACGTTTTGAGTTATTTTTTCCTATTTGTTGTTTACTTCACAATAAAAAGAAAACCAAATGTTCACAGTTGTCGGCATGTTGTTTGCAAATGTAAGCAGGTATTGGAATGCAGTACGCAGGGATTGCAGAGCAGTTTGGTATAACAATATTATTTAATTTAACAGTAAAGATGAAAGTAATCTTCTCGCAGGAAATTAATAAACAGTAAACAAGAATCAATAGAATAACAAGAATAAATGGAATAATCAGAATCAGTGCGACTTATCGTGGTTCCTTCTGGTTCTCCTTAGTCCTTAGTCCAATGGGGGTGGTAGTGCCGGCAACGGCCAGCATAGAGTCCTCTGATGGGGTCCAATATTAGCAATCCATTTCTGGCGGTAGCGGGCGGTCTCCAGCTTTAACTGCTGAGCCTCTAGTCCATAAGCCTGTGCAGCCAAAGTGAAAGAAGCTGCAGGAGTCTCCCTACCAAGCATGGGCTGATGCGCGCTAGCCAGCAAAGGGAACCGCACCTCAGTGTCCTGTAGCCGACCCACACTTTTCCGTACGAGCGCTGTCCGATGTTAATTCAGGCATACGACGCTCCCCACCGTCACTGTCTCGCTGGAGAGTGCGGGTAAGACTGGTCGCGGCACGTCTCGGCGCTGCCTCGCTGAATCCGGAGCACGCTGCACACCCTGCTACACTCTCTCTGATGGCAGGAAACCCTCTACTGCTTCTAGCACTTTCAGCTCTCTTTCTGGCTTAACACTAGAACTACTGTACTCGTGACACCTACTAGAACTACTGAATGTAGTCATTTTGACTACTGACTTGTTTTCGTTTATTTTTAGAGTTTCATTTGTGGTTATTTATTAATAATTATATTTTTTTAATGTATTATTATTGTGAGATCCAACAGTAATGCTTTGGAATGTTTTTTTTCAGATTTTTTTAAATATTTTTCTACAGGAAATAACAAAAGTAAACTAAGTAAAACAATAATAATAGACGTTTTAAAATAATTTATTATTAAAGTGCACACATATAAACAACAACTCAAGAACAACAAGCAGAGAAAATGTAAGTGAAGGAGAAGAAAAATGAAAATATGGCGCAGAATCTCAATAAAACCGACCAACCGTTATTATGAAGTACAACCGGTAACTTTCTAAACATTTGTTGATTCGCATTTCAGGCATCGTCTTTCAATTACAGCGGTACATTGCCCACACAAAGACTTATGGCAAGTCATACAATTTCCAACAGATCGATTATTTTTGCATTTTGCTTTTATCTGGCAACATTTTTTTTGAGACATCACATCTGAAGATGTAGCAACTTGGGACATGCCACCCTTTCCCCTAGATACAACATACGGACCACTCAACTCTGTGACAAGCTTTTGCAAAAATGCCTTGCGTGACATTTGTCCGGTGGTCATCTCCTTGTATAATATCCAAGCATTTATACCCGCTAAGTCTAAGGTATCTGCAAATGCGTGAACAGGCCATCTCCTAGTACCTGTTCTTGTGCTGTATTTGCGTGCCATCTGATCTACTACATCTACTCCATATTTTGTTTCATTATAAAACTTTACAGTTTCTGGAGTTTTTTGACTGGACCTATAAAAGTCTTGATGTTTTAGTTTATTTATACATTTTTTCACAGAATTATACTGTATGTGAACATGGTTGATCATAAACAAAAGAAAAATGAAAAAAAACATGTAATTTTTATCGTTTTCGCCTCATAAACCATTACATTGCATTATTGCTATATTCATGCATATTGCCCATTTGCAGATAAAAAATATTCTTTCTAGCTGTAAACTATAACTAATAACATCAAGCTGTATGCAAATATAGTTTTTCCCCCAAAAAATTCCCGCTTCACACTATACAGTACAAAATAATCGAATAATATGCCAATAAAATGTTGTATATACCTGTAGGAGTTTTCAGAGCTCTTATGTCTGCATCTGCTGTCTTTGTCTCTCCAAGTGAAATGAAAGTAATTTACACTCATGGCCAAAAGTTTTGAGAATGTCACAAATATTATATTTTCACATGATCTGCTGCCCTCTGGTTTTTATGTGTGTTTGACAGATGTTTTTATCACAGACAGAAATATAATAATTGCAAACATATGAGTAACAAAAGCTTATATTGACAGTTAGAATGAGTTAATGCAGCAAGTCAATATTTGCAGTGTTGACCCTTCTTCTTCAGGACCTCTGCAATTCTCCCTGGCATGCTCTCAATCAACTTCTGGACCAAATCCTGACTGATAGCAGTCCATTCTTGCACAAGCAATGCTTTCATTTTGTCTGAATTTTTAGGTTTTTGTTTGTCCACCCGTCTCTTGATGATTGACCACAAGTTCTCAATGGGATTAAGATCTGGGGAGTTTCCAGGCCATGGACCCAAAATCTCTATGTTTTGTTCCCTGAGCCATTTAGTTATCACCTTTGCTTTATGGCAAGGTGCTCCATTATGCTGGAAAAGGCATTGTTGATCGCCAAACTGCTCTTGGAGGGTTGGGAGAAGTTGCTCTTGGAGGACATTCTGGTACCATTCTTTATTCATGGCTGTGTTTTTAGGCAAGACTGTGAGAGAGCCGATTCCCTTGGCTGAGAAGCAACTCCACACATGAATGGTTTCAGGATGCTTAACAGTTGGCATGAGACAAGACTGGTGGTAGCGCTCACCTTGTCTTCTCCAAATGAGGCGTTTTCCTGATGTCCCAAACAATCGAAAAGGGGATTCATCAGAGAAAATAACTTTACCCCAGTCCTCAGCAGTCCACTGCCTGTACCTTTTGCAGAATATCAGTCTGTCCATGATGTTTTTTCTGGAGAGAAGTGGCTTCTTTGCTACCCTCCTTGAGACCAGGCCTTGCTCCAAGAGTCTGCTCCTCACAGTGCGTGCAGATGCACTCACACCTGCCTGCTGCCATTCCTGAGCAAGCTCTGCACTGCTGGTAGCCCGATCCCGCAGCTGAAACACTTTTAAGAGATGGTCCTGGTGCTTGCTGGTCTTTCTTGGGTGCCCTGAAGCCTTTTTGGCAACAATGGAACCTCTCTCCTTGAAGTTCTTGATGATGCGATAGATTGTTGACTGAGGTGCAATCTTTCTAGCTACGATACTCTTCCCTGTTAGGCCATTTTTGTGCATTGCAATGATGACTGCACATGTTTCTTTAGAGATAACCATGGTTAACAGAAGAGAAACAATGATGCCAAGCACCAGCCTCCTTTTAAAGTGTCCAGTGGTGTCATTCTTACTTAATCATGACAGATTGATCTCCAGCCATGTCCTCATCAACACCCACACCTGTGTTAATGGAGTAATCACTGAAAAGAGGTTAGCTGGTCCTTTTAAGGCAGGGCTGCAATGATGTTGAAATGTGTTTTGGGGATAAAGTTCATTTTCTAGCCAAATATTGACTTTGCAAGTAATTGCTGTTAAGTTGATCACTCTTTATAACATTCTGGAGTATATGCAAATTGGCATTAGAAAAAGTGAAGCAGTAGACTTTGTAAAAATTAATATTTGTGTCATTCTCAAAACTTTTGGCCATGACTGTACTATCCAGACTAAAGGAACTGCCACACTAAGCGATCTCGCTAGCGATCACAATAACGACGCAAGCTAACGAGATCGTTGGTGTGATCATTTTAAGGTCGCTAGTAGCTGCCAAACAGGAGATTTCATAAACGACACATCAGCGGTCAGCGATCTGTTTAACGACTTTGGCGGTCGTTAGGATCTGTCATTAGCATGTACTGAGCGCAACCTTTTCCACGCCCCTCAGCACAGATATATGTTATATATGTGTTATAATTTATGGTTTGACCGCGTCATGAAAGACGGCGTATAGTGCTCCCTTTCATTGTTCTCGAGCGCTTCTGATTCATAGGAATTTCCAGCATCGCTCCTGCTCTCTGCGTCCTGCTAGCCTGCTTTGCAGCTACTGCGATATTCTCTCTGTGACGCAAAAGAAAACAGTCCCGCCTGCCTGCTTCTGCAGCTACTGCGATCCACTCTGTGATGCTAAAAAAAACCTAGTCCCGCCTGCGCCGCTGTCATATGCGTCACCAACGAGGTCGCTCGTCGTTCGCAAAAGGTGTCAAACTTAGCGATATAGGCTCACCAGCGGGACGCCAACGATCAAAAAACGGTCCAGAACGTTCGTGAACGATCAGCGACATCACAGCAGGGGCCACATCGCTGCTACATGCCACACACAGCGACGTCGCTAACGAGATCGCTAAATAGTGACGTAGTAGCGATGTCATTAGCAATCTCGTTAGCGATCTCGCTTAGTGTGGCATACCCTTTACTGTCTACTGCTAGTACCAGAGAAAAACACCTCCCCTCGTTAGCATGAGATAACAGCCTACAGTTTTACAAAAAAGCTCTATTCAGATCAGCATTACACAGTAATACAACCAGGTAACACAATGAAAATGTGAAAACTTGACATCTGAATTGAACTACATCTATATGAACATCAGGGTAAATAAGATACAGTGAAAAAATTATGCACAAAACTTTACAGCAACTTTTAGTGACAAAAGGACAGCAAAATATAGCAGGTAGTCAAAATGACTACCTTTAGTAGTTATAGGTGAATGTTGAAATAAATGCGCAATTTTTGCACCTAAATTATTTATTGCCACACAATCTTTTTTAACATCCTATTTGAGGAAAAGTCACCGAGTCTCAAGCCGGAATTCCAAAAAATGTAGTCACAGAGGAGAAATACATAGTGCGAAGTAGTCAAAATGACTACCTCAGTAGTTCTAGTGTTAAACATGCCCCCTCCTCCTGGGTCATGGGACCTGTCCAGTCCCCTATTCCTTCACTCGGGCAACATGGGATGCAGTCTCGACAGTTCCGGACTCAGCTTAATGCAGGTACCCGCAGCCTGGTCTTCCTCTTTACAAAACCCTCAAATAATACCTGTAAAATTCCAGGTAATGAGGTAGCAAAACATCCAAATAGTCAAGGGGTGAATACTTTTGCAAGCCACTGTATTACAAGCCATCTATGCCAAACTTCTCTAATTTGACGTACCAGAAATGGCTTGATAATAGTAATTTAAACTCATATTATGTTTTCATTATATTACTATGTAGTTGTATTGTATAAGTTTTTTTCCCTGTGGATAAAAGGTCACAGGAAAGCCTATATATCTATGTAAAGGTGTAATGAGGGGCACAAGACCACAACAGGATCTTGTATTTAAATTTAGACCTTCTTTGTGTCTAACATTTTCTGTCAGGGGAGAGTCATGATGTTCCCATAAACATTAGATGATCAACTGATCAAGGAGAGGTTGGCCAACTTTATTCCAATGTGTGTGATATGCTTCAGGCTATATTCAATTCAGACAGTGGAAGAAAGCATGTTCTGTGTGTTCTGGTCAATTAGTGTGCATAATTAGGCATATTAAAGTTATTCTCGGTATGCAAAGAATAAGCTTCTGCTGGCCTGATTTTATAATACTGAATAAGGCAGGCCTAGACTGGCCATCTGCCTGAAGAGGCAGATTACAGGTGGACAACATTTCATGAACCCACAGTGATTAGCCAGCTTCTGCCCCAACTTTTCCAGGCACAGGAGTTTTTTTTCTGTCATTTTTAGTGTTTGGCAGAAAAATACATAAATTTTGAATTTGTTAAAATGTTCCCGCAGTTGGAATGTGCATGTGTTAAAGAGGCTGATACAAAACAAACAGGACCTGACGAGAAAAAGTAAGGAAAAGGAAATCTTCAATAGTCACTGAGCGAGCGCAGGATTCTCCAAACCTCTGCCTCCATTCTCCACATAAGAAGAAGCAGCAATAGTGGGTGAGTATAATTGTCTGTTTACTTTGTTATGTGAGAGAAAGTGGTGGTCGGCATGTGTGTGTATGTTATTATATGAAAAGTATACAGAAGTGTCAGAGTACCCTATGTGATGTACACAACAATCTGAGTTTATATTATGTGATGTATAAAGCAATATCAGTGTGTTTTATGTGATATATATAGCAGTTCAATATACAGCTGTTAGGGATTGAGTTCCCACTGCTGCACAAGGGGAATCTCAAGCCATTCCCGCTGCGGTCCCCCATCTGTCTCCGGCCGCAGTGGAGCCTGCTCAGCAGAGACGTCGGTCCCACATTGTGCAGAGGATGACTGCTGCCTCTCCAGGTCCTGCCATTGTAACCAGTGCAGGTCAGCGGCAAGCAGACGTAGTTGGGACTAAGTCCTGTGTTTTCCCTTCTGAGCATGCCCAGAGTAAGATCTCTCATAGGAGATCAGGAGTCTGCAGCAACTCCCATTGGTCCTCCAGGAAGGTCCTGAAGCTGCTGTAGTTCTGGAGCAGCTTTCCATTGGTCCTTTCCGGAAGGTCCTGTACTTGCTGCTTCTATATAAGGCTTGCATGGCCGCACGGCCATGCGCTAGTAACAAATCTGTTGTGTGCTTTGCGCCAGTGTGGTCATGTACGCATGCGGTTAGGGTTCGGCTGAAATAAGCCCCTAGAATACCGGCACCTCCAGTGAGGAGTTTTGTATGCACGTGTTCAGGGCTTGGATGAAATAGCCTCTAGAATACTGGCGGTGAGGAGTTGGTTGTTTGCGTTACTGTCTGCATGACCACGGACTGCTATCCGCTCTGCAGCTATATGTGTACTCCTGTGGGGTTAACAGGACACAGTCTCTACCACAGCGACTATGTGGAGTAACAGAGTTAGCTCATACCGACATATAGTGCCACTGTATCTATGTATCTATGTCAGCGACTCTGTGGTGTAACAGAGTTCGCTTATACCGCCATATAGTGCCACAGCATCTATGTCAGCGACTCTGTGGGTAACAGAGTTCGCTTGTACCGCAATCTAGTGTCATCTTACTAGCAGCAGACTCGGCCTGTACGGTGGACCCCGGGCTGCGAACACACCTATTATTTATATTTATTTGGTGCGTTTCGCATACCC
>JARQOD010000005.1:321850007-321935797 GCA_033576555.1 Oophaga sylvatica | reverse complement strand
AAATAAAAATAAAACACACACATTTTAATTAAAAATCATTTTAATGAAATAAAGACACAAATTTTTGACCATCTTTTATTTTACTGCAAAAACCATTTCCTGTAATAAAAATAAAATAAAAAAGCAAAATTATTCTTACTTATCCCATGCACAGTCAGGTCCCACGGTGTAATCCTTCAGAAAGGGTTAATGTTTACTGCAGGGACCGCAGCTAATGCTGCAGCCTCACAGTAAACCCCCAAATGAATGAGTTCCTCTCCTGGCTGACAGGAGAGTAAAGGCTGGGTCTCACATAACGATACACCAGCGATCCCGACAACGATATGCACTTGTCAGGATCGCTGGTGTATCGCTACATGATCGCTGCTGAGCTGCCAAACAGGCAGCTCAGGCAGCGATCTGGGACAGCGACACTGCGGGTAACATCGCTTAAGGGCCCGTCTCACATAGCGATATCGCTACCGTGATCGCTGCTGAGTCACTAGTTTTGTGACGCAGCAGCGAGCTCACCAGCGATATCGCTGTGTGTGACATTCAGCGACGATCAGCCCCCCTGCCGGGTATCGCTGAACGTCGCTGAAATGTCAGGACCTTTTTTTGATCGCTGGTTTCCCGCTGACAGGCACGCATCGCTGCGTGTGACAGGCGGGAAACCAGCGATCCGCTGGTAACCAAGGTACACAGCGGGTTTCCAGGCGCGGGGCTGTGCCTAGAAACCCGCTGTGTACCTTGGATACCAGCGCCCTGATGCAGGGGAGCTGGTATCCAAGGTACACAGCGGGTTTCCAGGCACCGCGCAGCGCTTGGAAACCCGCTGTGTACCTTGGATACCAGCTCCCTGCATCAGGGCGCTGGTATCCAAGGTACACTGCGGGTAACTAAGCGATGTTACCCGCAATGTCGCTGTCCCAGATCGCTGCCTGAGCTGCCTGTTTGGCAGCTCAGCAGCTATCATGTAGCGATACACCAGCGATCCTGACAAGTGCATATCGTTGTCGGGATCGTTGGTGTATCGTTATGTGAGACCCAGCCTTTAGTTACCCGCAGTGTACGTTGGATACCAGCGCCCTGATGCAGGGAGCTGGTAACCAAGGTACACAGCGGGTTTCCAAGCTCTGCGCGGTGCCTGGAAACCCGCTGTGTACCTTGGTTACCAGCGGATCGCTGGTCTCCCGCCTGTCACACGCAGCGATGCGTGCCTGTCAGCGGGAAACCAGCGATCAAAAAAAGGTCCTGACATTTCAGCGACAATCAGCGATACCCGGCAGGGGGGCTGATCGTCGCTGAATGTCACACACAGCGATATCGCTGGTGAGCTCTCTGCTGCGTCACAAAACTAGTGACTCAGCAGCGATCTCGGTAGCGATATTGCTATGTGAGACGGGCCTTTAAGTGGAAAGCTTAATTGATTGCTTTCCACTTTCACTTCAGGTCAGCCAGGGACACAATCAGTGACGTCAGAGGGAACTGATTAACAAAAATAGGGGTTCCCTTCGAAAAAAAAATGGCGTGGGGTCCCCCCTATTTTTGTTAACCAGCCAGATGAAGCAAACCGCTGAGGCCTGGTTTTTCAGGCTGTTAAGGAGCCAAGATCCATGGACCTTGCCAGCCTGATAATACCAGGCCACAGCAGTCTGTATATCTTGGCTGATTAACAAAAATAGGGGATCCCCTCAAAAAAAATTGGCGTGGGGTCCCCCCTATTTTTGTTAACCAGCCAGATGAAGCAGACCACTGAGGCCTGGATTTTCAGGCTGTTAAGGAGCCAAGATCCATGGACCTTGCCAGCCTGATAATACCAGGCCACAGCAGTCTGCATATCTTGGCTGATTAACAAAAATAGGGATCCCCTCGAAAAAAATTGGCGTGGGGTCCCCCCTCTTTTTGTTAACCAGCCAGATGAAGCAGACCGCTGAGGCCTGGTTTTTCAGGCTGGTAAGGATCCAATATCCATGGACCTTGCCAGCCTGATAATACCAGGCCACAGCAGTCTGCTTAGCTTGGCTGGTTAACAAAAATAGGGGATCCCCTCGAAAAAAAAACGGCGTAGGGGTCCCCCTATTTTTGTTAACCAGCCAAGTAAAATGCAGACTGCTGCAGCCTAGTATTAAAAGACTGTCAAGGCCCATGGATTTTGGCCCTCAACAGCCTGATAATACCAGGCTACAGCAGCCCCACATTTGGCGCATCAAAAGATGTGCCAATTGTGGCACTTTACCCGGCTCTTCCCACTTGCCCTGTAGCGGTGGCAAGCGGGGTAATAAGGGGTTAATGTCACCGTTGATTGCACGATGACAATAAGCCCGGTTAATAATGGAGAGGCGTCAATAAGACACCGATCCATTATTAATCCCAAAGTTTTTAAATGTTTAAAAAAAAGACACAGCAAGAAAAAAGTCTTTTAATGAAATAAAAGAGACAACACAGTTTTCATTTCTTTTATTACTCTCTCATTCCTGCAACGCCATCGATCTCCTGTAAAAAAATAAAAAAAACAAACCAACAGTATACCACCTGTCCGACGCAGTCCATAGTAACGACTGTCCCAACGACGATCCAGCTCTGCTACATCGGAATGACAGGCAGAGCCTGACATCCCGGCGCAGCACAGCTGCTTACCAGCTTCCCCGGCGGTGACGTCATCGGACTGCTTTACGGCCGCGATTACCCAGCAGTCACTGCAGTTATCGCGAGAAACTGCATGTGACCGCCAGGGAGAAGAGGATGGCGGCCATTAAGCAGTCCGGGATGTGACCGCCGGAGATCTTCTGCCGGGTAAGTGCCGCTGACTCCTGACAGACCCGACCGACGGGCACTGACAGTGACAGTGACATTCTGATTCCGGTATCCGATATGACGAAAATATCGGTACTCAGTATCGGAATTCCGATACAGCCAATATCGGCCATACCCGATATTTGCAGTATCGGAATGCTCAACACTACTCATTACAACATTAGACGGCAGAGAGTTCCATAGTCTCACTGCTCTTACAGTAAAGAATCTGCGTCTGTGATTATGGCTAAACCTTCTTTCCTCCAGACGTAGAGGATGCCCCCTTGTCCCCGTTACAGGTCTAAGAGTAAAAAGATCATTAGAAAGGTCTTTGTACTGTCCCCTCTAGTGTTGAGCGATACTGCTCGATATCTAAAAATATCGTATCGAAATGGTATCGCTGATATCACTAAATATCGTCGATATCCGATTCTGATACCGGAAGTCCCATGTAAGTCTATGGGAACAAAATATCGCAACAAAAAAAACCCTTTCTTTCGTTGTAAACACAAAATATACACACATAGAATACATATATATATATACATGTCATTGTGACATATATATATACATATATTTATAGTTTATACACTTCTACCTAGTAAAATAGACTCTGATTCAATTGCCGGGTAAAGCCGTGACATACCCCATAGAAGTCGACGGGCTCGGTGCCGAGTACCCCCAAAACCTCTGGCTCTGTGCGACTCAACTTGGGCGTCACGAACAGGATTCTGTAGCTCGCTATAAGCGAGTCCTGTGTGCCTGAATTGAACTGGTTTTGTGCTTGAGAATTGCTAAAATCATCAGAGAATGTATTTGCCATTTTTCAGCCATATCTGCGTCACGACGAGGCACTGGTGAAGAAGAAGGGCGTGCTCTTCGTGGGTGTACACTCACTCAGTGGTGCGAAAACGATGGCCGACCACTGTAAATGGTACTGCAATGTAACATCGTGCCCCACAGCTCTTCAGTTCCGCCTCCTCATCCTCCTCAGTGTGCGGAAACTAACACGAAGGTCCCGCCTCCCTACAAAAGAGGGGCCCTCTCCAGATGCTAATGACACATGTGACTTGGCAGAGATGGCTAATGGACACGAGCAGAAGTGTGAAGGGATGGAGCAGTCAGAGCTCTCCCCCCACGGAAGCGACCCGATCGCCACGGAACCACCGTTGGGCACCCGGCCTGGAAACCCTCCTACGCTGCAAGAAGCGGAGGATACCCTAAGAGGCCTGGCCTGGCACCGGGAGGAGGTCGCCAGGATGGAAGCCAGCTGGCGTGCCCTAAAACTAAACTTGGAGCGGCGCCAATCCCTCTTACCTGAAGTGTCTGTACCGGAAGGTGAGGCACCCGTTCTAGTAAGGAGCCCTTGCAATGTGATCCGGTTGACGTTGTCGCAGTGGAGGCACCCGTTCCTGGAAAAAACTCTGCACCGGCAGCACCCCAGATCCCGCTGTCTGCCCCCGTCGCTGAGACAGAAGAAGCGACACCCGTCCTCATGGAGGAGGCCGCGCAGGCACCAGAGGTCTACCTGCCTGTACCGGAGCCCCGACTGTCATCTGTTCCAGAGCCGGCTGCTTCCTCCACAGGTGAGCGCCGCCAGGACTGGGGGGCGCCAGGGAGCTGCCGCAAACCGGACACTGTAAGCTGCAGTTTGATGGTGGAGACATGGAGCTGCTGGTGGAGGAGAATTTCAACCGGCGTCAGGAGGAAGAGTGGAGACGTTGGGAGCGGGAAGCAGAGCGACAAAGGGAGCAGCGAGAAACCCAAAAGCTTCGCCAACGTCAGCTGGAGAAGGACCGGGCAGATAAGGACCGAATGAGAAAAGATAAAGGAACCCTGTGGGAGCCGCGGCGTAAGGGTGCAGTACGGAGCTTTAAATTGAAAGGTGGTTGGGGCTTCATCCAGGAGCCTGGACTTTATTTAGAAGTCTTTGTGACCCGGCGGGACGTGGAGACTCACCTCCCAGAAGGACACCCGGGGAGGGACCTGTTGCCAGGAAACTTGGTGACTTACACCCGACACTGGGGTTACAATGGATGGTACGCCCTAAATGTTACCAGGTGCGACCCCTACTCCCCAGAGTGTCAGGAACCTGTGAGACCCTCGGAGCCTTCAGCCTCCCACATCCAGGCCTCTGCAAAAGTGCCCACCCCACGCCGTAAATCTCCCCAGCCTCCCTCAGTGGTCTCCTCAGCAGCCCCAGCTATGGACATGATAAGTATAGCTGGCCCGTACCCGGCGCCTGTTAGGCCCCCTGGGGTTCGTTCAGTCCGGGACATAGGGTTCCAGACCCAGAGGGAGATGAAAGAGGTGGCCACACAGACCCAGATAGCGGGTCATGACTTGACTGTACAGGCCACACGACGTCATCAAGTCCTGGTGGTCCTTGGTGCCTCGGATGTTTGGCAAGCATCAGAAGAGTACCAGGTGGTACCTGGAACACCCCTGCCAAAGAATTATAAATAACCCGGACAGGGTCCCTGTATGTAAATAGTTAAATTGTTGATGTACCCGGACGGGTGAATGTTCATAAAAAAGTTTTTTAATTTAATAAAAAAAAAAAAAACACAGTTTTCATTACTTTTATTACAGTCTCATCCTGCGACGCCATCGATCTCCTGTAAAAAAATGAAAAAAAAAAAAAACGTATACCACCTGACCGACGCAGTCCATAGTAACGAGTGTCCCACGACGATCCAGCTCTGCTACATCAGAATGACAGGCAGAGCCTGTCATCCCGGCGCAGCACAGCTGATTACCTGCTTCCCCGGCGGTGATGTCATCGGACTGGTTTACGGCCGGGATTACCCTGCAGTCACTGCAGTTATCGCGAAAAACTGCATGTGACCGCCAGGGAGAAGATAATGGCGGCCATCAAGCAGTCCAGGACGTGACCGCCGGAGATCTTCTGCCAGGTAAGTGCCGCTGACTCCTGACAGACCCGACCGACGGACACTCACAGTGACAGTGACAAATCCGATTCCGGTATTCGATATGACGAAAATATCGGTATTCGGAATCGAAAGGCCGATACAGCTAATATCGGCCGATACCCGTATTTGCAGTATCGTATCGCTCAACACTAGTCCCCTCATATATTTATACATTGTAATAAGATCACCCCTAAGCCTTCGTTTTTCCAAACTAAATAACCCCAAGTGTAATAACCTTTCTTGGTATTGCAGACCCCCCAGTTCTCTAATAACCTTGGTCGCTCTTCTCTGCACCCGCTCCAGTTCAGCTATGTCTTTCTTATACACCGAAGAACAGAACTGCACACAGTATTCTAAGTGTGGTCGCACCAGTGACTTGTATAGAGGTAAAATTATGTTCTCCTCATGAGCATCTATGCCTCTTTTAATGCATCCCATTATTTTATTTGCCTTGGCAGCAGCTGCCTGACATTGGCCACTAAATGTGAGTTTGTCGTCCACCCATACACCCAGGTCTTTTTCAGTGACAGTTTTGCCCAGTGTTTTACAATTAAGCACATAATTATACATCTTATTTGTTCTACCCAAGTGCATGACCTTACATTTATCCCCATTAAAGCTCATTTGCCATTTATCAGTCCAAGCCTCTAGTTTACATAAATCCTCCTGTAATATAAAATTGTCCTCCTCTGTATTTATTACCCTGCAGAGTTTAGTGTCATCTGCAAATATTGAAATACTACTCTGTATGCCCCCTACAAGGTCATTAATAAATATGTTAAAGAGAAGCGGCCCCAATACTGACCCCTGTGGTACCCCACTGCTAACCGTGACCCAGTCCGAGTGTGCTCCATTAATAACCACCCTTTGTTTTCTATCCATGAGCCAGTTCTTAACCCACTTACACATATTTTCCCCTATCCCCATTGTTCTCATTTTATGTATCAACCTTTTGTGTGGCACTGTATCAAAAGCTTTTGAGAAGTCCATGAACACCACGTCCACTGCATTCCCCTGGTCCAGTCCTGAACTTACCCCTTCATAAAAGCTTATCAGATTAGTCTGACAAGAACGGTCCCTCGTAAACCCATGCTGATACTGTGTCATGAGGTTATTCAGCTTCAGATACTCCAATATAGTATCCCTTAAAAAACCCTCCAGGATTTTACCCACAGTAGATGTTAAGCTCACTGGCCTATAATTTCCAGGTTCAGTTTTTGCCCCCTTTTTGAATATTGGCACCACATTTGCTATACGCCAGTCCTGTGGTACAGACCCAGTTATTATGGAATCTTTAAAGATTAAAAATAATGGTCTATCTATGACTGTACTTAATTCCTGCAGTACTCGGGGTGTATCCCATCCGGGCCCGGGGATTTGTCAACTGTAGTGATTTTTAGACGCCGCCGTACTTCCTGATCATGTTATCTGTCATGGGATTTTCTTGTGTAAATACAGTTGAAAAAAAGTCATTTAGCATATTGGCTTTTTCCTCATCCTCATCCACCATTTCACCCAGACTATTTTTAAGGGGACCAACACTATCATTTTTTAGTTTCTTGCTATTTATGTAGTTAAAGAATATTTTGGAATTATTTTTACTTTCTCTGGCAATGAGTCTCTCTGCCTCAATCTTTGCTGTCTTGATTTGCTTTTTACAGAATTTATTCAGTCTTCTGTATTTATTTAATGCCTCATCACTACCTACTTGCTTTAATTCCCTAAACGCTTTCTTTTTGTCCCTTATTGCGCCCCTTACAGCTCTATTTAGCCATAGTGGTTTCCTCCTAATTCTAGCATGTTTATTCCCATAGGGTATATACTGTGCACAGGTCCTATTCAGGATACTAATAAACGTCTCCCATTTTCTTTGTGTATTTTTATGTCTCAGGATATCGTCCCAGTTTATTGCACCAAGATCATCTCTCATCCGTTGGAAATTTGCCTTCCTGAAGTTTAGTGTCCTTGTAACCCCTCGACTACACATCTTAGATGTTCTGACATTGTATTGACCTTTAGAGCCAGTCTGTGAACTTTGAGCTAATGATTTTTACTTTGTTGCTTCCTTTCTATATTGCTATACTTTGCACCTCTTTTCTGTTTAAATTTCATAACTAAGCTGTATATTTGTTAAAAATAATTAATGTATTTTTTTTGGTATTTTGATATTTACTTTAGTCAGTAACATTCTAAATTTGTTCAACACACTTCTCTTTTCGTAGTTAATTCACACTCTACTCTGCCCTCTGGTTCTTTAGGAGGAATGTGAAGCAACTCAACAGATGTTTAGGTGTTTAGGTCCCAGTTGCCATCTAAAAGTTCTTTGGTTCACTCTATCTCTGTACCTGCAAGCACCACTAGGGACTGCAATGTCAGGATATCTAGTCTCTACAGGAAGGGGCAAGCTAAGTTGGGTTTTTCTAGTGTCTAATCTATTAATCCTGCGCAAGTTGCTACTCAGGGAAAATGTAAACCCTGCCTACTGCTAGTATGGACCATACCAGATGGTGGTGCTAGATTGTGCGACATTTTGAGTGAGATTTTAGACATTTCTGCCATGCTAACCATCCCTTCCGCGATGGTGATAGTGCCCCAGCTGCGTTGGCGACTTTCTCCTCCTTCTCTGCCTTGTGCTTCCATTGAGCCCCCGCAGTCAGGTGAAGAAGCCTTCAATAGTGTGTCTATCAGCATGCACTTGTATTCCCCCAATTTCAAATCTCGGTCTAGTGACTGAAGTAAGGATTGCACTTTTTCCTGTAGTGAGGATCAACAGTGTAGCCACACGGTAATCAGCACTTGTAGCAATCCCACCAATTCAGAGGTCATTGCGCAGGTACAGCAGCATGTCTTGCTTCATGTGTGCCAGGCTGCATAGAGGCAAGGATAAGGTGTTCTCTGTGGGAGGTGTATCTTTTTGGTCTTCCCCCTGTATCCCCCAGCCATGCTCCCGTGAAGCCCGTGAACTGCTTTGAGTGCCACTATGCTGTGAACATGGTTGTTCCTCATAATCCTCCTCCTCCTATTCCTCCTCCTCCTCCAAAACTGTCCCCTGGCTGAATATTAGTGTACCAGGCCACTGATAGTACAGGAACTCATCATTCAAGACATGAGTCGATGCCTGGTCTGATAATGGTTTGAATGGTCCCAGTTCCTCATCCTCTTCCTCCTGTGCCACCACTTCATCTATCATCACTTGAAGCTTTGCTTTTCTACAAGTCATAGAAGTGGGATGTTAACACTGATGATGCCGTCATCAGCGCTGATCATGTTCATGGAGTACTCGAAGCAGCGCCAAATGGCATACATGTCCCTCATGGATTCTCAGTCTTTGGTTGTGAAGTGGTGTTGTTCTTCACAGTGACTCACCAGTGCGTGCTCCAGCTCAAACTCCAGTATCGCCTGAAGTATGTCACATATGAGACAGGAAACAGGAAGGCAGAAGTGATGCTGTAAAGTGTCCAAGCAAGGTAGTCATGGCGAGTTGTTGATCCCTCTCGCTCTGGCACTCTACAGACAATACATGTCCCCATCCCAGTGTGCTGCTGTGTGTGGGGTGCATCACACTTCCTTCTGTCCTGCAGACCTTCATTGGCTCTAGGTTTTCTTCTTCTGGGACCTTAACAGCAAACAATCCAGGGGACACATGTTTTGTTAAAACAATCAAACTTTTACTGGACAGATGCAGTCTTTTAGATCAGACAAATACGATAAGGCTCCATGGGTTGTCGCCATTCCCACAGGTACCGCACATAACTTCAGCCCTGGTTATTGGTATAATTACACCATGTTCCAAATTATTATGCAAATTGGTTTTAAGTGTCATAGTGTTTTTTTTTAAATGAAACCCATTGATGGTATTGTGTCTCAGGGTTCTTTGGGATCACTGAAATCAATCTCAGATACCTGTGATAATTAGTTTGCCATCTGAGCCCAATAAAAGGAAAACTGGATGTTACACACTATTAAGCAGGCCAGAGTTTTCAAGAAACATGGGAAAGAAAAAGAATCTCTCTGCTGCTGAAAAGCATCAAATAGTGCAGTGCCTTGGTCAAGGGATGAAAACATTAGATATTTTCCAAAAATTTAAGTGTGATCATCGTACTGTTAAGAGATTTGTGGCTGATTCTGAGCACAGACATGTTCGTGCTGATAAAAGCAGAATGAGGAAGGTTTCTGCCAGGCAAGTTCATCGGATTAAGAAAGCAGCTGCTAAAAAGCCATTACAAACTAGCAAACAGATATTTGAAGCTGCTGGTGCCTCTGGAGTCCCTCGAACCTCAAGGTGTAGGATCCTTTAAAGGCTTGCTGTGGTGAATAAACCTACTATTCGGCCACCCCTAAACAGTGCTCACAAGCAGAAACGTTTGCAGTAGGCCCAGACATACAGTACAGACCAAAAGTTTGGACACACCTTCTCATTCAATGATTTTTCTGTATTTTCATGACTATGAAAATTGTAGAATCACAATGAAGGCATCAAAACTATGAATTAACACATGTGGAATTATATATTACACTTTACAAAAAAGTGTGAAACAACTGAAAATATGTCTTATATTCTAGGTTCTTCAAAGTAGCCACCTTTTGCTTTGATTACTGTTTTGCATGCAGAAAAGGTGAACGGATGGATTCACATGCCTGGTTCCCACCGTGAAGCATGGAGGAGGAGGTGTGATGGTGTACGGGTGCTTTGCTGGTGACACTGTTGGGGATTTATTCAAAATTGAAGGCATACTGAACCAGCATGGCTACCACAGCATCTTGCAGCAGCATGCTATTCCATCCGGTTTGCTTTTAGTTGGACCATCATTTATTTTTCAACAGGACAATGACCCCAAACACACCTCCAGACTGTGTAAGGGCTATTTGACCAAGAAGGAGAGTGATGGGGTGCTACGCTAGATGACCTGGCCTCCACAGTCACCAGACCTAAACCCAATCGAGATGGTTTGGGGTGAGCTGGACCGCTCACCGCTTCAATTTTGAATAAATCCCCAACAGTGTCACCAGCAAAGCACCCCCACACCATCACACCACCTCCTCCATGCTTCACTGAGGGAAATAGGCATGCAGAGTCCATCCGTTCACCTTTTCTGCGTGCAAAGCAGTAATCAAAGCAAAAAGTGGCTACTTTGTAGAACCTAGAATATAAGACATATTTTCAGTTATTTCACACTTTTTTGTAAAGTGTAATGTATAATTCCACATGTGTTAATTCATAGTTTTGATGCCCTCAGTGTGATTTTACAATTTTCATAGTCATGAAAGTACAGGAAAATATTAGAATGAGAAGGTGTGCCCAACTTTTGGTCTGCACTGTACATGAAGACTAATTTTCAAACAGTCTTGTTTACTGATGAGTGTCAAGGAACCCTGGATGGTCCAGATGGATGGCGTAGTGGATAGTTGGTGGATGGCCGCCTTGTCCCAACAAGGCTGTGACGTCGGCAAGGAGGTGGAGGAGTCATGTTTTGGGCCGGAATCATGGGGAAACAGCTGGTAGTGCCCTTTAAGGTTCCTGAAGGTGTGAAAATGACCTCTGCAAAGTATATAGAGTTTCTGATTGACATCTTTCTTCCATGGTATTAAAAGCAGAAACGTGCATTCAGGAGCAAAATCATCTTCATGCATGACAATGCACCATTTCCATGCTGCAAAGAATACCTCTGAGTCATTGGCTGCTATGGGTATGAAAGGAGATAAACTCATGGTGTGGCCACCATCTTCCCCTGACCTCAACCCTATAGAGAACCTTTGGAGTATTATCAAGCAAAAGATCTATGAGGGTGGGAGGCAGTTCACATCAAAACAGCATCTCTGGGAGGCTATTCTGACTTCATGCAAAGAAATACAAGCAGAAACGCTCCAAAAAAAGTTCAATGGATGCAAGAATTGTCAAGGTGATATCAAAGAAGGGTTCCTATGATAACATGTAACTTGGCCTGTTAGGATGTTTTGGAGTTAAGTAGCTTTTTTGTTCAGTGAATGTGACCTCCTAATGTTGCAAATTCCACAAATGAGCATTTTCAGTTCTTTAAAACAGATCAAATGTTTAGAAATTCTACTGTGCCTAATAATTTGGAACAGTAGATTTTGAGTTTTTATTCATTTTGGAAATTATACTGCTGTCTTTGGGAGGTTTCTTCAATGAAATTCGATGTATACTCTAACGGGTGATGACTTTTATTAGACTGATTGTCATTTGCACCAATCACTTAGGAAAATCAGAGAAAAATATCATTTGCATAATAATTTGGAACATGGTGTAGAGTGTCACTCTTGCTATCTTCTCTAGCACTAGGAATTCTTCTCCACCACTAGCAGTGCATCCTGATTGCAATACCTTTCACTGCATATAGTCTGAGTCCATCTTTCCATGAAGCTTTACAAGTTGAGTGTGCCTAAAGGTTCCAACATCCATCTCGAGGTTCCCCAGGCCATTAGACGGAATCACACAGAAGGGTATTTTTGACAATCCACTGCCCCTAATATTAGGCTTATATTCTCCCTAGCAGCTTATTACATGAGACCGCTGCTGAAACTTTACACTCTGTCCTGCACTGACTCTTCACTTCCTGAACTTGGCACTAACTCTCAATTCCCCTTCCTCAGACTGGGCCGGCCATTACAGTTAAACCAGCCTAGGCTAGGCTTCAGCCCCAGTGGTTGTTACCATCGACATTTGTGCATGAATATAAAGTACATTTAACCCTTGATAGTGTAAGGGTGCAGAAAATCAGCTCCACCACTCCTACAATATTCAAAAAGGGGGCAAAAACTGAACCTGGAAATTATAGGCCAGTGAGCTTAACATCTACTGTGGGTAAAATCCTGGAGGGTTTTTTAAGGGATACTATATTGGAGTATCTGAAGCTGAATAACCTCATGACACAGTATCAGCATGGGTTTACGAAGGACCGTTCTTGTCAGACTAATCTAATAAGCTTTTATGAAGGGGTAAGTTCCAAACTGGACAAAGGGAACGCAGTGGACGTGGTGTTCATGGACTTCTCAAAAGCTTTTGATACGGTGCCACACAAAAGGTTGATACATAAAATGAGAACAATGGGGATAGGGGAAATATGTGTAAGTGGTTTAAGAACTGGCTCATGGATAGGAAACAAAGGGTGGTTATTAATGGAGCACACTCGGACTGGGTGACGGTTAACAGTATGGTAACACGGGGGTCAGTATTGGGGCCGCTTCTCTTTAACATATATATTAATGACCTTGTAGGGGGCATACAGAGTAGTATTTCAATATTTGCAGATGACACTAAACTCTGCAGGGTAATAAACACAGAGGAGGATAATTTTATATTACAGGAGGATTTATGTAAACTAGAAGCTTGGGCTGATAAATGGCAAATGAGCTTTAATGGGGGATAAATGTAAGGTCATGCATTTGGTTAGAACAAACAAGATGTATAATTATGTGCTTTATTGTAAAACACTGGGCAAAACTGTCACTGAAAAAGACCTGGGTGTATGGGTGCACGACAAACTCACATTTAGTGGCCAATGTCAGGCAGCTGCTGCCAAGGCAAATAAAATAATGGGATGCATTAAAAGAGGCATAGATGCTCATGAGGAGAACATAATTTTACCTCTATAAAAGTCACTGGTGCGACCACACTTAGAATACTGTGTGCAGTTCTGGTCTCCGGTGTATAAGAAAGACATAGCTGAACTGGAGCGGGTGCAGAGAAGAGCGACCAAGGTTATTAGAGAACTGGGGGGTCTGCAATACCAAGACAGGTTATTACACTTGGGGTTATTTAGTTTGGAAAAACGAAGGCTTAGGGGTGATCTTATTACAATGTATAAATATATGAGGGGACTAGTGTTGAGCGATACGATACTGCAAATATCGGGTATCGGCCTTTCGATTCCGAATACCGATATTTTCGTCATATCGATTCTTTACTGTAAGAGCAGTGAGACTATGGAACTCTCTGCCGTCTAATGTTGTAATGAGTGATTCCCTACTAAAATTTAAGAAGGGACTGGATGCCTTTCTTGAAAAGTATAATATTACAGGCTATATTCACTAGTTTCCTAGATATTGCTCTGATCCAGGGAGCTAGTCTGATTGCCGTATGTGGAGTCGGGAAGGAATTTTTTTCCCCAATGTGAAGCTTACTGTTTGCCACTTGGGTTTTTTTGCCTTCCTCTGGATCAACATGTTAGGGCAGGTTAGGATAGGATATGGGTTGAACTAGATGGACTTAAAGTCTTCCTTCAACCTTAATACTATGTTACACATGGACATAAACAGCTGACTTAATGGCTAGCGGCTGGCAGAAGTGCACAGTAGCAGCAAACTTATTGGCTTGGTGGCTGGCACAGCGCTTTGTAGCTGATATAATAGCTAGGGGTTAGCCACGGTGTACAATAGCAGCCAACATAATGGCTAGAGATCGGCCTCGGCACTTTGTTGCAGCTGACTTAATAGCTGGAAGCTGGCCACGGTGCACATTAGCAGTCAACATAATCACCTGGGGGTTCAAAGTGGTCACCACACATCCAAATACATTCCTAAAAGGGTTTAGTTTCCAAAATGGGGTCACTTGTGGGCGGTTTCCTTTGTTTAGGCACATCAGAGGCTCTCCAAATGCGACATGGTGGCCGCTTTCAATTACAGCCATTTTTGTATTCAAAAAGTCAATGGGTGCTCCTTCCCTTCTGAACCCTGCTATACACCCAAACAGTACTTTTATTCCACATATGGGGTATTGGCGTACTCAAGAGAAATTGCACAGCAAACTCTGATGTCCATTTTCTCCTCTTATCCTTGGGGAAATAAAAAATTGGGGTTAAGGTAATTTTTTTGTAAAAAAAAGTTAAATGTTAATTTTTCCTTCCCCATTGCTTCAGTTCCTGTGAAGAACCTGAAGGATTAATAAACTTCTTGAATGTGGTTTTGTGGACTTTGAGGGGTGATTTTTTTTAGAGAGGTTTCACTTTTGTGTATTTTCTTTCATTTAGGCCCCTCAAAGTTACTTCAAATGTGGTGCGGTGCACAAAAAATGATTTTATAATTTTTTTGGGGAAAAATTAGAAATTGCTCAACTGTTAACCCTTCTAACTTCCTTAAAAAAATATGTTTAAAAAACTGTGCTGATGTAAAGTAGAAATATGAGAAATGTTATTTATTAACTCTTTTATGTGACATAACTCTCTGTTTTAAGAGCATTAGAATTAAAAGTTTAAAAATTGCATCATTTTCAAAATTTTCTCTAAATTTCCAATATTTTCACAAATATCACAAATAAATACAAGTCATATTGAAAAAAATTTACCACAATTATGAAGTACACTATATCATAAAAAGACAATATCAGAGTCACTGCGTTTTGCAGTTATTATCTCAAAAATTGACACTGGTCAGATTTAAAAAGTTTGGCCTGGTCATTAAGATCAAAATTGGCGTGGACATTAAGGTGTTAAGTCAGTTCCCTAACAAAAATTAAAAAAAGCCTTATAAAAGCAGTGTTCCATACCTCCTCCGCCTCTTCCACCTAGACCGCCACGTCCATCTCCACCACTTAGATCTCCGCCTCCAGGTTCAAGATTATTATTTTTTCTTTACTTTTATTCTGTGTTATTATAAATAATTTTCTTATCCACATTTATTTGCAGGACTATTACCCTGCTTTTACCCCCATTTAGCTGCCTTTTGCAGCCCCCTAGCCCTGACTATAACCATTTTACAGCTATTTTAAAGCACAACAGTTCGAGTTACCTTTGACTTGTGTTGTGTTTGGGTCTGGGGTCATGTTTGAGGTCATGTTCGGACCCAAACTGAAGTGTATACTATGTGTTCAGTGAACCGGGTAAACCAGAACACCCATGGGTTCACTCATTACTATCAGCAGCAAGAAATAAACTCAAGGACAGACTTGCTTTAGTTAAGAAATATTTCCAGACTAAATTCTGCATTGGTAAATTTTTTGCACATTTTTATCATTCATCATAATTATTCATTAGCATTTATGCCAACTCACAGGTTGCATTTAAAATGTTAGTAATGCAATGCAGATATTTTCCATGAAATAGCAATTTAAAAATGTATTATAAAGTACATTTCAACATTGCTTATTGTTATCAGAAACTCAGCAGGGGCAAAGCACCAGAAAATATTGAAGAGTGATGATCATCTCTTCACTTTACTACTTGTTTGCTAAACATTTGAACATATACCACACTTTGTTATTGGACTTACATATTTGTACAGATTGAAATTACATTAGGGAAAAAGGAGCTCGCCAAATACATTGTAATTCAGATCTGGCAAACATCTTGCCCAGTAGACAAGTCAATGTGCACAAAGACTTTGTCAAGGTTATTTTTTATGTGTGAAGTAAGGGTTGAATAGAAAGGAAAAACAAACAGACTTTCCATTTTAAGAGATACTTTTCACATAGTAAATGCTGGGAAAGTATGTTCTTGCATATAATAGTGATTGTTTTATGGTTTTGTACACTCAGCAGTGGATGTGAATACATGACATATATGTTTAATACTTTTAGAAGAAAGTAGCATTTCCCCAACCTTCCAGATGCTTATAGCATCCCCTCTCTCCCCACCACTAACTCTTACTATCTACAAGGTCAAATCTTCAAAAAGTATAAAAGTAGCATATAGACATCTCATGTACAATGAGGAAAATAAGTATTTGGATACACTGCCGATTTTGCAAGTTTTCTCACCTGCAAAGAATGGAGAGGTCTGAAATTTTTTATCATATGTACACTTCAGCTGTGAGAGACAGAATTTAAAAATAAAAAACAGAAAATCACATTGTATGATTTTTAAATAATTAAATTTCATTTTATTGTATGAAACAAGTATTTGATCACTTATCAACCAGCAAGAATTTTGCCTCTCACAGACCTATTACCGTATTTTGCAGACTATAAGACGCACTTTTTTCCCCAAAAATTTTAGGGGAAAATGGGAGTGCGTCTTATAGTCGCAACATACATAAAAATCCGGTGGCGGCGGCGGTGGTCCCAATTCATCCTCCCTGTGCGGTGGTGGTGTCGGGGCAGCAGCGGGCCTCTGTGCAGCATGGGGGGCTCCGCCGGCGTTTCGTCCCAGCCGAAAAGTCCCCCGCAGCTGCGACGCGGTGGCCCCTCCGGTGGCGGTCCCGATCAGTCTCCCTGTGCGGTGGGGGTGTCGGGGCAGCAGTGGGCCTCTGTGCAGCGTGGGGGGCTCCGCCGGCGTTTAGCCCCTGTCGGAAAGCCCCACGCAGCTGCGACGTTGTGCCGTCCGGAAAGATGGCCGCCGCTTGCTGAAGTTCAAATCTCGCCAACGAGATCTCTTCCCGAGATCTCGTCTCCCGAGATCTCGTTGGCGAGATTTGAACTTCAGCAAGCGGCGGCTATCTTTCCAGAGGACTTCTTTCCGGACGGCACCACGTCGCAGCTGCGGGGGGCTTTCCGCAGGGAATAAACGCCGGCGGAGCCCCCCACGCTGCACAGAGGCCCGCTGCTGCACCGACACCACCACCGCACAGGGAGGATGAATTGGGACCGCCACCGGAGGGGCCACCACGTCGCAGTTGTGGGGGGCTTTCCGGCTAGGACGAAATGCCGGCGGAGCCCCCCACTCTGCACAGAGCCCCGCTGCTGCCCCGGCACCGCAGGGAAGCTGCATTGGGAGCACCGCCGCCACTGGATTTGTGAGTATATGGCCACCCTGGTCACCCCACAGTGCCCAACCACCCCACAGAACACAGCCACCCCACATAACACAGCCACCCCACAGAGCACCACTACTGCACCAAACGACCCCAGTGACCACTCCTCTACCTGTGCTGATCCGTTCGCTGGTAAGCTAAATTCGGACTGTAAGACGGACCCCCATTTGACACATTATTTTTTTTTCCCAATTTTTCTTCTGAAAATTTGGGGTGCGTTTTATGGTCACGTGCGTCTTATAGTCCAAAAAATACTGTAACTTTTCTTTAACCCCTTTCTGACATTGGACGTACTATCCCGTCCATAAAACCCGTGCCATTCTGCCCATGGACGGGATAGTACGTCATAGGCGATCAGCTGCGCTCCTGAGGGGAGCGCAGCTAATCGTCGCCGGGTGTCAGCTGATTATCACAGCTGACACCCGTGACTGTGTGTCAGGAGCGGTCACGGACCGCTCCCGGCACATTAACCCCTAGCACACCGCGATCAAACATGATCGCGGTGTACTGGGGGCACAGGGGAGGATCGCGCAGGGTGGGGGCTCCATGCGCGCCCCCCTGAGACCCTCAGACCAGCGCGATGTGATCGCGCTGTTCTGAGGGCTTCCTCCCTCCCAGGACCCGGATCCAAGATGGCGCCGGGGTCCTGAAGGGAGGCGGCTTCCTCAGTGCCTGCTGAGAGCAGGCACTGAGAAGCCTGCTGCACTGCCTGAGCGATCGCTGGTGTGACAGAGTGCTGTGCACACTGTCACACCAGCGATCTGCTAAAATACAGTGATGTCCCACCCTGGGACAAAGTAAAAAAGTTAAAAAAATAAAAATAAACATGTTATAAAAAAAAATCCAAAATAAATAAAAAAAAATATATATATTCCCCAATAAATTCATTTCTTCCTGTAAATAAAAAAAACAAAACAATAAAAGTACACATATTTGGTATCGCCGCGTCCGTAACGATCCCCCCTATAAAACTGTCCCACTAGTTAACCCCTTTAGTGAACCCCTTAAAAAAAAAAAAAAAAAACAATGCAAAAAATCAATGCTTTATCATCATACCGCCGAACAAAAAGTGGAATAACGCGCGATCAAAAAGACCGATATAAATAAACATGGTACCGCTGAAAACGTCATCTTGTCCCGCAAAAAACGAGCTGCCACACAGCATCATCAGTGAAAAAATAAAAAAGTTATAACTCGCAGAATAAAGCGATGCAAAAATAATTATTTTTTATATAAAATTGTTTTTATTCTATAAAAGCGCCAAAACATAAAAAAATGATATAAATGAGGTATCGCCATAATCGTACTGACCCGAAGAATAAAACTGCTTTATCAATTTTACCACACGCGGAACAATAAAAACGCCTCCCCCAAAAGAAATTCATGAATTGCTGATTTTTGTTCATTCTAACCTCCCAAAAATCGAAATAAAAAGCGATCAAAAAATGTCACCTGCTCAAAAATGGTACAAATAAAAACATCAACTCGTACCGCAAAAAATAAGACCTCACATGACTCTGTGGGCCAAAATATGCAAAAATTAAGCTCTCAAAATGTGGCGATGCAAAAAACTATTTTTGCAATAAAAAGCGTCTTTTAGCGTGACAGCTGCCAATCATAAAAACCCGCTATAAATAGTAAATCAAACCCCCCTTTATCACCCCCTTAGTTAGGGAAAAATAATAAAATTAAAAAAATGTATTTATTTCCATTTTCCCATTAGGGTTAGGGTCAGGGTTGCGGCTAAAGTTAGGATTAGGGTTGGCGCTAAAGTTAGGTTTGTGGTTAGGGTTGGGACTAGGGTTAGGGGTGTGTTGGGGTTATGGTTGGAGTTAGAATTGGGGGGTTTCCGCTGTTTAGGCACATCAGGGGCTCTCCAAATGTGACATGGTGTCTGATCTCAATTCCAGCCAATTCTGCGTTGAAAAAGTCAAACGGTGCTCCTTCACTTCTGAGCTCTGCCATGCGTCCAAACAGTAGTTTATCCCCACATATGGGGTATCAGCGTACTCTGGACCCCAAGAGTTATTGTGCAATTTGTCCTATTTCTTCTGTTACCCTTGGGAAAATAAAAAACTGGGGGCAAAAATATCATTTTTGTACAAAAAAAAATATTTTACGGCTGTACATTATAAACTTCTGTGAAGCACTTGGGGCTTCATAGCGCTCACCACACACCTAGATAAGTTCCTTGTGGGGTCTATTTTCCAAAATGGGGTCACTTGTTGAGGATTTCCACTGTTTAGGCGCATCAGGGGCTCTCCAAATGCGACATGACGCCCCCAGACCATTCCATCAAAGTCTGCAATCCAAAACGTCACTACTTCCCTTCCGAGCCCCAACGTGTACCCATACAGTAGTTTTCTCCCACATATTGGGTATCAGCGTACTCAGGACAAATTGGGCAACAACTTTTGGGGTCCAATTTCTCCTGTTACCCTTGTAAAAGTAAAATATTGGGGCGAAAAAATCATGTTTGCAAAAAAAAAAAAAGATTTTTTATTTTTACGGCTGTGCGTTATAAACTTCTGTGAAGCACTTCGGGGTTCAAAGTGCTCACCACACATCTAGATAAGTTCCTTGTGGGGTCTATTTTCCAAAATGGGGTACTTGTGGGGGTTTCCACTGTTTAGGCGCATCAGGGGCTCTCCAAATGCGACATGACGCACCCAGACCATTCCATCAAAGTCTGCAATCCAAAACGTCACTACTTCCCTTCCGAGCCCTGACGTGCGCCCATACAGTAATTTTCTCCCACATATTGGGTATCAGCGTACTCAGGACAAATTGGACAACAACTTTTGGGGTCCAATTTCTCCTGTTACCCTTGTGAAAATAAAATATTGGGGGCGAAAAAATCATTTTTGTAAAAAAAAAAATATTTTTTATTTTTACGGCTGTGCGTTATAAACTTCTGTGAAGCACTTTGGGGTTCAAAGTGCTCACCACACATCTAGATAAGTTCCTTGTGGGGTCTATTTTCCAAAATGGGGTCACTTGTGGGGGGTTTCCACTGTTTAGGTGCATCAGGGGCTCTCCAAATGTGACATGACGCCCCCAGACCATTCCATCAAAGTCTGCAATCCAAAACGTCACTACTTCCCTTCCGAGCCCCGACGTGTGCCCATACAGTAGTTTTCGCTCACATATTGGGTATCAGTGTACTCAGGACAAATTGGACAACAACTTTGGGGTTCCAATTTCTTCTGTTACCCTTGTGAAAATAAAATATTGGGGGCGAAAAAATCATTTTTGTAAAAAAAAAAAAAGATTTTTTATTTTACGGCTGTACGTTATAAACTTTAGTGAAACACCTGGGTTTCAAAGTTCTCACCACACATCTAGATAAGTTCCTTGAGGAGTCTAGTTTCCAAAATGGTGTCATTTATGGGGGTTTCCACTGTTTAGGCAGATCAGGAGCTCTCCAAACACGACATGGCGTCCAGCCAATTCTGCGTTGAAAAAGTCAGACGGCGCTCCTTCCCTTCCAAACTCTGCCATGCACCCAAACAGTGGTTTACCCCCACATATGGGGTATCAGCGCACTCAGGACAAATTGAACAATAACTTTTGGAGTCTTGTTACCCTTGGAAAAATAAAAATTGGGGTGAAAAGATCATTTTTGTGGAAAAAATATGATTTTTAAATTTTACGGCTCTACGTTATAAACTTGTGTGAAGCACTTGGGGGTTCAAATTGCTCATCAAAAATCTAGATAAGTTCCTTAGGGGGTCTAGTTTCTCAAATGGGGTCATTTGTGGGGGGTTTCCACTGTTTAGGCACATCAGGGGCTCTCCAAATGCAACATGGCATCCAAATCAATTCCAGCCAATTTTGGTTGGAAAAAGTCAAATGGTGCTCCTTCCATTCCGAGCTCTGCCGTGCGCCCAAACAGTGGTTCCCCCCCACATATGGGGTATCAGCGTACTCAGAACAAATTGTACAACAACATATGTGGTCCAATTTCTCCTGTTACCCTTGGGAAAATAAAAAATTAGTGACTAAAAGATAATTTTTGTGGGAAAAAAATAGGATTTTTATTTTCATGCCCGGGCATTATAAACTTGTGTGAAGCACTTGGGGGTTCAAAGTGCTCACCAAAGATCTAGATAGGTTCCTTAGGGGGTCTAGTTTCCAAAATGGGGTCACTTGTGGGGGTTTCCACTGTTTAGGCTCATCTGGGGCACTGCAAACGGAACATGACCCCCATTAACGTCTGCATTCCAAAACGTTACTACTTCCTTTCCAAGCCCTGCCGTGCGCCCAAACAGTTTCCCCCCCCACATATGGGGTATCAGCGTACTCAGGACAAATTGGACAACAACTTTTGGGGTCCAATTTCCTTGGGAAAATTCAAAAATTTGGGACTAAAAAATCATTTTTGTGGAAAATTGATTTTTTTTTTTTCACACCCAGGCTTTATAAACTTTTGTGAAACACTTGAGGGTTCAAAGTGCTCACAACAGATCTAGATAAGTACCTTAGGGGGTCTAGTTTCCAAAATGGTGTCACTTGTGGGGGGTTTCCACTGTTTAGGCGCATCAGGGGCTCTCCAAACGCGACATGGCATCCAATCTAAATTCCAGCCAATTTTAGTTTGAAAAAGTCAAACGTCGCTCCTTCCCTTACGAGCTCTGCCGTGTACCCAAACAGTGGTTTTCCCCCACATATGGGGTATTGGCGTACTCAGGAGAAATTGCATAACAACCTTATCTGTCCATTTTCTCCTTTTACCCTTGTGAAAATAAAAAAAAAGTTTGTAAAAGATAATTTTTGTGGCTAAAAAGTAAAATATTCATTTTTTCCTTCCACGTTGCTTTAGTTACTGTGAAGCACCTGAAGGGTTAATAAACTTCTTGAATGTGGTTTTGAGTACCTTGAGGGGTGCAGTTTTTAGAATGGTGTCACTTTTGGGTATTTTCTGCCATATAGACCCCTCAAAGTGACTTCAAATGTGAGGTGGTCCCTAAAAAAAATGGCTTTGTAAATTTTGCTGTAAAAATGAGAAATCGCTGGTCAACTTTTAACCCTTATAATTTCCTAACAAAAAAAAATTTTGGTTCCAAAATTGTGCTGATGTAAAGTAGACATGTGGGAAATGTTATTTCTTAACTATTTTGTGTGATATATTTCTCTGTTTTAAGGGAATAAAAATTCAAAGTTTGAAAATTGCAAAATTTTAAAAATTTTCGCCATATTTGCGTTTTTTTTCAAAAATAAACACAAGTTATATCGAAGAAATTTTACCACTAACATGAAGTACAATATGTCACGAGAAAACAATCTCAGAATCGCAAAGATCCGTTGAATCGTTCCAGAGTTATAACCTCATAAAGAGACAGTGGTCAGAATTGTAAAAATTGGCCCGGTCATTAACGTGCAAACCACCCTTGGGGGTGAAGGGGGTAAGAAGCCCTACTATTCTGCACTCATTACCAGTATTAATTGCACCTTTTTGAACTTGTTACCTGTATAAAAGACACCTGTCCACACACTCAATCAATCAATCAATCACACTCCAACTTCTCCACCAGACCCAAGACCAAAGAGCTGTCTAAGAACACCAGGGACCAAATTGTAGACCGGCACAAAGCTGGGAATGGCTACAGGACAATAGGCAAGGAGCTTGGTGAGAAGACAGCAACTGTTGGCACAATTATTAGAAAATGTAAGAAACACAAGATGACAGTCAATCTTCCTCTGTCTGGCACTAAATGCAAGATCTCACCTCATGGGGAAAGGATGATTCTGACAAATGTCAGGAATCAGCCTGGAACTACATGAGAAGAATTGGTCAATGACCTGAAGAGAGCTTGGGACCACAGTCTCAATCATTACCGTTCATAACACACTACACCGTCATGGATTAAAATCCATCAGAGCACACAAGGTCAACCTGCTCACGTCAACACATGTACAGGCCCATTTCAAGTTCGTCAATTACCATCTGAATGATCCAGAAGAGGCATGGTACTAGGTCATGTGGTCAGATGAGACTAAAATAGACATTTTTTGTATCAACTCCATTTGCCGTGTTTGGAGGAAGAAGGATGAGTACAGCCCCTAGAACACCATCCCAAATGTGAAGCATGGTGGAGGAAACATTGGGAGTGCTTTTCTGCAAAGGGGAAAGGATGACTGCACCGTATTGAATAGACGATGGATAAAGTCATGTATCGCAAGATTTTGGCCAATAACCTCGCCTCCTTCCCTCAATAATAGCATTGAAGATGGGTGTTGGCTGGATCTTTTCAGCATGACAATGCCACAAAACACACAGTCAAGGCAACTAAGGAGTGGCTCTGCACAAATCATTTTAAAGACCTGGAGTGGCCTAGCCAGTCTGCAGACCTGAAACCAATGGAAAATCTTTGGAGGAAGCTGAAACTCAATGTTGCCCAGCAACAGCCCCAAAACCTGAAAGATCTGGAGAATGAAATGGAAGAGTGGGCCAAAATCCATGCTGCAGTGTGTGCAAACTTGGCCAAGAACTGCAAGAAACGTCTGACCTCTGTAATTAAACACAAAGGTTTCTGTATCAAATATTAAGTTCTGTTTTTCTATTTGTCAAATAATTATTTAGTATAATAAAATGCAAATTAATTATGTAAAAATCATATAGTGTAATTTTCTTGATTTTTTTTAAAGTTGCTGTCACTCTCAGTTGAAATGTACCTTGGATAAAAACTACAGAACTCTCCATTCTTTGCAGAAGGGAAAACTTGCAAAACACTTATTTTCCCCACTATACTTATAGGTACAGTTTATTTAGCACCTACATCTTTGACTGATGCTGAAATATTTACTAGGTCTATGATGAACTCCAGATTTATCTGTGGGAATACTATATTTCCTTCTCTCGTGTGTTAGTCCATCACGCACCTCTTCGATGATGTTCCAGAAATAGAACCTGGCATGACAGAAAATGTTTCCACTTCCATTCAAATAAATGCATCTCATTTTATTAACTGTTTTCTATTATTGTATTAGTAGCTAATGCAAAAACATAAAGAAACGGCCACTTGTCCTCTTAAAGGGAAGCTGGCACCAGTTGTTTGCCTTATAAGCCACTCCCATAATCTTTAAAATCATGTAAATGGGATTCCTACAATAATAATAATAATAATAATAATAATAATCTTTATATAGCGCCAACATATTCTGCAGCGCTTTACAGTTTAACAGTTTCAAAACATAAGTCATAAGTAACAACGTTAACAATACAATAATTAAAGCAAAATAAGCCGACCCTGCTCGTGAGAGCTTACAATCTACAATGAGGTGGGGGAGAACCAAAGCACAGGTGTGTATATACAATGGTGCATTTACAATGATGGTCCAGCCATCTTGGGGAGTGAGGGATGGATGGAGATAGTGAATGGGCTACACACACACACTTAAACATAGAACGACTTTGATTAGTGAATGTGATAGGCCACTCTGAACAAATGTGTTTTGAGGGAGCGCCTGAAACCATGCAAATTGTGGATAGTCCTAATTTCTTGGGGTAGAGCATTCAGAGGATTGGCGCAGCGCGAGAGAAGTCAAGGAGTCGGGAGTGGGAGGTACGGATTAGTGCAGAGGTTAGTCGAAAGTCGTTTGCAGAGCGCAGCAGTCGGTTAGGCCGATAGATAGAAATGAGGGAGAGATGTAGGGGGGTGCTGCACTGTGGAGAGCTTTGTGGGTGAGAACCAGTACTTTGAATTGGATCCTATAATTAATGGGCAGCCAGTGTAAGGACTGGCGAAGAGCGGATGTGTCCGAGTACCAATTAGCCAGATGGATGACCTTGGCTGCTGCATTAAGGATGGACTGGAGAGGGGATAGTCGAGTAATGGGGAGGCCAAGTAATAGAGCGTTGCAGTAGTCCAGGCGGGAGTGGATCAATGCTACAGTGAGGGTTTTTGTTGTTTCCATGGTGGAGAAAAGGGCGGATTCTAGAGATGTTCTTTAGGTGTAGACGGCAGGAGCGGGCAAGAGATTGTATATGGGAGGTGAAGGAGAGATTGGTGTCAAACATAACACCCAGACAGCGAGCCTGCTGCCGGGGTGTTATTATGGTGCCGCCCACAGAGAGGGAAATGTCAGATTTAGGGAGGTTAGTAGATGGGGGAGTCTTGGAGAGGTTAAGTTTCAGATAGAGAGCGGACATGATGTTGGAGACTGCGGACAGACAGTCGGTGGCGTTCTGTAGAACAGCGGGGGTAAGGTCGGGGATGACGTGTATAGTTGTGTGTCATCAGCATAAAGATGGTACTGAAAGCCAAATCTGCTGATGGTCTGTCCATTTGGGGCCGTGTAGAGAGAGAAGAGAAGGGGGCCAAGGACTGAGCCCTGGGGTACACCGACAGTGAGAGGAAGAGGAGATGATGTGGAGCCAGAGAACGAAACACTGAAGGAGCGGTCAGAAAGATAGGAAGAGAACCAGGCGAGAACAGTGTCCTAAATACCTAGTGACTGGAGCCTAGACAGTAGGAGACAGTGGTCAACAGTGTCAAAAGCTGCAGAAAGGTCGAGTAGAATGAGCAGAGAGTGGTCGCCGTTACGTTTTGCTGTCAGAAGGTCATTGGTCACTTTGATGAGTGCAGTTTCAGTCGAATGTAGGGGGCGGAAGGGTCTAGGAGGGAGTGAGTGGAGAGGTAATGGGTAAGGCGGGAGTAGACTAGGCGCTCCAAAAGTTTAGAGATGAAGGGGAGATTGGAGACCGGTCTGTAGTTGTTTGTGCAGGAAGGGTCAAGAGCGGGTTTCTTTAGTAGCGGAGTAATGATGGAGTGTTTGAAGGAGGATGGGAAAATGCCAGAGGAGAGTGAGAGATTAAAGATTGTAGTTAGGTGAGTTGTGACAATCGAGAGAGAGACTGGAGGAGATGTGAGGGGATGGGGTCGGTAGTGCATGTAGTCAGACGAGAGGAAGAGAGGAGTCTGGAGACTTCTTCTTCTGTGATGGGATCAAATGTGAAAAGTGAGCCAGGGGAAATGCAGGGTGGGATGGGAGTCACAGCACTTGGTGATTGAGAGCAGATTTCCTGATGGATAGTATCTATTTTTTCTATAAAGTGGGAGGCCAGGTCGTCAGCACAAATGTCTGTGATAGGGGCTTGTGCTTTTGGCCTGAGGAGGGAGTGAAAAGTGTCAAAAAGTTTCTTGGGGTTGTTGGCTAGTGAGGAGATCAGGGTGGTGAAGTAGGTCTGTTTGGCGAGATGAAGGGCAGCATTATAAGTTCTTAACATGAATTTAAAGTGGATGAAGTCTTCTGGTGTGCGGGTTTTTCTCCAGAGGCGTTCAGCACTCCTAGAGCATCGCTGAAGAAGTCGAGTTTGCAATGTGAGCCACGGCTGTTTTACTGTGTGTTTGGAGGTTCTGAGGGTGAGCGGTGCTACTTGGTCAAGGGTGCTTCTAAGAATGTCATTGTAGTGATGAACAGCCAGATTATGACAAGAAAAAGAGGAGATTTGTGACAGTGATGAGTGTAGGGAGTCTGAAAGTGTCTGAGGGTTAATGGCTTGTAGATTTCTGAATGTGTGGTAGGTAGGAGTGCGCTGGGGTGGTGGAGGATTTGTGAGCGTGAAGGAGAGAATGTTGTGGTCAGAGAGTGGAAGCGGTGAGTTATTTAGGTGGGAGATTGAACAGAGGCGGACAAAGACCAGGTCAAGGGTGTTGCCATCCTTGTGTGTCTCAGAGGTTGAAAGCTGTGAGAGGCCTAGAGAAATGGTTAGTGATAGAAGCTGAGATGCAGATGCGGAAGTAGGGCTGTTAATGGGGATGTTGAAGTCTCCAAGGATAAGGGTTGGTAGTTCTGAGGACATGAAGTGCGGTAACCAGGCTGAGAAGTGGTCAAGGAACTGGGTGGGCGAGCCTGGGGGCCGATATATGACCGCTACTCTGAGGGAGAGGGGATGGAAGAGCCTGATGGTGTGGACCTCAAAATAAGGGAATGAGAGTGATGGAATTGGGGGATGACCTGGAAAGTGCATTGTGGGGACAGGAGTATGCCAACTCCACCACCATGTCTGTTTGTGGGTCTCGGGGAATGGGAGAACTGTAAACCACCATAGGAAATGGCAGCAGGGGAGACAGTGTCAGAATCCTGAATCCAGGTTTCAGTGAGGGCCAACAGATTAAGAGAGTGGTTCAGAAAGTAGTTGTGCAGGAAGGATAGCTTGTTGCATGCAGACCGTGGATTCCAGAGGGCACAATTGAAAGAAGGAGATGAGGGAGTGCAAGTAATATTAATAAGATTATTATGGTTTCGGTATGAGGTAGGGTAGGTATTGAGGTTGGGGGATGGTGAACCAGGGTTGGGGGAGATGTCCCCTGAAATCAGTAGGAGTAGGAAGATAAAGAGCAAGTAGTTGTTGGAATTGTAAGTAGGTTTTTTCTGTGATGTGTTTGGGCAAGATGGGCTGAGGTTTTTCAGGAAGGTGAGGAGTGCATGGGAGCTGTACATGGGAGAGGGAAGGATAGAGGGGCTGATGTGTATGAGTCGTGATGGAGGGGGGATGGGGCGGTAAATGTGGATGGCAAGGGAACACAGGAGGAAATAGATAAAGTACATAATGAAAAAGAAGGCAAAGTGTGGGGAACCTGATTCCAGCCCTAATTAACTGCCATGAATAACTGCCGTTTTCAAGATGCTTGTCTTCTGTGATGCTTTGCTTCTGGGATGCATGCGCCCCCACAATGCATGCGCCCCTTAGACTACTCCTAAATATATAGCCCACACTACAGGGTCAGGAAAGTGGGATTGTGGGAGCTGTTTTGGGATAATTTGGCAGCTGGGGCCATCACACCAGGGGGTGGTTAGATCATCAAAGGCACTAGAGATGGCTACATCTATATGTTATAGCACCTTCCACCTGATAGCATCTACAGATGCCCCAGTCACAGGAATACACAGCAGTAAGTATTAAGCACAGTGCAAAAAATGAATTATACAAAAGCTTTACCAGGCACATTAAACTATGTTGCAAGATGGTACAGTAGTGGTTGGCAGCAATCAGAAGTATGGAGTGCATACCATTGCTATATATTTCCACATGCAAGACAGAAAGGGCTTGTGTCATTCAGCTGCTTGCTAACAATGAATGGAGTGCATACATGCAGACAGGATCAATTCAGAGGTTGAATGATTTGGTTACCATTGCTATATATTTCCACATGCAAGACAGAAAGGGCTTGTGTCATTCAGCTGCTTGCTAACAATGAATGGAGTGCATACATGCAGAGAGGATCAATTCAGAGGTTGAATGATTTGGTTACCATTGCTATATATTTCCACATGCAAGACAGAAAGGGCTTGTGTCATTCAGCTGCTTGCTAACAATGAATGGAGTGCATACATGCAGAGAGGATCAATTCAGAGGTTGAATGATTTGGTTACCTGTGTGAAGAGAGAAGATGAATGTTAATTCCTTGCCATGAATAACTGCCGTTTTCAAAATGCTTGTCTTCTGTGGTGCCTTGCTTCTGGGATGCATGCGCCCCCACAATGTCTTTATACCCTCAGGGGTGCCCCTCTATACTTGTAAGCCACCAGCTCCCTGGCTGTTCAATAGGGCAAAATGAGGCGTGCCTTAGAAGGTCTCGGATTGCACTGCACACACGCGAGACTTCGAGCACCATGTTCATGTCATATAGACATCATCCACTTCCAACCAGATAGAAGAGGTTCCATTTTAAGAAACTGGGGCAGTGCTGAGCATGATCTGGATTCATCCATTGGATTGAACCACACAATTTGCATGCAGCAAGGGATTCAAATAAAGCACTATTTTGGAGGTATGCAAAAGTGTAAAAGGGTTGTAGGAACCCGATTTACATGCTTTTAAAGGTAATAGGCATGCCTTATAATGCAAAACACTGATTTCAGGTTACCTTTAACCCCTTTCCGACATCAGGCATAAGAGTACGCCGATGTCAGACTCTCTCCCTTTGATGTGGGCTCCAGCGCTGAGCCCACATCTATTCCGGCACATGTAAGCTGTTTTGAATAGCTGACATGTGCCTCTAACAGCCGCGGGTGGAGTAGCGATCCACCAGCGGCTGTTAACTAGTTAAATGTCACTGTCAAACTCTGACAGCGGCATTTAACATGAGCTTTTGGCAAGCGTGGCAGAAATCCCACCCATCGGCGCTGTGTCACATGACTTCGGGTCGCCGATGGGTTGGCATGACAACCAGAGGTCTCCAGCAAACCTCTATGGTTGTCACTGCCAGATTGCTATGAGTGCACGCCCATGTGAGCAATTCTGCTACATACAGGGTTATAGCAGCTTCTAGTCTCCCATGGAGACTATTAAAGCATGACAAAAGTAAAAAAAAAGTTTTTAAAACTATTTACAAAATATATAAAAAAGTTAAAATCACCCTCTTGTCACCTCATTCACAATAAATCAATAAAAAAACAAAGATACACATATTTGGTATCGCCACATTCAGAATCGCCCAATCTATCAATCTATTAATATAAAAAAGTATTAACCCAACCGCTAAATGGCGTAACGAGAATTATGCCGGAATTATGTTTTTTTGGTAGCTGCAACATTTCATTAAAATGAACAAATACTGTATATGCACCAAAATGGTATCATTTAAAAATATCAGCTCAGCACGCTAAAAATAAGCCCTCACCCAACCTGAGATCACGAAAAATGGAAATGCTATGGGTATCGGAAAATGGAGCAATTTTTTTTAACAAACTTAGGAATTTTTTTTTCACCACTTAGATAAAAAGATAAAAAAGAACCTAGACATGTTTGATGTCTATGAACTCGTAATTACCTGGAAAATCATAATGGCAAGTCCGTTTTAGGATTTAGTGAACTTTGTAAGAAAGCAAAACAAAAAACAATTGTGGAATTGCAATTTTTGCAATTCCATCGCATTTGAAATTTGATTCCTGTATTCTACTAAATGATATGGTAAATCCAATGATGTTGTTCAAAAGTACAACTCGTTCTGCAAAAAAACAAGCTCTCACATGGCCATTTTGACAAAAAAATAAAAAAATTATGCTTTGGGAAGAAGATGAGCAAAAAATGAAAATGCAAAACCAAAAATACCTCTGGCCGTGACGAGCTTAAATACAAGTGACACTACTGATTTGAATTAGCACCCACAATCTGTTTCATTGATAGTAATATATATCTAACTTCTATGTTAGGCATGCAAATATTTTCATCCTTATATGATGGACTCTGCATTTTCCATACTATATTTGTCACATCCCTGTCACTGAAATATACATCGAATCTGAAAATAATTTGAAATATAAGTTGCAAATTGTACTTTAACCCCTTAACCCCCAAGGGTGGTTTGCACGTTAATGACCACGCCAATTTTTACAATTCTGACCACTGTCTCTTTATGAGGCTATAACTCTGGAACGCTTCAACGGATCTTCACGATTCTGAGACTGTTTTCTCATGACATATTGTACTTCCTGATCGTGGTAAAATTTATTCGATATAATTTGCGATTATTTATGAAAAAAATTGAAATATGGTGAAAATTTTGAAAATTTTGCAATTTTCAAATTTTTTATTTTTATTCCCTTAAAACAGAGAAATATGTCACACAAAATAGTTACTAAATAACATTTCCCATATGTCTACTTTACATCAGCACAGTTTTGAAAACAATTTTTTTTTTTGCTACGAAGTTATAAGGGTTAAAAGTTGACAAGCGATTTCTCATTTTTACAACAAATTGTACAAAACAATTTTTTTTAGGGACCACCTCACATTTGAAGTCACTTTGAGGGGTCTATATGGCAGAAAATACCCAAAAGTGACACCATTTTAAAAACTGCACCCCTCAAAGTACTCAAAGCCACATTCAAGAAGTTTATTAACCCTTCAGGTGCTTCACAGGAGCTGAAGCAACTTGGAAGGAAAAAATGAATATTTAACTTTTTAGTCACAAAAATGATCTTTTACAAACAGTTTTTTAATTTTAACAAGGGTAAAAGGAGAAAATGGACAGAAAAAGTTGTTGTACGCTGATACCCCATATATGGGGGAAAACCACTGTCTGGGCGCACGGCAGGGCTTGGAAGGGAAGGAGCGCTGTTTGACTTTTTCAAACCAAAATTGGCGGGAATTGAGATTGGACGCCATGTCACTTTTCGAGAACCGCTAATGTGTGTAAACAGTGGAAACCCCCCACATGTGACACCATTTTGGAAACTAGAACCCCTAACGAACTTATCTAGATTTGTTGTGAGCACTTTGAACCCCAAGTGTTTTACTAAAGTTTATAATGCCTGGGTGTGAAAAAAAAAAAAAAAATTTACACAAAAATGATTTTTTAGTCCCCAATTTTTGATTTTTCCCAAGGAAATTGGACCCCAAAAGTTGTTGTCCAATTTGTCATGAGTACGCTGATATCCCATATGTGGGGGAGAAATACTGTTTGGACGCACCACTGGGCTCGGAAAGGAAGTAATAAAGTTTAGTAATGCAGACTTTGATGGGTGTCATGTTCAGTTTGCAGAGTCCCTGATGTGCCTAAACAGTGGAAACCCCCCACAAGTGACCCCATTTTGGAAACTAGACCCCCTAAGGAACTTATATAGATCTGTGGTGAGCACTTTGAACTCCCAAGTGCTTCACACAAATTTATAATGCCCGGGCATGAAAATAAAAAATCCTATTTTTTCTCACAAAAGTAATATTTAAGTCACTAATTTTTTATTTTCCCAAGGGTAACATGAGAAATTGGACCATAAAAGTTGTTGTCCAATTTGTCCTGAGTATGCTGATACCCCATATGTGGGGGGGAACCACTGTTTGGGCGCACGGCAGAGCTCGGAAGGGAAGGAGCGCTATTTGACTTTTTCAAACCAAAATTGGCTGGAATCGAGATTGGACGCCATGTCGCATTTGGATAGCCCCTGATGTGCCTAAACAGTGGGAATTCACACAAGTTTATAATGCCCAGGCATGAAAATAAAAACTCCTTTTTTTCCCACAAAAATGATCTTTTAGTCAGCAATTTTTTATTTTCCCAAGGGTAAGGGGAGAAATTGGACCCCAAAAGTTGTTGTACAATTTGTACCGAGTACACTGATACCCTATATGTGGGAGAAAACTACTGTGTGGGCGCACGTTGGGGCTCGGAATAGAAGTAGTGACGTTTAGTAATGCAGACTTTGATGGAATGGTCTGCGGGTGTCATGTCGCGTTTGGAGAGCCCCTCATGTGCTTAAACAGTGGAAACCCCCCACAAGTGACCCAATTTTGTAAACTAGACCCCCAAAGGAACTTATCTAGATGTGTGGTGAGCGCTTTGAACCCCCAAGTGCTTCACAGAAGTTTATAACGCTCGGACGTGAAAATAAAAAAATCATATTTTTTCCACAAACATGATCTTTTAGTCCCCAATTTTTTATGTTCCCAAGGGTAACAGGAGAAATTGGACCCAAAAATTGGACCCAAAAATTTTACCCTATATGTGGGAGAAAACTACTGTATAGGCACACGTCGGGGCTCGGAAGGGAAGTAGTGACGTTTTGCATTGCAGACTTTGATGGAATGGTCTGCAGGTGTCATGTCGCGTTTGGAGAGCCCCTCATGTGCCTAAACAGTGCAAATACCCCACAAGTGACCCAATTTTGGAAACTAGAACCCCAAAGGAACTTATTTAGATGTGTGGTGAGAACTTTGAACCCCCAAGTGCTTCACAGAAGTTTATAACGTAGAGCCATAAAAATAATAAATCATATTTTTTTCTACAAAAATGATATTTTCGCCCCCAATTTTTTATTTTCCCAAGGGTAACAGAAGAAATTGGACCCCAAGAGTTATTGTGCAATTTGTCCTGAGTTTGCTGATACCCCATATGTTGTGAATGGGTTTGAGATGAGTTCTGAGCAGAGGCTCCCTCTGGTGGTTACAAGCGGTACTAGTGAAGATTGTGAGGATTGGGAATCAGGTGTTACTGACTGGTCTTATATAAGGGAGTCATTTTCCCATCAGGGTTGCCGGTGATCAATTGTTCTGGTCTGAATCCTTCATTCCAGTTTCCCTTGTAGCCTGCTGTGTCGTGTCTGCATCTCCTGCTACCAGATAAGAATTTTTCTTCTTTTGTGTTGTTGCTATATTTTTGCATTTTGTCCTGCACTTCTTTGGGGGCCTTCTGGGTCCCCTCCGGGGGCTTCTGCCTTCTCAGTTTAGTTCAGCCACTGAGTTTTGTTCTTTTGCTTTTTCCAGTTTTTTCAGTGGCTGCTGTTTTGATTTTGTTACACCAGAGAGCTAATTTAGGTGGTAGAGGTCGTGTGAGCTCAGGTGATTTTGAAATTAGTAGAGTTGGTGTTTTTCAGGGTTTTCTGGGATTGCAGTAAGTACCCTTCCTGTCCTTTTCTATTTAGATAGTTTGGGCCCCAGCGTTTGCTCATTCTATTTTCTTTCTGTGTCAGTATTTCCTCTTGTCTAACCGCCATTACATGTTTGGGGGCTTTCTATTATCTTTGGGGTTCTGCTCCGGGGCAGATAGCTTTCCTATTTCTATCTTTAGGTGTAGTTAGTTTCTCAGGCTGTGACGAGGCGTCTAGGACCAACGTAGGAACGCTCCACGGCTGCCTCTAGTTGTGGTGGTTAGTCAGGGTACTGCAATCCCATAGATTCCAACTGCTCTGGTGTATTGCCTTTTTTACCTGCACTCCTCAGCTACCGAAACATAACAGTATCACCGGCCTAAAAATTGAAAATTGTATGGTACTCACAGAAGGGAAAAAATATTGTGATAGAAAAAAGGTTGTCAGAGTTGTCAGAGATATTTTTCTGTTTGTTGCATTTTTTTTTCCCCTCTGTATCTCTGGGTGCTGGGGAGGATCTCTTCTCCCAATGGAGTTTGCACAGTTGTCTGGCCGTGTGGATCAGCTTGCCACTGAGGTTCGGAGTATTGCTATCTATCTTGCTGGGTTGCCTGTTGTGGAACCTAGGATCCCCATGCCAGATTTGTTTTTAGGGGATCGAGCTAAGTTTCAGAATTTCAAAAATAATTGTAAATTGTTTTTTGCCTTAAAATCTAAGTCCTCAGGAAACGCAGCGCAGCAGGTTCAAATTATCATCTCTCTCCTGCGCGGCGATCCTCAGGATTGGGCTTTTTCCCTGATACCTGGGGATCCTGTTTTGAGTGATGTTGATGCGTTTTTTCAGGCTTTGGGGTTATTGTACGATGAGCCTAATGTCACTGATCAAGCTGAAAAAGCCTTGTTGGCATTAAATCAGGGGCTTGATGACGCTGAGTTATACTGTCAGAGATTCCGTAGGTGGGCAGTCCTGACCAAATGGAATGACGACGCTTTGGTGGCCCTTTTCCGGAAGGGTCTGTCGGATAATGTAAAGGATGTTATGGTGGGATTCCCTGTCCCCTCTGGTCTCAATGATTCTATGTCATTAGCGATTCAAATTGACAGACGTTTGCGTGAGCGGAGAAGTATGCGTGGGGTGGTGTTGCCTTGTGAGCCAGCTTCTGAGCCCATGCAGTGTGATGGAGTGGTGTCTGGGGCACAGCGTCATGAGTTTCGAAAGCGCAATAGGTTATGTTTCTACTGTGGTGATGCCTCTCATGCTATTTCAGTCTGCCCTAAGCGGGGAAGACGTTTTGCACGCTCAGTTGTCTTGGGTAGTGTTCAGACTAAGTTTTTATTAACTGTCACTCTGATATGCTCTCTGTCCTCATTTTCTGCTCAGGCTTTCGTTGATTCTGGAGCAGCTATTAACCTGATGGATTATGATTTTGCTAAACGTTGTGGGTTTCCCTTGATACCCCTACAGAAGTCTATTCCCCTACTGGGGATCGATTCTACCCCTTTGGCTGAGAATAAACCCCAGTTTTCTACTCAGGTGATTATGAGGGTTGAACCTGATCACCAGGAGTGCTGCAAATTTTTGGTTCTATATAATCTACATGACATTATCGTGCTGGGTTTCCCTTGGTTACAGTCTCATAATCCTGTTTTGGATTGGAAATCTGTGTCTGTAACCAGTTGGGGCTGCCAATGTGTTAATACCAACACTCCTGTTTTTTCTGCCTCCCCCAAGCTCAGGATGTTCCTGACTTTTTGTTTGATTTTTCTGATGTGTTTAGCGAAAGTAAATCTGCATCCTTACCTCCCCATAGGAGCTATGACTGCGCTATTGAATTAGTGCCGGGTAGTAAATTCCCTAAAGGTCGCCTTTTTAACTTGTCTGTACCTGAACATGATGCTATGCGGTCTTATATCAAGGAATCATTGGAGAAGGGTCATATCAGACCATCCTCTTCACCCTTAGGTGCCGGTTTTTTCTTTGTGGCCAAAAAAGATGGTTCATTAAGGCCGTGTATTGATTATCGTCTCTTGAACAATATTACTGTGAAATATCAATACCCGTTACCCTTGATTTCTGACCTGTTTTCCAGGGTGAAAAACGCTACTTGGTTTACCAAGCTTGACCTCAGGGGGGCGTATAACCTTATTCGCATTAAGCACGGGGATGAATGGAAGACGGCATTCAATACCCCTGAAGGGCATTTTGAGTACCTAGTGATGCCCTTTGGGCTCACTAATGCCCCTTCCGTCTTCCAGTCCTTCATGAATGACATTTTCAGGGATTTTGAGGACAAATTTCTGATTGTTTATTTGGATGATATCTTGATTTTTTCTAATGACTGGGACTCTCATGTGAAACATGTTCGGACTGTGTTCCAGATTTTGAGGGATAATGCTCTGTATGTGAAGGGATCAAAGTGTCTTTTTGGCGTACAGAAGATCTCATTTCTGGGATTCATTTTGTCCCCATCTGTTATTGAAATGGACCCGGTCAAGGTTCAGGCCATCTGTGATTGGGTCCAACCTACTTCATTAAAGGCTCTTCAGAGATTTTTGGGTTTTGCCAATTTTTATCGTAAATTTATTGGTAATTTCTCGGTTATTGTTAAACCATTAACTGATTTGACCAGAAAGGGTTCTGATGTGGTGAATTGGCCTCCTGAGGCAGTCTCTGCATTTCAGGAACTTAAGCAGAGATTCACTTCTGCTCCTGTTCTACGGCAGCCTGATGTTTCTCTGCCATTTCAGGTGGAGGTTGATGCCTCTGAAATTGGGGCAGGTGCCGTTTTGTCCCAAAAAGATCCAGAGACCTCTAAAAGTAACCCTTGTGCCTTTTTCTGTCGAAAATTTTCTCCTACTGAACGTAATTATGACGTGGGTAATCGGGAGTTATTGGCCATGAAGTGGGCTTTTGAAGAGTGGAGACATTGGCTGGAGGGAGCCAAACATCAGGTGGTGGTCCTTACGGACCATAAGAATCTGGTCTATCTGGAATCTGCCAAGCGACTCAATCCTAGACAGGCCAGGTGGGCCTTGTTTTTCACACGTTTTAATTTTGTGGTTTCCTTTCTTCCTGGCACTAAGAATGTTAAGGCGGATGCCCTCTCGAGGAGTTACCTTGCGGACTCTCCTGAGTTATCTGATCCTTCTGTTATTTTGAAAGAGGGTGTAGTTCTTTCCGCCATCTCGCCCAATTTGAGACTTGCTCTGGAGGGGTGTCAGGAGGATAGGCCCGAGCGCTGCCCTGTTGGAAAATTGTTTGTCCCGGACCAATGGAAAAAGAGTGTGATGTCTGAGATTCATTGTTCCGCATTGGCTGGGCATCCCGGAATTTTTGGTACCAGAGACTTGGTTAGTCGGTCCTTTTGGTGGCCTACCTTGTCTCGCGATGTCAGGGAATTTGTGCAGTCCTGCGGGACTTGCTCTCGCTCCAAGCCTTGCTCTCGCTCTAGTGGTTTGTTGATGCCATTGCCTGTGCCCAAGAGACCATGGACCCATATCTCTATGGATTTCATTTCCGATCTTCCTGTTTCTCAGAGAATGACCACCATCTGGGTAATTTGTGATAGGTTTTCCAAAATGATACATCTTGTGCCATTACCTAAGTTGCCTTCCTCCTCTGAATTGGTGCCGTTGTTTCTTCAGCACGTGGTTCGTTTACACAGCATTCCTGAGAACATTGTGTCTGACAGAGGAGTCCAGTTTGTTTCCAGATTTTGGAGGACTTTTTGTTCTAAACTGGGTGTTCAATTGTCTTTCTCCTCGGCATTTCATCCTCAGACCAATGGTCAAACTGAGAGAACAAACCAGACATTAGAGACTTATCTAAGATGCTTTGTGTCTGCTGATCAGGATGACTGGGTCTCTTTTTTGCCTTTGGCTGAGTTTGCTCTTAATAATAGGGCTAGCTCTGCCACTTTGATGTCTCCGTTTTTCTGTAATTCTGGTTTTCACCCTCGATTTTCTTCAGGACAGACGGAAGCTTCTGTCTGTCCAGGTATTGACTCTGTTGTTGAGCGTATGCAACAGATTTGGGACCAGGTAGTGGAGAGGTTGTCCCTCTCTCAGGAGAAGGCCCAGCGGTTTGCTAACCGGCATAGGACTGATGGTCCTCGGTTTAAAGTGGGGGACTTGGTCTGGTTGTCCTCAAAGAATATTCCTATGAGAGTAGCATCTCCTAAATTTAAGCCTAGGTTCATTGGACCTTATAAGATCATGGAGATTATTAATCCTGTTTCTTTTTGTTTGCTTCTTCCAGGGACATTTAAGATCCATAACGTGTTCCACAAGTCCTTGTTGAAGAGGTTTGTTGAGCCAGTGGTTCCTGCTACTGTGCCTCCTGACCCTGTTTTGGTTGAGGGCAATCTGGAGTATGTGGTTGAGAAAATATTGGATTCTCGTTTTTCTAGACGAAGACTCCAGTATTTGGTTAAATGGAGAGGTTATGGTCAGGAAGACAATTCTTGGGTGTTTGCTTCGGACATCCATGCTAGGAGACTTATCCGTGCGTATCATAGAACTCATCCTGACCGACCTGGTTGCTCAAATGAGGGTTCGGTGACCTCTCCTCAAGGGGGGGGTACTGTTGTGAATGGGTTTGAGATGAGTTCTGAGCAGAGGCTCCCTCTGGTGGTTACAAGCGGTACTAGTGAAGATTGTGAGGATTGGGAATCAGGTGTTACTGACTGGTCTTATATAAGGGAGTCATTTTCCCATCAGGGTTGCCGGTGATCAATTGTTCTGGTCTGAATCCTTCATTCCAGTTTCCCTTGTAGCCTGCTGTGTCGTGTCTGCATCTCCTGCTACCAGATAAGAATTTTTCTTCTTTTGTGTTGTTGCTATATTTTTGCATTTTGTCCTGCACTTCTTTGGGGGCCTTCTGGGTCCCCTCCGGGGGCTTCTGCCTTCTCAGTTTAGTTCAGCCACTGAGTTTTGTTCTTTTGCTTTTTCCAGTTTTTTCAGTGGCTGCTGTTTTGATTTTGTTACACCAGAGAGCTAATTTAGGTGGTAGAGGTCGTGTGATCTCAGGTGATTTTGAAATTAGTAGAGTTGGTGTTTTTCAGGGTTTTCTGGGATTGCAGTAAGTACCCTTCCTGTCCTTTTCTATTTAGATAGTTTGGGCCCCAGCGTTTGCTCATTCTATTTTCTTTCTGTGTCAGTATTTCCTCTTGTCTAACCGCCATTACATGTTTGGGGCTTTCTATTATCTTTGGGGTTCTGCTCCGGGGCAGATAGCTTTCCTATTTCTATCTTTAGGTGTAGTTAGTTTCTCAGGCTGTGACGAGGCGTCTAGGACCAACGTAGGAACGCTCCACGGCTGCCTCTAGTTGTGGTGGTTAGTCAGGGTACTGCAATCCCATAGATTCCAACTGCTCTGGTGTATTGCCTTTTTTACCTGCACTCCTCAGCTACCGAAACATAACACCATATGTGGGGGTAAACTACTGTTTGGCGCATGGCCAACACACCCCTAACACTAATCCCAACCCTAATCATAACCCTAACCACAAACCTAACCCTAACACACTCGTAACCCTAGTCCCAACCCTATCCCTAACTTTAGCCCCAATCCTAACCCAAACTTTAGCCCCAACCCTAACCCTAATAAGAAAATGGAAATAAATACAATTTTAAAATTTTATTATTTTTCCCTAACTAAGGGGGTCATAAAGGGGGTTTTAATTTACTATTTATATCGGGTTTTTATGATTGACAGCTGTCACACGCTAAAAGACGCTTTTTATTGCAAAAAGTAGTTTTTGCATCATCACATTTTGAGAGCTATAATTTTTCTATATTTTGGCCCACAGAGTCATGTGAGGTCTTATTTTTTGCGAGACGAGGTGACGTTTTTATTGGTACCATTTTTGGGCACATGACATTTGCGATTTTTGGGAGGCAGAATGAACAAAAACCAGCAATTCATGAGTTTCTTTTGGGGGAGAGGCGTTTATAGAGTTCCACGTGTGGTAAAATTGATAATGCAGTTTTATTCTTCGGGTCAGTACGATTACAGCGATACCTCATTTATATCATTTTTTATGTTTTGGCGCTTTTATACAATTAAAACTATTGTATATAAAAAATAATTATTTTTGCATCGCTTTATTCTGCGAGCTATAACTTTTTTATTATTTCGCTGATGATGCTGTATGGCAGCTCGTTTTTTGCAGGACAAGATGACGTTTTCAGTGGTTCCATGTTTATCTATATCGGTCTTTTTGATTGCGTGTTATTCCACTTTTTGTTCGGCGGTATGATGATAAATCATTGTTTTTTAGACTTGTTTTTTTTTGTTTTTTTTAAGGGGTTCACTAAAGGGGTTAACTAATGGGACAGTTTTATAGTACGGGTCGTTATGGACGTGGCGATATTTATTGTTGTTGTTTTTTTTACATTAAAGAAGTGAATTTATTGGGGTGGGACATCACTGTGTAGGGTCAGATCGCTGGTGTGACAGTGTGCACAGCACACTGTCACACCAGCGATCGCTCTGGCACTGTTGCGGCCATCTTGGATCCAGGGTCCTGCAGTGAGGAGAGTCCCTCGGAACAGCGCGACACATCGCGCTGTTCTGAGGGTCTCAGGGGAGCGCGCAGGGAGCCCCCTCCCTGTGCGATGCTCCCGTGTGCCCCGGTACACCGCGATCATGTTTGATCACGGTGTGCAAGGGGTTAATGTGCCGGGAGCGGTCCGTGACCGCTCCTGGCAAATAGGGCCGGGTGTCAGCTGTAATAATCAGCTGACAGCCGGCGGCGATCAGTTGCGCTCCCACTGGGAGCGCAGTTGATCGCCTTGGACGTACTATTCCGTCCCTGGGAATTAAGTACCAGGTCACATGGATGGAATAGTACGTCCAATGGGATTAAGGGGTTAAAAGTGTAGATCAAAAAAGGAAGTTAACATTCAAGAAAGTACTTTGTAGAGAATAAAAATAAAGGTCAAGGATCCTTCAAGTTGAAACATCTGTAGTGGACAATACAAACATCTTAAGTAGAGATGAACTAGCACTAAAATGCTTGGGTGCTCATTGTTCGGTCCGAGCAATTCCTCTAACTCTCATTATACTCGTTTTGAGTAACGAGTATAATGGGAGTCAATGGGAAATCCAAGCTTTTTTCCGGCAGACCCTACAAAGAGGTCTGGGGGGCAGTGAAAATGTTCAAATTTATGGTATAATTGCTGAATGGAAGAAGAACAACATGGGGAAGACCCCTGGAAGCATCTCTAACTCCCAGATATCTGCAGAGAACAATGGTGTTACACTTTTACTCCTCTTTAAGAAGTGACAATAAATCATTCCAAACCAACGAGAAATTGCATTTTACAGGAAAAAAAATGTAAAGAAACATTTTTTCCTGTATAAAGACTTGTATATAAGGCAAAATTTTAGGACAATAGAGTGCAACTTTTTTTTTATATTGTATATGGAGGTGGCTGCTCCTAGTATGCTGCACCTATTCACACTAGTTTGGATGTGCCTGTCAGTCTTCTGTTTTTCTATGTTAGTTCTCTGACTGAGCATTCCACCCTTCAACATATGGTGGTTTTAATTACAGCAAGGATCCTACTTACCCATAAATACAGTCTTTACTGAGAGAGGTATCCACATTCAGCCAGGAATTCAGACTTCAGCCTAAGGCTGGGGTCACACTTGCGAATGTGATGCGAGAAACTCGCGTGAATCTCTCGCATCAATATCTGGCACTGGCGCCCAATACTCGAGACTGGAGTGTGCGGCTGCATAGAAATACATGCAGCCGCACACTCCGCTCCCAAGTGCTGGCGGCAGTGCGTGAGTTTCTCGCATCACACTCGCAAGTGTGACCACGGCCTAAGAGAGGTATTCATATTAGATATGTAGGGACCCATCAGTTTTGAGACCACCTTGACGTTGGCTGATGGGCAGGTATGAATTGACCAAATTATGTGCTAAGAGTCTCATTTTTATCCTAGTATTCAGAAGCAGTATTGCTATTCATATTTCATATATTTCACATTGACATGCTTTAGCACTATAGAGTAGAGATGAGCGACTTTGCCTCCGGGAGGGTCGAGTCGGGTTTCGGACCATCCGACTTTAACAAAAGTCGAGCCGAACGAAGTCGGCAGACTATCTGAAAAAGTCGAGTCGGAGTCGGAAACCCAAACTCAATGCAAGTCAATGGGGAATAAAAGTCGGCAGTGAGTGGAGGACAGTAAACACACTTACAGTGCCCATTTCAATGCCAACAACATCAATTCTTATTACTTAAGCTTGTCAACCTTAATTTACCTTATAATAATATTAACGCATTGAAAACTGGGGGTTATTTGGCTAAAGTTAAAGGGGGCAGGGCTGTCTCCAGATTTTCGTTGGCCCCGGGCGAAAGAGTCTCAGTGGGCCCCTTTAACACATACCACAATTCATGATGCTCCGATACGGCAGAGAAATATAGGTATAGTACAATGCCAAATACTTTACTTCTTACATTACATGAGTGATATCTATTGTAAATTCTACAGTAGCTCAAAAACCGGACAGTATAGTCCTCCATACAGTATTATTGGCACCACATAGTGCACCATACAGAATAATATAGTGCGCCATACAGAATAATGAGCCCCATATATTGCTCTATATAGACTAATGAGCCCCATATATTGCTCCATACAGAATGGGCTCCATATAATGCTCCATACAGAATAGGCCCCATATGTGCTCCATATGATGCTCCATATATAAAGGGCCCTAAATGATGCCCCATAAATAATGAACCCCATTTGATGCTCTAGTATATGATGGGCCTCGTATATGATGCTCCAGTGTATGATGAGCCCCATATAATGATCCAAATATAATGGTCCCCATACATAATGGGCGCCATGTGATGCTCCATATATAATGTGCCCCATATGATGTGCCATATATAATGGTCCCCATATGATGCCCCAGTATATGATGTGCCCCATGAATGATGCTCCAGTGATGGGCTTATATAATGCTCCATATATAATGGGCCCCATATGATGCTCCAGTGTATAATGGGCCCTATTTATGATGCTCAAGTGTATGATGGGCCACATATATAATTCTCCAGTGTATAATGCTCCCCAGGGCTGCCACTAGGAATTTCGGGGCCCCATAATGGCAAAATTTATGGGGCCCCCCTTGAGACTCCGCCCAGGCTCCATCCCCCAGTTCCGCATCCACCCTAGCTCCTCCTCCACCACGCAAACCTTCCAAAATCCCTGCGCCCTTTCATGGAAAAACTTCACTTCTGCACCATGCCCTCACCAATGACACATTAACACCAATCACTTGATGAATATGCAGCATTTTTCTTGTTTAGTATAATACACCCCATAGTCCTCCATATTTTATAATGTGCACCACAGTCCTCCATATTGTAAAGTGCACACACCCCATTGTCCTCCATATAATATAATGTATCCATAGTCCTCCATATAGTATAATACACTCCTAATAGCCCTCCATATATTACACTCAGTCATTCATATAGTATAATACACTCCTCATAGTGCTCCTTATAGTATAATGTACCACCATAGTCATCCATGTAGTACAATTCACTTCCCATAGTATAATGCACCCCATAGTTCTTCATATGGTATAATGTATTCCCATAGTCCTCGATACAGTATAATGCAGCCCACATATTGTATAATGCAGTCACCCTATAGAGCATAATGCAGCCACCCCAGAGCATAATGCAGCCACCCCACAGAGTATAATGCAACCACCCCAGAGTATAATGCAACCACCCCACAGAGTATAATGCAAACACCCCACAGAGTATAATGTAAACCCCCCATAGAATATAATTGAGCCCGCTTATATAGTATAATGTAGCCCCTCCATAAAATACAATGTAGCCCTCCTCATATAGTATAATGCAGCCCCCATACAATATAATGTAGTTCCCTCATAAAGTATAATGAAGCCCCCATACAATATAATCTAGCCCTCCATAGAATACAATGTAGCCCCCTCTTAAGAGTATGATGCAATCACCCCTCATAGAATATAATAAATATAATACAGCCCCTCATAGAATATAATGTATCCCCGAATAGAATATCATACAGCCCGCCTCCCCAAAGGAATATAATGTAGCTCCCCATAGTATATAACACAACCACAAAGTATATAACACAGCCACCCTCTAAAATATAATATATTTCCCAATAGTATATAACACAGTCAACATAGTATATAGCACGGCCCACATATTATATAGCGCAGCCCACATAGTACATTGTGCAGCCCACATAGTATACAGCAGGACCCACATAGTATACAGCACGACCCACATAGTATATAGCAGGGCCCACATAGAATATAGCACGGCCCACATAGTAGATAGCTCGGCCCACATAGTATATAGCATGGCCCAAATAGTATATTGCGGGGCCCACATAGTATACAGCAGGGCCCAAATAGCATACTGCAAGGCCCACATAGTATATAGCAGGGCCCAAATAGTAAATTGCAGGGCCCACATAGTATATAGCAGGGCCCACATAGTTTATAGCACGGCCCACACAGTATATAGCATGGAACACACAGTATATAGCACGGCCCACAGTATATTGCACGGCCCACACAGTATATAGCACGGCCCACACAGTATATAGCACGGCCCACACAGTATATAGCAGGGCCCACATTGTACAGCAGGGCCCACATAGTATACAGCAGGGCCCACATAGTATACAGCAGGGCCCACATAGTATACAGCAGGGCCCACATGTTATATAGTAGGGCCCACATAGTTTACAGCAGGGCCCACATAGTAAACAGCAGGGCCCACATAGTATATATCAGGGCCTACATAGTGTACAGCGTGGCCCACATAGTATATAGCAGGGCCCACATAGTATACAGCAGGGCCCACATAGTATACAGCAGGGCCCACATAGTATATAGCGTGGCCCACATAGTGTACAGCGTGGCCCACATAGTATATAGCAGGGCCCATATAGTATATAGCAGGGCCCACATAGTATATAGCAGGGCCCACATTGTACAGCAGGGCCCACATAGTGTACAGCGTGGCCCACATTGTATATAGCAGGGCTCACATAGTATAATGCAGGGCCCACATTGTACAGCAGGGCCCACATAGTATATGGCAGGGCGCACATAGTATACAGCAGGGCACACATAGTATACGGCAGGACCCAAATAGAATACGGCAGGGCCTACATAGTGTACAGTGTGGCCCACATAGTGTACAGCGTGGCCCACATAGTGTACAGCATGGCTGGCCCACATAATGTACAGCGTGGCCCACATAGTATATAGTAGCAGGGCCCACATTGTACAGCAGGGCCCACATAGTATACGGCAGGGTCCACATAGTATATAGCAGGGCCCACATAGTGTACAGCGTGGCCCACATAGTGTACAGCGTGGCTGGCCCACATAGTGTACAGCGTGGCCCACATAGTGTACAGCGTGGCCCACATAGTGTACAGCATGGCCCATATAGTAGATAGTAGCAGGGCCCACATTGTACAGCAGGGCCCACATAGTATACGGCAGGGCCCACATAGTATATAGTAGGGCCCACATAGTGTACAGCGTGGCTCACATAGTGTACAGCATAGCTGGCCCACATAGTGTACAGCGTGGCCCACATAGTATATAGTAGCAGGGCCCACATTGTACAGCAGGGCCCCACATAGTATATGGCAGGGCCCACATAGTATATAGCAGGGCCCACATAGTGTACAGCGTGGCCCACATAGTATACTGCTCTGCCCAAATAGTATACAGCTCTGCCCAAATAGTATACAGCGCTGTCCACATAGTATAGAGTGCTGCCCACATAGTATACAGCTCTGCCCACGTAGTATACAGCGCTGCCCACATAGTATACAGCGTTGCCCACATAGTATACAGCTCTGCCCAAATAGTATACAGCTCTGCCCACATAGTATACAGCTCTGCCCACATAGTATACAGCACTGCCCACATAGTATACAGCACTGCCCACATAGTATACAGCTCTGCCCACATAGTATACAGCTCTGCCCACATAGTATACAGAGCTGCCCACATAGTATACAGCGCTGCCCACATAGTATACAGCGCTGCCCACATAGTATACAGCGCTGCCCACATAGTATACAGCTCTGCCCACATAGTATACAGCTCTGCCCACATAGTATACAGCTCTGCCCACATAGTATACAGCACTGCCCACATAGTATACAGCGCTGCCCACATAGTATACAGCTCTGCCCACATAGTATACAGCTCTGCCCACATAGTATACAGTGCTGCCCACATAGTATACAGCTCTGCCCACATAGTATACAGCACTGCCCACACAGTATACAGCTCTGCCCACATAGTATACAGCTCTGCCCAAATAGTATACAGCGCTGCCCACATAGTATACAGCTTTGCCCACATAGTATATAGCTCTGCCCACATAGTATACAGCACTGCCCACATAGTATACAGTTCTGCCCACATAGTATACAGCTCTGCCCAAATAGTATACAGCTCTGCCCAAATAGTATACAGCTCTGACCACATAGTATACAGCTCTGCCCACATAGTATACAGCTCTGCCCAAATAGTATACAGCTCTGCCCAAATAGTATACAGCTCTGCCCAAATAGTACGCCCCATATAACACAGCCCTCATCTCACCACTCAGCCTCGCCCCCCAGAAATGGCCCCACAGCGACAGTTCAGTACCCACTGACATATTTAAAAAAAAAACACTCCTCACCTCTCCTGGTGCCCGCGCTGCTCCTGGCTCCTGTCTTCTGCTCTGCTTGGTGCACAGTGAGTGCGGGATGACGTCATCGGGTACGCGCTGTGTCAGAGACAGAGCAGGGAATGATGGGAGAGGGAGCGTTAGCTGACGCTCTCTCCTCCATCATCGCTTTGAACTGTACCGGCAGATGTCGGTATAGTTCAAAGCAGCGGGGCGGGGGGAGTCGGCGCTGGGGGCAGGGGGGCCCACCTGCCTTACAGGGGCCCATTATAGCGGCTGCGTGATGAGCCGCTAGCTGGGGGCCCCTTGGGGAGCAGGGAGAGCCTCAAAATGTTGAAGGCCCCTGGGCCCGAGCGCGGATCGGCGTGCTTTGGCGGCGGGCCCCCTTAATCACCGGGCCCCATACCGCAGTAAGGGTTGTCATGCACTGATGGCGGCCCTGATGCTCCCCATATATTGCTCCAACCATTAAAAAAATGAAATACCTCTCCTCCCTGGGCACTGCTTTACTCTGGACTCCTCAGCGTCGCCATCTTCCAGCTTTCTGCAGTGTGACTGTTCAGGCAAAGGGCGCTCAGACGTGACGTCGTCGCGTTCTCTGACCTGAATGTCACAGTCAGGAAATGCGGAAGATGTCACAGCGGTGGAGCAGGGAGAGGTAAGTATTGCAAGTGCTGGGGCCCTGAGCAACAGGGGGGGCACACTCATGGGCGCCGGGAACTGGCACAGGGCCCCTCATAGTAAGCCGGTGTCTCTGATGGCGAGTGGGCCCCCCCACCTGCTCAGGGCCCCGGCACTAGACCGGGTGCGCCAGGTGCTGACACCGGCCCTGGAGGGGTACAGCCCAGTTAGGGAGGTGGAAAAACTGGCATATGTTGAGGTGTAGGCTGGACATTCATCAGCTGCAAATGGAGGAATTGGAGAAGTCGGAGGAAGAGGAGGACAAAGCGAGCCATTTTGCTGGCAACCTATGTGTCATCAGGGGAAGGTGGTACAGAATCCTTTGAAACCCAGGCATGGTTCATTTTAATGAAGGTGAGATCACCTACATTTTAGGTCGACAGCCGGGTCCTTCTTTCTGTCAGTATTGATCCAGCAGCACTGAAGACTCTTTCTGATAGCACACTACCAGCAGGGCAAGCGAGCTCCTGTAAGGCATATTGTGCCAATTCAGGCCAGGTATCCAGTTTACAGGCCCAGTAGTCAAAGTGGAATGAACTGAGAGGGAGAACATCGATAGGGGAGGAGAGGTAATTTTGAACCATAGTTGACAACTGATGTCTCCTGTCTCATGGTCATGAAGCCCCTGTCTCCAAAGCCACTTCGGCTGTGTGCACCACGAACACCTCTTCCATTTGGCCCAGTACAGCTCGTGGTAGAACCTGCACCACTGCTGTGTGCTGGGAATGCCTCTAACAAACGGTTTACCAGAGTTGCTTGTTTGTTCGTCAATATTAGCTCTAGATTCTCCTGTGGCATGATGTTCTGTAATCTGCCTTTTTAGCGTGGATCGAGTAGTTGTCATCCTTCATAATTTTGGCAAAGTGGGGGTCCCTTTTTAGGATCCGCAAGACATAATCTCACATGTGGGCCAATGTTCCAGGTGTCAATGATGCACTGCCAGTGGTGGGTGGAGGAGCACTTTTTGCCAAATCCACATCCCTCCAGTCATGCACCATCCCTGTACCTGACCTTGCAAAGCCAACATTTTCTCTTGCCCCTGAGAAGCGTCCTCCTCCCCAAAATAATCATCCCCTCATCCTCCTCCTCTTCCTCTTCTTCCTCCACCTCGTCCAGGATGGTTCCCTGAGCAGACATTGCCTCACTGTCATCAAGGCTTCCCTCCTCCTCCTCTGCTGCAGACACCTGATCCTAAATGTGCGTCAAAGTAAGCATGAGCAGATGCATAAGTTGGATGCTCATGCTTGTGATGGCGTCAAAAGCACTTGCCAGCCTCTCAACCATGTGCATGGTGATGTACCACCTTGTTGCAATGTCTATGATTAGGCGGTGCTTGGGGAGGTGGAGCGATCGCTGCAGCCTCTGCATACGACTGGAGTCTACAGGCGAGCGACGGATGTGCGAGCACAGTCTTTGCATCTTATGGAGCAGGGCTGGTAGCTCCGAATAATTATTTATGAAGCACTGCACCACCAGGTTCAAGGTGTGAGCCAGGCAAGGTATGTTTCTGAGTTTTGCCAGGGCTATGGCCGCCACAAAATTACCGCCGTTATCACTGACTACCTTGCCTGGCTCAAGATGTAGACTGCCCAGCCATGACTCAGGTTCTCGCTGCAAGTAGTCGGCCAGTACCTCCGCGGTGTGTCTGTTGTCGCCCAAAGACATCATCTTTAAAACAGCCTGCTGACGCTTACCAATAGCTGTTCGATAGTGGCACACCTCGTGTGCAACACTGGCAGCTGCGGATGGAGTGCTCGTGCAACTGCGCTCTGTCGACGAGCTTTTGCTTCTGGAGGAGGAGAAGGAAGGTCGAACACCTACAGCCAACTGTTGCCTATAATGTGGGCTAGGCAGCACTGTCCCACCGCCGCTGTCCCCTGTGGACCCTGCATCTACCACATTAACCCAGTGCGCAGTGATGGACACGTAATGGCCCTGGCCATGCCTACTGGCCCATGCATCTGTTGTGAGGTGCACCTTTCCACTCACTGATTGTTTGAGCGCATGGACAATGCGGTCTTTCACATGCAGGTGGAGGGCAGGGATGGCTTTTCTAGAAAAGAAGTGCCGAATGGGTAGGTCATAGTGTGGGACAGCGTAGGCCATGAGCTCTCAGAGCGCTGCGCTTTCAACCAAACAGAAGGGCATCATCTCTAATGAGGTCAGTTTGGCAATGTAGGCGTTCAAAGCCAGTGAGGTTTTGTAGTTCGTCCACGCTTGCAAGTTCATGGTGTTTAAATGTCTAAGCATGCAACTGGTATTCAATTTTTGGAGATTTTTCCCTCGGCTAAAGGTCCTTCCACACTTCTTACAGATAACCTTTGCCTCATCAATAGGATTTTGGTCAAAAAAGTGCAACACTGCACTCTTTCTACTATGGGTTAAATTTTCAGGGCTTGCACACTGTGCTAATTTGACCATCTGGCCAAGCTGTCCTGCAACTCTTTTTGTTTTTTAAACACGTTTTTGGACTGCTACGGGCCTGCCAGATAACCGCAGCTGCGATGTCGATGCTAGCTGCGGATCCTCCTCCTCTTCAGAGCTAGTGCCAGTGACACCCTCTTCCCCTAATGGATGCAAATCCGGGTCTACAACTGGGTCATCCATCACCTCCTCTTCAATTTCATCTGCTCCTTCCTCTGTGTCACCGTGTAAGGTGGTATAGTATGCGGGAAGGGGCACCTGAGTTTCATCTGGGTCGGAATCTGGCTCAGTAGACTGAGGGCAATGCAATGCTCTGGGTGAATGTACCAGCAGAATCATATAGCAGTGGCTGTGCATCAGTGCACGCCATGTCATATTCATCTTGGACTGGGGAATTCAGGATTTCACTTGATAATCCAGGCATGGTATGTGAAAAGAGCTCCATGGAGTAATCTGAAGTGTGGCCTGCTGCATCCTTCACTTTTGTTGGGGGTGAAGGACACAAGGAAAGGTGTTGTTCCTGACCAGGAGCCTGAACTGACGACTCAGTGCTTGCATTTTTTGAAACTTCAGAAGTGGAGCTGAAGGCTGTTTCGGCAATGTAAGCCAAAACCTGTTCCTGATGCGCCGGCTTTAAAAGAGGTTTACCTGCTCCCAGAAAAGGGAGCCTTCCAGGCCTTCTGGAGCCAGATGATGACACCGGCTCAACACCTCCTGCCTTAGGAGCTATTGTGCTTTTGGCACTACCAGCAGATGCACCACCACCACTATCAGTACCAGCTGGCCCCCCCCGCCCACGTCCATGGCCTCTTCCACCATACTTCCTCATTTTTGGGAAAATGTACCAAAAATACCAGCAGATATATGATATTGTATGAGGAGCGTACAGCTGTATACTGTGTAGGGAAAAATTTAAATCTCCGTACATATTTCCGGAGTCACACTCAGACGCTCTTTCATTATGGATTTCACCATAATACAAAGAGCAGATATACGGTACTGTATCAGAAGCGGACAGCTGTTTACGGTGTAGGGGAAAATTTAAATCTCTGTATACAATATTTCCAGAGTCACACACAGACGCTCACTCAGTATGGATTTTACCGCAATACAAAGAGCAGATATACAGTACTGTATCAGAAGCGGACAGCTGTATATGATGTAGGGGAAAATTTCAATCTCCGTATATATTTCCGGAGTCACACAGGATAGTCAGCATGTATTTGTCCGTGATACCAGCCGGTACACGGTAGTGTGTGAGGAGCGTACAGCTCTATACGGTGTGGAAAAAATGAAGGCTCGGTAACTGGTGCAGGAAAAAAGAATAAGGCTATGTGCACACGTTGCGAATTGCCATGGAATTCGCGCAATCCGCACCTCCTGCGCGGGAATCCGCATATTATAGGTATGCGTATCGCTAAACTAGCGTTTTGCAAGCGGAATTAGCTTGCAGAATGCTAGCGTTTTCAAGCGATTGACAGGTTGGTCACACGAGAACAGTTGACGTGACAACTTACTATGAGCGCTTGTGCATCAATTAGTAATGAAAAAAAATAATAATGATTCTCACTTCGCGCCTCAGTTCCCCTCTCAGCGACTGTAGTGTGCATTGCCAAGTCGTCGCGTTGCAATTTGATTCTCACAGCTGTGTGTTTCTTGTGTTGGCAGCTAGGGAGTTAATTCTGTCTGTGCTCGGTGCTGGGACTGGGTGCAGTTTCTCCCGGCTGCAATTGATTATTTGTTGATTGGTTTCCTTTAAATTCCTGGTTGTCTGCTTGGGGAGTTGCCAGTGAAACCTTCATGCAGACCACAGATAGGAATGAATCTGTATAGACTTTAGTTGTGAGCTTCTTAGTTGTTCTAAGCTCAACTTGGTTAGAGTTTATTTCCCAGACCATTTATGTTCCTTTGGTGTTTGAGTGTGTATGCAAGCGAGTGTTATCCTGTCTGTCTTATATGTCTAATCTGTGTATTTAGCTAAGATCAGCCCATATCCCTTTGGTGGTAGTCAGGATCCTTCTTAGGACTGATTACAGGGTTCAGGGTCTGATAGGAGACAAGGTTAGGTTGGAGACTTGGACCTCTGAACCATTATCAGTACCTCCAAGGTGAGGGATTAGTTAGGACCCCAGTTTAGGGTCAGGTTAGATCCCGGTCCACCTCTTTCCTGTTTCAGCTCATCAAGTCCTCAAGATTAACCCTGAGATCAGCAGATATCGTGTCAGGTAAATCTATTCTATACTTACATGCTGATGTTGCTATACTAGTTGTTGTATAGAGTGTTGTTCCTGTATTAATAGTTTACTGACATTGTATACATATCAGTGAATACAAAGGGGAGGCTCACCAAATGTATAGGTGCTCTGGAGAAAAAAGATAGTTAACTTCAGTAGTATACTCCGGCACACAAAAGGAAACAATGCGTTGCTCCAAAAAAAATTTTTTAGTCAATTTTTTATTAATTTCAAGCGGTGCAAGCTCATAGAAAAAAGGAGGTTATCTCACAAACTTTCATGAATCAAGGTACGTATACAACGTTTCGGCATGCAGTGCCTTTTTCAAGTTGTACCTTTATAACTGTACAAAAATATAAGAAATACACAAATAAATATATGAGCGAAAAATATATACATTAGGATACAAACTGCAACCAGAATTAGTGCACAGCAAGACATGATATGTTATAGCAAATAAAATGAGAGAAAAAAAAAAAAAAATGAGAGAAAAAAAAGGAGAAAGCAAAAGAATGTCTATGTACAGATAAATACAGCATATCCGTGGCTCCGAAGAAAAACGAGAATAAATGGTGATATATATAGTAGTCATGTAATAATATCATAACGTAAATCTCTAACAAAGATATCTAATGGGCCTACAGCATTTGATAGACTTATCATGACCAATACAAAAAGGATCGAATTCATCCCTGAAAATTAGTGCGCATAATGTGTACTAAGTATATATACGAAAAAATGTAAATCACATGAACGCTGTGAATGGGATATTGTGATCAGCAATGCCCAGATAAGGAAAATAAATATAAATGAAATTTGGGCTTCATCCTCTGCTGTCCCCAAAGGCAGAGCTAGAAATAAGGCAAACTTTAGTGTAGAACATACCTTTAACGTGAAGTAATGCACCAGAATGGCTGCAAACGGCAAGTACGGTGATGCACAGCTAATGCGCCACGGCCAGCGTGCTCCTATATATAAGTCCGACGAACGCCGGGCATAAGAACTTCCGGGTAGGACAGGAAGGGTGAAGTGCATAGTGCGCATGTGCAAAAGGCCGAGAAGTATCGAAGGAGAGCCGAGAAGAGCCGAGTTCCAAAGGACAGAGTGCGCATGTCAGGAGGGGAATCAAGGCATAGGATCGGTGCCGATGTGCTGTGAAGGGAGAAGAACATGAATTATAAAAGGAACACAAAACGAACAATACATTAAATATTCAAAGAACTAATATAATTAACTTTGTAGATCCTGAGATATCTTATATGTAATATATATGAGGGATAATAAATGCTCAAGGGAACATATAATATGACATACTAAACCGGAATCACACTTAAATGACAGTAGACTATATAGTGCGGATACTACTAGGGACAAGCTGTAATGACCAAAGAAAGTATAGATAATTACTTGGAGAAGCAATAATAAAATGAATATAGAGATCTATCCATAAGAGAGGTCATACTCCCTATTAAGGCCATATGGGGAGAGTGTCTTCAACGTGTGGATCCAGTAGGATTCACGTTCTTTTAATTTTTTGATTCTGTCCCCACCCCTTCTTGCTTTGGGAACATGGTCTATGATTTGATATCTGAGTTGAGCGATGGTATGTCTTTTTTCAAGAAAATGAGCTGGAATTGGTAAAAGAGTGCGTCCGCATCTGATGGTAGATTTATGCTGAGAAATACGGTCACGGATATGTTGGGTTGTCTCCCAACATATCCGAGGCCGCACGGACATTTAATTAGATATACGACGTGTGAGGAATCACACGTATACCGGCCCTTAATGGGAAATCTTTGACCCGTTCGTGGGTGTGTGAAACCGTCACCCTTCGTAATATTAGAACATTGGAGACATCCTAGGCATGGGAATGTTCCATTGCGTGGAGTATGCAGCACATTCTGTCTCAATTCTGTCTTTGACGTACCAATATCGGCTCTGACCAAGAAATTCCTAATATTGCTGGATTTTTTATAACAAATCAATGGTTTATGGTTAAATTCAGGACCTCAGGATAGGCAGCATGTAGGATATGCCAATGTTTTGTGATGCATTGGTGAATGCCATGTTTCCATGGATGAAAGATATTAACAAATGGGATTTTCTGGAGATTGATGTTCGTAGCAGGTCTAATCACCTCATCTCTACATGATCCTTCCAAAATTTTTTCAGGATAACCACGTTCCCGAAACTTCTTATCCATGTCCTCATGTCTCTTATTTCTGATAATGGGATCAGATACAATTCTTCTGACCCTATCATGTTGGGATATGGGTAGTGACCTCTTCACATGTCTAGGATGGCTACTGCTATATAGGAGAAGACTGTTTTTATCAGTTGGTTTGGTGTATAGGTCAGTTAAAATCTGACCCTCATCAGATAACATGACCATTGTGTCTAAAAAGTTGATACAGTTGTGATCAAACTGTATGGAGAACGTAATGTCCGGAAAACATTTGTTAAGATCTATGTGAAATTGGAGAAGGGATTCAACATCTCCTGTCCAGACGAAAAAAACGTCGTCAATGTAACGTCTCCAATACAACACTTTGGTTGAAAAAAGTGGATGAGGATATACATACAGTCTCTCAAAATGATCCATGAAGATATTTGCGTATGGGGGCGCCATGTTCGAGCCCATCGCAGTGCCCTTCTTTTGGATGAAAAATTGGTCACCAAAAAGAAAAAAATTCTTAGTAAGGATCAAGGTGAGTATGTCTTCACAAATTGAATCTGTAGGTCACTAAACGGAGTATGATCTCTGAGGAATGTGATAGTAGCTTTAGTGCCTGCGGTATGATCAATACTCGTGTAGAGATTATTGACATCCATAGTTACCAGTAGTGAACCCCTAGGAATTGTACCTATATCTCTGAGTGTCCCCAAGAAATGTGTGGTATCTCTCAAGTACGACTTAATAGAAGGGATAAGGGGTGAAAGAATCTTTTCAAGGGTCATTGCCAGAGGAGATAAGATGGAGTTGGTAGATGCTACGATTGGTCTACCTGGTGGTCGGCGTAAATCTTTATGCACTTTGGGGAGGGTGTAAAAGACCGGAATAACAGGAAAATTATTAATCAAAAATTTACCCAATTTTTCATCAATAGTACCGGTCTGTTCATAATTAGTGACCAAAGCCGAAATCAATTTTTCAATATCAAAAGTGGGATTAATTGAAACAGGCATATAAGTATTAGTGTCACTTAATTGTGTTAAAATCTCCTCCATGTAATAAGATTTATCCAAAACCACAATTGCTCCCCCCTTATCCCCCCCTTCTAATATTACGAAGGGTGACGGTTTCACACACCCACGAACGGGTCAAAGATTTCCCATTAAGGGCCGGTATACGTGTGATTCCTCACACGTCGTATATCTAATTAAATGTCCGTGCGGCCTCGGATATGTTGGGGAGACAACCCAACATATCCGTGACCGTATTTCTCAGCATAAATCTACCATCAGATGCGGACGCACTCTTTTACCAATTCCAGCTCATTTTCTTGAAAAAAGACATACCATCGCTCAACTCAGATATCAAATCATAGACCATGTTCCCAAAGCAAGAAGGGGTGGGGACAGAATCAAAAAATTAAAAGAACGTGAATCCTACTGGATCCACACGTTGAAGACACTCTCCCCATATGGCCTTAATAGGGAGTATGACCTCTCTTATGGATAGATCTCTATATTCATTTTATTATTGCTTCTCCAAGTAATTATCTATACTTTCTTTGGTCATTACAGCTTGTCCCTAGTAGTATCCGCACTATATAGTCTACTGTCATTTAAGTGTGATTCCGGTTTAGTATGTCATATTATATGTTCCCTTGGGCATTTATTATCCCTCATATATATTACATATAAGATATCTCAGGATCTACAAAGTTAATTATATTAGTTCTTTGAATATTTAATGTATTGTTCGTTTTGTGTTCCTTTTATAATTCATGTTCTTCTCCCTTCACAGCACATCGGCACCGATCCTATGCCTTGATTCCCCTCCTGACATGCGCACTCTGTCCTTTGGAACTCGGCTCTTCTCGGCTCTCCTTCGATACTTCTCGGCCTTTTGCACATGCGCACTATGCACTTCACCCTTCCTGTCCTACCCGGAAGTTCTTATGCCCGGCGTTCGTCGGACTTATATATAGGAGCACGCTGGCCGTGGCGCATTAGCTGTGCATCACCGTACTTGCCGTTTGCAGCCATTCTGGTGCATTACTTCACGTTAAAGGTATGTTCTACACTAAAGTTTGCCTTATTTCTAGCTCTGCCTTTGGGGACAGCAGAGGATGAAGCCCAAATTTCATTTATATTTATTTTCCTTATCTGGGGCATTGCTGATCACAATATCCCATTCACAGCGTTCATGTGATTTACATTTTTTCGTATATATACTTAGTACACATTATGCGCACTAATTTTCAGGGATGAATTCGATCCTTTTTGTATTGGTCATGATAAGTCTATCAAATGCTGTAGGCCCATTAGATATCTTTGTTAGAGATTTACGTTATGATATTATTACATGACTACTATATATATCACCATTTATTCTCGTTTTTCTTCGGAGCCACGGATATGCTGTATTTATCTGTACATAGACATTCTTTTGCTTTCTCCTTTTTTTTCTCTCATTTTTTTTTTTTTTTTCTCTCATTTTATTTGCTATAACATATCATGTCTTGCTGTGCACTAATTCTGGTTGCAGTTTGTATCCTAATGTATATATTTTTCGCTCATATATTTATTTGTGTATTTCTTATATTTTTGTACAGTTATAAAGGTACAACTTGAAAAAGGCACTGCATGCCGAAACGTTGTATACGTACCTTGATTCATGAAAGTTTGTGAGACAACCTCATTTTTTCTATGAGCTTGCACCGCTTGAAATTAATAAAAAATTGACTAAAAAATTTTTTTTGGAGCAACGCATTGTTTCCTTTTGTGTGCCGGAGTATACTACTGAAATTGTATACATATCATTAGACAGCGTGACATTTTCACTGGCCATAAAAATTATCTCCAGTTACCATGGATCCAGTAGCCCAGCTGGCTCTGCAGTTGCAGGGATTATCCATGGAGCTGACGGACATTAAGTCCAAAGTTTTGTCTCCCCTGGAGCAAACCAGAGTTGAACCTAAGGTTGCTCTCCCGGACAGGTTCACTGGTGGGCGAGACAAATTTTTCACCTTCCGGGAGGCATGTAAATTGTATTTTTGGCTTCGGCCTCGATCATCAGGGAGTGAGGAGCAGAGAGTGGGAATTGTTATCTCACTTCTGCAAGGGGACCCTCAATCCTGGGCATTTTCCCTTCCTCCGGGATCCCCGGCTCTACTGTCTGTAGATCAATTTTTTACTGCCCTGGGATTGGTATATGATGACCCAGATCGGGTCTCTCTTGCTGAGACAAAATTACGTAAGATACAGCAGGGAGATCGTCCGGCAGAGGAATTTGCTTCTGAGTTTCGTAGATGGGCCACAGATACTCAGTGGAATGACCCAGCTCTTAGAAGCCAGTTTTGTCATGGGCTTTCTGATAAATTAAAAGACGTTTTGGCTCAGTATGAGTCTCCTCCTTCTCTGGAGGCTGCTATGGCCTTAGCTATCCGTACTGATAGACGGCTTCGGGAGAGGGGTGAGGTAACCCCACTCCCTGTTGTTTCTCCACCTACCACTAAAGTCCCTTATGTTGAGGTTCCCCTTGTCTGTTCAGATGAGCCTATGCAGTTGGGAGGGACATCATTTCGTAGGAGGGGATTGGCGGTACGCCGCAGGACTAGAAGATGTTTTTTTCTGCGGGAAAGAGGGACATTTTGTTGGAGAATGTCCATCCCGTGCCTTGTTGAGCCAAAAGTCGCCGGAAAACTGTTAATCCCAGGTTGTGTGGTGGACGACAACCTGGGAGTATGTATTTCATCTGCCAGTTCTTCTCAGTTCCTTGTACCAGTGGAGGTGGTAGTTGGTACGAGAGTGGAGAGATTGTCTGTTCTTCTTGATAGTGGTTCCGGGGCTAATCTGGTTGACGCTCAGTTTGCTCAGGCTCAAGGTATGCATCTGAGTGTATTGGTCAAACCGATCCCTATATTCTCATGGACGCCAGGCCTCTCGGCCAAGGTAGCTTTGTTCATGAGGTTCATAACATTGACCTTCGGGTAGGGGCAATACATAGGGAACAATTATCTTGTTATGTGTTGGAGGGTCTACCTACTCCCATTGTGTTGGGACTTCCTTGGTTGGTTAAACATAACCCTGTGATTAATTGGCAGTCCAGAGAAATAAGCCAATGGGGTGAGTTTTGCAAAAGCAACTGCATGAACACAGTCATCAGTGCGGTCGTGCCTAGTACATTGCCTCCTTTTTTGGAGGATTTTGGGGATGTTTTCTCTGAGGAGGGGTGTCAGGAGTTGCCTCCTCATCGCGTGTATGACTGCTCTATTAATCTCCTTCCTGATGCTAAGTTGCCTAAAGCTAGGTTGTATAATCTTTCTGGTCCTGAGAGGCAGGCTATGAAAGATTATATTTCTGAAAGTCTGGCCAAAGGGCATATTAGACCTTCATCTTCCCCAGTAGCCGCGGGGTTCTTCTTTGTGAAGAAGAAAGATGGAGGCCTACGCCCTTGCTTGGATTTCCGCGAACTTAATCGGATTACTGTTCGAGATCCGTATCCACTCCCTCTTATTCCTGATCTCTTCAATCAAATTGTTGGCGCCAAATGGTTTTCTAAATTGGATCTCAGGGGGGCGTATAATCTGATTAGGATAAAAGAGGGGGATGAGTGGAAAACGGCGTTTAACACGCCGGAGGGACATTATGAGAACCTAGTCATGCCTTTTGGTCTGACTACTGCACCAGCAGTATTCCAACATTTTGTTAATGACATTTTTCGTCACCTTGTGGGGCTGTTTGTGGTTGTATATTTGGACGACATTTTAATTTACTCGCCAGATATTGTGTCTCATCAGGAGCATGTGAGACAGGTGTTGCAGATCTTGCGAGACAATAAATTATACGCCAAACTGGAGAAGTGTGTATTTGCCGTACAGGAACTTCTGTAAGGTTCTATGTATATATTCCTGAAACTCAGTTTGTTCGTCAGCCATTTTACTTTCTGTCTTGCTGCAGCTATCTTGCCCTCAGTCAAAATGGAGTTTCCAGCTTGCATGTTCCCACCCTGATTCTCTCCTTTGCTTCTTAAGCAGCCACAGCTGAGCAATCAGTGCTTCAGAATCTAGCCTGCAGTGAACCTGTGACTTGACTCCTGTAAGCCTTGGACCTTGTACTCCAGCTATTCCTACTGAGGAACTCTGAAGCACTTGTGGACTCTGAACCCTGCTCTTTGAAAGACCCACGTTTGCATGGACTTACGGTAACAGAGAAGAAGATCCTGAATCTGTATGGGAGAGTGATTGCTGAGCTTGGATTACTCTGGCCTGCTGTGTCTCCTGTTTCTGTGTCTGCAAACTGTGTGACTATTTCTGCCAACTTGTATGAAGTAATACAGGACTTTTCTATATCAAACCTGTGACTCCTGTGTTTTCATCGCACCCAAGCACAAGACGCTATATGAACTGTACTACATACATTACAAGATTCTGAAGCCAAAACGTTAGTGTCTGCTGGGTCTGGAAGGCTTTGTCTGCTGTACTGTGGATATCAGACGTCCGGTTGTACTTTCTGTGATGACAGTGGTTGTGACTTCTCACAACCATTCCAGGTGAGCAATTCCCTTAAATTTTTTCTTTTTGCAGTGTTACCACAGGTAAACACTATTGGTTTTTTTTTTTTTTTTCCTTTCTTTTCTCTTTTTTGTCTGCTGTAACTCTGGATATCAGATGTCTGGTTGAAACTTTCTGTGATGATAGTGGTTGTGACTTCTCACAACCATTCCAGGTGAGCAGTTCCCTTAATTTTTTTTTTCTCTCTGCAGTGTTGCCACAGGTGAACACTATTGTTTTTTTTCTCTCCTCTTCTTCCAGTAATCCTGTCTTAAAAGATCTGGAAAATGGAGGCCCGCATAAAGGAACTTTGCGGAGTGACTGATAATATCCTTGCAGATTTGCAGAATATAAAGACCCGTTTTACAAATCTACAGGACCTCAATAATCACAATTTGCAAGTGGTTGGACAGACTACCCAGGATTTGCGAGCCAGGATTGAGGTTCTAGAGGGGCGAGTCCAGGCTCCTGCCGTAGCCCCGAGTGCTGGATTCCCAAGTTGCCCCCTTTTCGTTTTGGCGGTGAACGTGAGAAATTCAGGGGATTTATTAATCAATGCAATCTTTTTTTTTCTGCACATGCTTCACAATTTCCCACTGAACGATCTAAGGTGCTTACTATAATTATGTTGCTTACCAACAAGGCTTTAATGTGGGCAAACCCTCTGATTGAGACTGAGGATGATTGTTTGAATCACCTTGATGATTTTATTTCAGCCATGGGGCAGGTGTTTGATGACCCCAATCGAGGTGCAACAGCTGAAGCAGCCATGTTAGCTTTGCGCCAAGGTAAGCACTCGGTAGCTGAATATGCCTTGGATTTCAGGAGATGGGCCCTTGATACCACCTGGGACAGTTCCGCCAAAAAATCTATTTTTCGAAAGGGGTTATCTCCACTGATTAAGGATGAACTTGCTCGTGCCGACCCTCCCACTGCGTTAGGTGACTTTATTAACTACTGCATCCGTATTGATACTCGTCTGACTGAACGCAGGCAAGAGAGATGGTTCGAAAGCAATCGTACTAACCTTTTCCTACCTTCCTCTCCAGCTAAGGAACCTTTGAGTAGGATTACACGGGAACCTGAACCTGAACCCATGCAGGTAGACTCTTTACAACGACGGGTTAGTGATGCACGCAAGGAACATCGTTTTAAGGAGAATCTATGTTTCTATTGTGGTAAGTCAGGGCACTTCATTATAAACTGCCCCAGCCGTTCTCGTAAGACTACTGCAGCACTCATTCATTGTGAGTGTTGCGAGAGGGGATCTGTCAGGTCCGAGCCTCAGGCTCCAGAGAGATCTGCAGCAACAGATCTTGATTTCTCGGACTTAAACTCCGTTACCTCTGAGGACGTTGACTGTGTAAACGCTGCCATTTTTAAAGTTTCCTCAGCGGTGTCCCAGCTGAGTTGTAAGAAAAACAATTCTCATTGCTTTCTTTCCATCAAACTCTGGGTTGACTCAGCTTGGGTGTCTAGCTCTGCTATGATCGACTCAGGGGCAAGTGGAAATTTTATGGATGTCTCCTTTGCTCTGAAACAGGGAATACGTTCAGTGAAGAAGGCTACTCCAGTACAGATGGAAACTGTGGATGGCTCCCTGCTGACCTCTGGACCAGTGGATCAGGAAACAGAGCCTTTGAGGGTTCTTATGGGTAAAGATCATCAAGAGAAACTGTCCTTTATGCTTATCTCTTCTCCCCACTTTCCCATTATTCTAGGGCTACCATGGCTGCAGGCTCAGAATCCTACCATTAACTGGGAGACCAAGGAATTACACTTTCCAGAGAAACAGATGAGTCCAAAAGTTTCAGCTTGCTCTGTTCCTAAAGGAATCATGTCAGTCCCTGAACTACCAGCTGTATACCAGGACTATGTGGATTTATGTGACAAGAAGAACGCTGACCAGCTTCCTCCTCACCGTCCATATGATTGTCCAATTGAATTATTGCCTGGAGCAGAGATACCTTTTGGTAAGATCTACCCCCTGGCGGGGCCCGAGCTAAAGGCTTTAAAGGATTACATAGATGAAAATCTAGCCAAGGGCTTCATACGCCCCTCTCATCTCCTGCAGGTGCACCCATCTTCTTTGTAAAGAAGAAAGATGGATCTCTGAGACCATGCGTAGACTATAGGGAACTCAATAAGGTTACTATTAGAAACCGTTATCCATTGCCTTTAATCCCTGAGTTATTGGAGAGAGTGCGACATGCCAAAAATTTTTCTAAACTAGATCTTCGTGGGAGTCCGTATTAGACCTGGGGATGAATGGAAGACTGCATTCAGGTCACGCTATGGACACTTTGAATATCTAGTTATGCCTTTTGGTCTGAGTACCGCCCCAGCCACTTTCCAACACTTGGTGAATGACATCTTCAGGGATCTCCTAGATACATTCGTGGTAATTTATTTGGATGATATTCTAATTTTTTCTAACTCCACAGAGGAACATCATGGACATGTGAGAATGGTCTTGGAACGTCTAAGACAAAATCATCTTTACATCAAACTTGAAAAGTGTGAATTCCATAGGACCGAAATTCAATTTCTGGGGTATGTACTGTCTACACAAGGAATTAGTATGGATGGAAGCAAAACCCAAGCCATCAAGGATTGGCCAAGTCCTAGAAATGTGAAGGAGGTACAGCGCTTCATCGGGTTTGCCAACTTCTATAGACGTTTCATTAGAAATTTCTCTGAGGTAGTGTCACCTATCACTCAACTTAACCGGAAAGAGTCTAGGTTTTCCTGGACTCCCCAAGCCCAGGAAGCATTTTCCCGTCTAAAAGATAAATTTACCACTGCACCTATCCTAGTACATCCCAACCCCGAGCTTGCCTTCATAATAGAGGTGGATGCTTCAGACTGTGCCGTTGGAGCTATACTCTCTCAGAGAACAGGTGAGAAGAATGTCTTGCATCCCTGTGCCTTCTTTTCCCAGCAGTTGTCTTCGGCTGAGAGGAACTACGATGTGGGCAATAGAGAGTTGTTGGCCATTATTGCCGCCTTCAAAGAATGGAGACACCTTCTTCAGGGAGCTGCACAGCAAATAGTCGTCCTGACAGACCATCGTAACCTTGAGTTTATCAGGTCGGCTAAGTGCCTGACTCCTCGCAGGCTCGCTGGAATCTTTTCTTAAACCAATTTAATTTTATCATCTCTTATAGACCAGGATTGCGCAATGGAAAGGCTGATGCACTCTCTAGGATTTACTCAGCAGAGACACGTCCAATTACTCCTCCTAAGACTATTCTTCCTGACTCTAGATTCCTAGGAGTAATTCATAATCAAGACCTACTTAAGGACATCAAGGAAGCATACCATGCGGATTCCTTTTTGGCACAACCCCCAAGGGACGTAAGTCTTGTCTTTAAGAATGGTGTGTGGATTCAGGGACAACGTCTGTATATTCCTGAAACAGTCAGATTAAGAGTATTGCAACTCATTCACGATTCCAAGATAGCTGGGCATAGAGGAATTCTAAAGACACAGGAATTTCTTTCTCGTTTTTTTTGGTGGCCCACTTGCAGGAAGGATGTTTTGAATTATGTCACTTCATGTGAGGTCTGTGCAAGATGCAAAACACCTCGCTCCTCACCAACTGGTCTGTTACAGCCTCTTCCCACCCCGTCCCGCCCGTGGGGATCCATTTCTATGGACTTCATTGTGGAGTTACCAACCTCTCAGGGGAAGAACACCATTCTAGTGGTGGTTGACCGTCTAACAAAGGCAGCTCATTTTATCCCTTGTGTCGGCTTACCCACTGCAAAACAGACATCAGATTTGATGATTAAAGATGTGTTTCGCTTGCATGGAGTACCGGATGAGGTTATTTCGGATCGAGGGGTGCAATTCACTTCTAGGTTTTGGCAAAATTTCTGTGCAGCATTGGACATTAAAGTAAACCTTTCTTCTGCTTTTCATCCCCAGACTAATGGACAGACCGAACGAACCAATCAAACCCTGGAGCAGTATCTCCGCTGCTTTATCTGCCACCTACAGGATGATTGGGTGGATCTACTTCCATTAGCTGAGTTCTCGTATAACAACTCTCAGAGTGCCTCCACTAAACAGTCTCCTTTTTACTCTAATCTAGGTTATCATCCTAACATTCTACCACGATTTCCCATAGAAACGCCTTAACCAGCAGTGGCTGAAAGAATCACGTCTTTACAGAAGAATATGGATCTTCTAAAGGAAAATCTGGAATCGGCTCAAGAAAGGTACAAGAAAGCAGCAGATAAATTTCGTAAACCTGCACCAGCTTTCAAGGTAGGAGACTTGGTCTGGCTGTCAACCAGAAATCTTAAGTTAAGGATTCCATCGTCTAAGTTGGGACATAAGTACATTGGACCCTATAAAATCAGTAAAATTATAAGTGCCGTTGCTTGTCGTCTTCAACTGCCCAGAACTATGAGAATCCACCCTGTCTTTCATGTATCCCTACTAAAGGCTGCGACACCCAATACGTTTCCTGGACGTTCCTCTCCTTGCCCTGACCCAGTGCTAGTCGATGGTCAGGAAGAATTTGTGGTGGAAAGGATTTTAGATTCCAGGTTGTATAGAAATCAGTTACAATATCTGATTAAATGGCAGGGCTACCCAGTGGAGGACAACTCATGGGAACCGGTCAATAACGTTAATGCTCCTCGCTTGCTCCGTCAGTTTCATCAGAGGTACCCACACAAGCCTGGTCTGAGGTCATCCGGAGGTTGTCCTTAAGGGGGGAGTAATGTAAGGTTCTATGTATATATTCCTGAAACTCAGTTTGTTCGTCAGCCATTTTACTTTCTGTCTTGCTGCAGCTATCTTGCCCTCAGTCAAAATGGAGTTTCCAGCTTGCATGTTCCCGCCCTGATTCTCTCCTTTGCTTCTTAAGCAGCCACAGCTGAGCAATCAGTGCTTCAGAATCTAGCCTGCAGTGAACCTGTGACTTGACTCCTGTAAGCCTTGGACCTTGTACTCCAGCTATTCCTACTGAGGAACTCTGAAGCACTTGTGGACTCTGAACCCTGCTCTTTGAAAGACCCACGTTTGCATGGACTTACGGTAACAGAGAAGAAGATCCTGAATCTGTATTGAAGAGTGATTGCTGAGCTTGGATTACTCTGGCCTGCTGTGTCTCCTGTTTCTGTGTCTGCAAACTGTGTGACTATTTCTGCCAACTTGTATGAAGTAATACAGGACTTTTCTATATCAAACCTGTGACTCCTGTGTTTTCATCGCACCCAAGCACAAGACGCTATATGAACTGTACTACATACATTACAACTTCAGTTTTTGGGTTTTTTGGTGTCAGCCTCCGGTTTCCGTATGGACCCTGAAAAGGTGAGAGCAGTGCTTGAATGGGATCAGCCAGGGGATCTTAAGGCTCTGCAGCGTTTTTTGGGGTTTGCTAACTACTACCGGAAATTTATTTGTAATTTCTCATCTGTCGTCAAACCTCTCACTGACATGACAAGAAAAGGGACGGATTTTTCTAAATGGTCGGACAAAGCTTGCCAAGCCTTTTCCTCTTTGAAGAAATGTTTTGCTTCGGCACCCGTTCTCATCCAACCAGATGCATCTCAGCCGTTCATTGTGGAGGTGGATGCGTCTGACGTAGGGGTGGGTGCTATATTGTCCCAGGGTCCGTCCCCTGGTAAATGGCATCCATGCGCTTTCTTTTCTAAGAAATTGTCGTCCGCCGAAAGGAATTATGATATCGGCAATAGGGAACTTTTGGCCATTAAGTTAGCTTTTGAAGAATGGCGTCACTTTTTGGAGGGGGCAGTCCACCCGGTTACCGTTATTACTGATCACAAGAACCTGTTGTATTTGGAATCCGCTACGCGTCTGAATTCCAGACAAGCTCGATGGTCGTTGTTTTTTACCAGGTTTAATTTTGTCGTCACTTATCGCCCGGGGTCTAAGAATGTAAAGGCTGATGCCTTGTCTCGCAGTTTCCCAGGGGCCGGGAAAACGGATGACCCGAGTCCTATCCTTCAGGAGGGGGTGGTAGTGTCGGCTTTATTTTCTGAGCTTGAGGAGGAGGTGTTAGAGGCTCAGGGGGACGCCCCTGCAGGACCTCCAGGGAGACTGTTTGTCCCAAATCTGTTGAGACAAAAGGTTATTGAGGCACATCATAATTCTGCTCTAGCAGGACATCCAGGGAGTAAGGCTACTTTAGATCTCCTTTCTCGCCGGTTTTGGTGGCCTAATGCTAATAAAGATGTTATAACTTTTGTCGCGTCATGTGGGGTGTGTGCTCGCTCTAAAACTCCTCATACCCGTCCGTCTGGGACCCTTTTACCCTTGAAACTTCCGGAGCATCCATGGACTCATTTATCTATGGACTTTATTACGGACCTTCCTCCGTCGTCAGGGAATACTGTCATACTGGTGGTTGTTGACAGGTTCAGTAAGATGGCACATTTCGTTGCTCTTCCTGCACTCCCTAATGCTAAAACTCTGACGCAGGTGTTCATTAGGGAGATAGTTAGACTTCATGGGTTGCCTTCTGATGTGGTGTCAGATAGGGGGTCTCAGTTTGTGTCCAAATTTTGGAGGGCATTTTGTTTACGTCGGGGGATGCAATTGTCATTTTCCTCGGCTTTTCATCCGCAGACCAATGGTCAGACAGAGCGTCTGAATCAGAGCTTAGAGACATATCTCCGGTGTTTTGTCTCAGAGAACCAAGAGGACTGGTCTTCTTTCTTGCCTCTGGCAGAGTTCGCTCTTAACAACAGGCGGAGCGAGTCCACTGGTAAGTCCCCGTTTTTTGGGGCATATGGTTTTCATCCCCAGTTTTGTACTTTCAATGGGGGGGGCCCTTCTGGGGTTCCTGAGGAGGAGCGTTTCTCGTCGTCACTTGCTTCTGTGTGGAGAGGTGTATTGAATAATCTGAGTGCGATGGGGAACCGTTACAAACGTATGGCTGATAGGAGGAGAGTTTCTGGTCCAGATCTGAATGTGAACGATCTGGTATGGTTGTCTACCAGGAATATAAAACTTAAAGTGCCCTCCTGGAAACTGGGTCCCAGATTCATCAGGCCGTACAGGATCAGTTCCATAATTAATCCTGTGGCATTTCGTCTGGACCTCCCTCCTACGTTTAAAATTCATAATGTGTTCCACAAGTCATTACTTAAAAGGTATGTGGCACCAGTCATACCGTCACCTCTACCTCCTCCTCCTGTGTTGGTCAATGGTAACTTGGAATTTCAAGTATCAAAGATCATTGACTCACATCTGAATCGCCGGTCCCTTCAGTACTTGGTGCATTGGAAGGGGTATGGTCCAGAGGAGAGGACGTGGGTCCCTGCGTCTGATGTTAACGCAGATCGTTTGGTTCGGACCTTCCACAGAACTCACCCGGGCAGGCCTGGCCCTGAGGGTCCGGAGGCCCCTCGTAGAAGGGGGGGTACTGTCATGTGTGCATTGCCACGAAGATCGTCGCGGTTGCACATTTTGACTTCTCACAGCTGAGCTGCTGTTTCTTGTGTTTGGCAGCTAGGGAGTTAATTCTGTCTGTGCTCGGTGCTGGGACTGGGTGCAGTTTCTCCCGGCTGCAATTGATTATTTGTTGATTGGTTTCCTTTAAATTCCTGGTTGTCTGCTTGGGGAGTTGCCAGTGAAACCTTCATGCAGACCACAGATAGGAATGAATCTGTATAGACTTTAGTTGTGAGCTTCTTAGTTGTTCTAAGCTCAACTTGGTTAGAGTTTATTTCCCAGACCATTTATGTTCCTTTGGTGTTTGAGTGTGTATGCAAGCGAGTGTTATCCTGTCTGTCTTATATGTCTAATCTGTGTATTTAGCTAAGATCAGCCCATATCCCTTTGGTGGTAGTCAGGATCCTTCTTAGGACTGATTACAGGGTTCAGGGTCTGATAGGAGACAAGGTTAGGTTGGAGACTTGGACCTCTGAACCATTATCAGTACCTCCAAGGTGAGGGATTAGTTAGGACCCCAGTTTAGGGTCAGGTTAGATCCCGGTCCACCTCTTTCCTGTTTCAGCTCATCAAGTCCTCAAGATTAACCCTGAGTTCAGCAGATATCGTGTCAGGTAAATCTATTCTATACTTACATGCTGATGTTGCTATACTAGTTGTTGTATAGAGTGTTGTTCCTGTATTAATAGTTTACTGACATTGTATACATATCATTAGACAGCGTGACAGCGACGCTCCCGGCAAGTTCCGTTCCCAAGAGTCCTTTGCGACAATCATCCCGATGACGTAGCATCTCGCGAGACCGCTACGTCATCTGGGTAATCTCGCAAAGCATCACTGGGAACGCGATTGCCGGGAGCGTCGCTGAAGGCGGGAAAGCTGCGTGGGAAGCCGGAAGGTGAGAATATCATTATTTTTTATTTTAATTATTGTTTTTACATGGATATGGTACCCAGGGCTTGGAGGAGAGTCTCCTCTCCTCCAGACCCTGGGTACCATCCGCACATGAACCGCTTACTTTCCGCATGGTGGGCACAGCCACATGCGGAAAGTAATTGGTTCAATGCATTCCTATGGCGGCGGAATCGCCGCGGTTCCGCAAAAAAGAATGAGCATGCTGCGGATTCTCCCGCGATGCGATTCCGCCGCGGAAAAACCCGCAGCATGTGCACAGCATTGCAGAATCTCATAGGTCATAATGAGTTGTATTGTGTAAGCGGTTTTGCCGCGGTTTCGCGGCGTTTCCGCCTCGAAAAACCGCGGCAAAACCGCTAAGAAACCGCAACGTGTGCACATAGCCTAAAAGTATAAAAGTATTAGTGCTGTGTAAAAATCAGTCTGCACAGCAGTGTACACACAGCAATACAGCTATCATGCAGCCTAATAACCAGCGCTGCTGCACACAAGAAAATCCTCCCCTGTCACTGCACACTAACTGTACAGCACAATTGCTATCAGCACAAGCACAGAAGAACTTCTCTTTCCAGCCCTAACCCTCTCCCTACTGATAAACAGCGTCAGCAACCTCTCCCTACTGTTAAGATCTGCAGATGTAAAATGGAAGACGGCGGTCAGGGCTTTTATAGACACTATGACGCCCTCCAAAGCAAGCCAATCACTGCAATGCCCTTCTCTAAGATGGTGGTGGACGCTGCTCATGTCATCTCATTGCTCACAGTGTACGTCCTTGCTCATTGGCTGAAAAAAGTCACCTGAATGCATTCTGGGAAAACTGACTTTGGTGCTCGTTTTGCTGACCGCATGGCCGACTGCACGCAATGGTCGGGTTTCAGCCAACGAAACCCGAATTTGGCAAAAGTCGGTGACTTTTGAATCTGACCGACTTGTTTCGCTCAACTCTACTATAGAGTACAACTTTTTTGTATATGGAGGTGGCTGCTCATAGTATTCACCTATTTACACTAGTCTGGATATGCAAGTCAGTCTTTTGTTATTCCACTTTAAGTAGTGACAATAAAATACTCCAAATCAACGAGAAAATGCATTTTACAGGAAAAAATGTTAAGAAGCATTTCTTCCTGTATAATAACTTGTATATAACGCAAAATTTTAAAAGGATTTAAAAATATATATAATTTAAGTAAACCAAAATTGATTTTTTATTAAAAAATAGTACATTTCAGTGTAATTTACAAAGGAAACAAGAAATGCCAAAAATAACGGACTCAGATGAACTCAGATACACCCTTTATTAGGCAGAAAGATGGCTCTCATTCTGATCAAATTGTCATGTATTGGTCATGTATTGGTACTCTTAGACACATAAGAGCTATGCACTTTTGAGGGTAATATACCAAGTAAATATACTCCAGACCATGGAATCAGGGTCAGCGTCACCACCCAGCGCACCTGGGCAAGTACGAGTGCCCTGGGCAAGGGGGAGCCCACTCGCCTTTTGTGACACTGGCACACTATGGGGCCCATGAGTCGATGACAATGGGTCCCACTGTGCTTTGAAGTGTTTGAAATACTTACCTCTCCTCGTTCCTCACTGGCCGCAGGTCTTGTCTCTTTCATGTCATCTGACTCTGATGTCTCAGGGCAAGGGCACGATTACGTCACTACAGCACACCCTCTTCACTGAGCAGTGAAGAGAGACAAAAGAGGCTAAAGATATATTGGAGCTAAAGAGACTGAAGCTTTGGCCTGTGGGGAATGAGGAGATGTAATTATGTGATTATTTATTTTTTACGTATGGAGAATTATATGGGACCCATTCTCTATAGAACATTACATCTAGCCCATTCTTTATGGAGTACTACATGGGGCCTATTCTGTATGGAGCATTATATGGGACCCACTCTATATGGAGAATTATATGAGGCTCATTCTATATGGAGAATTATATAGGGCCCATTCTCTATGGAGCATTATATGGGACCCATTCTGTATGGAGAATTTTATGGAACCCATTCTCTTTGGAGCATTATATGGGGCCCATTCTCTATTGAGCATGATATGGGGCCTGTTCTCTATGGAGCATAATATGGGGCCCATTATTCTGTGTGCAGCATTATATGGGGTCCATTCTGTATGGAGAATTATATGGGGACCATTAAATTTTATGGAGCATTATATGGGGCCAATAATTCTGTATAGAGCATTAATGGGAGGAATAGGGCTAAGTAGCAGCACATGTGAAAAAGACTTGGGTATACTAATTGATCACAGACTTAACATGAGTCAACAGTGTGATGCAACAGCAAAAAAGGCAAATGCAATTCTAGGATGTATCAACAGAAGCATACAGTCTAGATCACGTGAGGTCATTTTTGCCCTCTACTCCTCTTTGGTCAGACCTCATCTGGAATACTGTGTCCAGTTTTGGGCACCACATTTTAAAAAAGACATCAACAAACTGGAGCAAGTTCAGAGAAGAGCCACCAGAATGGTGACCGGTCTGCAAACCATGTCCTATGAGGAACGGTTGCAGGATTTGGGAATGTTTAGCTTGCAAAAAAGAAGACTGAGAGGAGACTTAATAGCTGTCTACAAATATCTCAAGGGCTGTCACATTGTAGAAGGATCATCTTTATTCTCATTTGCACAAGGAAAGACTAGAAGCAATGGGATGAAACTGAATGGGAGGAGACACAGATTAGATATTAGAAAAAACTTTTTGACAGTTAGGGTGATCAATGAGTGGAACAGGCTGCCACAAGAGGTGGTGAGTTCTCCTTCAATGGAAGTCTTCAAACAGAGGCTGGATAGACATCTGTCTGGGATGATTTAGAGAATCCTGCTTTGAGCAGGGGGTTGGACCAGAAGGCCCAGGAGGTCCCTTCCAACTCTACCATTCTATGATTCTATGATTCTATGATTCTATATGGGGCCCATTATCTGTATGCAGCCTTATATCGGGTCTAGTTTGTATGGAGCATTACAATGGGTCCATTATTCTGTATGTAGCATTGTATGACGCCCAGTATTCTGTATGGACCTTTACATGAGCACATTATTCTACATGGAGCATTATATGAGGCCTATTATTCTGTATGCAACATTGTATGGGGTCCATTATTCTGTGTGGAAAAATATATGGAGTCCATTATTCTATATTAAGCATTATATAGAGTCCATTAACCCTTTACCCCAAGGGTGGTTTGCATGTTAATGACCAGAACAATTTTTATAATTCTGACCACTGTCCTTTTATGAGGTAATAACTCTGGAACACTTCCATGGATCCCAGTGATTCTGACATTATTTTCCTGATACATATTTTACTTCATGATAGTGGTAAAATTTCTTTGATATGACTTGCGTTTATTTGTGAAAAAAAATTGAAATTTGGTGAAAATTTTGAAAATTTCGCAATTTTCCAACTTTGAATTTTCATGCCCTAAATCAAAGACATATGTCACACAAAATACTTAATAAGTAATATTTTCCACATGTCTAATTTACATCAGCACAATTTTGGAACCCAAAAAAAAAGCTGACCAGTGATTTCTCATTTTTATAACACCACTTTTTTAGGGACAACATCACATTTGAAGTCACTTTGAGGGGTCTATATGATAGAAAATACTCACCATTCTAAAAACTGCACTCCTTAAGGTACTCAAAACCACATTCAATAAGTTTATTAACCCTTCAGGTGCTTCACAGGAATTTTTGGAGTGTTTTAAAAAAATGAACATTTAACTTTTTTCACAATAAATGTATTTAAGATCCAATTTGTTTTATTTTCCCAAGGGTAACAGGAGAAACTGGACCACAAAAGTTGTTGTACAGTTTGTCCTGAGTACGCTGACACCCCATATATGCTCAGAAGGGAAGGAGCGCTGTTTGACTTTTCAATGCAAAATTGTCTGGAATTGAGATCGGACGCCATGTCGCGTTTGGAGAGCCCCTGATATGCCTAAACAGTGGAAACCCCCCACAAGTAACACCATTTTGGAAAATAGACACCCTAAGGAGGTTATCCAGATGTGTGGTGAGCACTTTGAACCCCTAAGTGCTTCACAGAAGTTTATAACGTAGAGCCGTAAAATAAAAAAAATCATATTTTTTCCACAAAAATGATCTTTTTGCCCCCAATTTTTTATTTTTCCAAGGGTAACAGGGGAAATTGGACCCCAAAAGCTGTTTTTCAATTTTTTCTGAGTATGCTGATACCCCATATGTGGGGGTATACCACTGTTTGGGCGCATAATAGAGCTTTGAAGGTAAGGAACACCGTTTGACTTTTTCAGCGCAGAATTGTCTGGAATTGAGATCAGACGCCATGTCGCGCTTGGAGAGACCCTGATGTGCCTAAACAGTGGAAAACTCCCAATTGTAACTACAACCCTACCTAACCCCAACACACCCCTAACCCTTATTCCAACCCTAACCATAAGCCTAACCACAAACCTAACCCTAACACACTCCTAACCCTAATCTCAATCGTAACTGTAATCCTAACTTTAGCCCCAACCCTAACCCTAACTTTAGCCCTAACCCTAACTTTAGCCCCGACACTAACCCTAACAGTAACGGGATTTTTTTAAATTCAAATATTTATTTATTCATGGAATAAATATTGATTTTTTATTATTATTTTTCATCATTTTTTAAAATATTTTTACAATTATTTAATTTTTTTTTTAAATCTTACTTTTACACTATGATCTGCATGCCATATAAGCTTTCAGCGCTGCACTCGGTGCACACTGACCTCAGAGACTTCCTGACATGCAATGCGCATGACAGGAAGTTTCTCAGCTCTTGAAACCCGGATGTCATCATGACGACATTGGGTTACCATGGGAGTGATCGGGACCCCGAGTCATGCCACAGGGTCTCCGATCCAAAGGCATAGGGGCTCTCAGCCCCTCTGCCGCCACTGGAATGCTGCGATCATGTTTGATCGCAGTGTTCCAGGGGTTAAAGTGCCGGGAGCGGTCCGTGACCGATCCTGGCACTTATTGCCTGGTGTCAGCTGTGAGAATCAGCTGACACCTGGCCGCGATCAACCGTGCTCCCCCTGTGAGCGCGGCTGATCAGTTATAACGTACCATCCCGTCTATGGGAATTAAGTCCCAGGGCATAAGGACGGGATAGTATGTCAGATGTCAAAAAGGGGTTAATCTGCGTGGAGTGACATATGGGGCCCATTATTCTGCATGGAGAAATATATGGGGTTAATTTTACTGCATGGAGCATTAAATTGGGCACATTATACTGAATGGAGCAATACATGGGATCCATTATACTGTATAGAGGACTATGTGGTGCCCAAAATACTGTACAGAGGACTATGTGATGCCCATAAAACTTATTAGAGAACTATATTGTCTGGTCTAAAATGGAAACTTTTGAATCACCCAGGGCATGCACTGTGCGCTGCGAAGATTCGCCAGTTTCTGAGCTATTGAAGAATTTACAATAGATATGACTCATGTAATGTAAAAAGAAAATTAAATCTTTGGGGTTGCACTATACTATACCTATAATTCTCTACCATAACTGTGCATCATGTATTGTGGTATGTGATAAAGGGGTTCACTGAGATTCTTCCGCCCAGGGCACACGAAAACCTGGAGCCAGACCTGCATGAATAGTCTATGGTGAGCAATGTAATACCGATGCATTTTTTAAGCTTTTGAGGGTTATATAGCAACAAAATGTACTCCAGATCACGGAATAGTCTATAGGTGAGCAATATAATTCCCATAAGAGTATCTGCACACATTCAGTAAAATTTCTGCATCTCTAGGCAGGAAAAAGGCAGCTGCAAAATAGCGCGTTTTTGGTGCGCTTTTGATTGATTTGAGTGAAGTCAATGGTGAAAAATGCAGGGCAAAAATACACAGAGAATTGACATGCTGCAGAGTATTTTTTTTGCACCAAATCTTCAAGTCAAAAATATTTAATGTGTGCATGACACATCAGGTTTTTCATTCACTCTGATGAAATCAAAAAATATACCAAATCTATAATGTCTGCGCATAGCGTAAATTTTTTATCAAGTTTTTTGAGGGTTATATACCAAAGAATTGTACACAAGAAGATGGAATACCTTATCGATGAGCAATATAAGACCGATACATTTTGAAACAAAGTTTTTTGAGGGTTATATACCAATGAAATATAATCCAGATCACGGAATAGTGTATGGGTGAGCAATATAATACAGAAACACTTTTGAACAAGTTTTTTTAGGCTTATATAGCAACGAAAAGAAACCAAGAATATGTAATACCCTATGGGTGAGCAATATAATACAGATACATTTTGAACAACTTTTTTGAGGCTTATATAGCAACTAAATGTACCCGAGAAGATGGGGAGAACATACAAACTCATTGCAGATATTTTCCTTGGTGGATTTGAACCCAGGATTCCCAGCGCTGCAAGGCTGCAGTGCTAACTATTGAGCCACCGTGCTATCCTATGATGGTAAGTCAGAATGTGCAAGATTAGGTGCAGGGCCAGTGTTTTGGACAGAGAATTGGGAAGCACCTAGCACAGGGGAAAAGGTAGTGATGTCACGAAATGGCACCAATCATGGACCCAGGCGTTCAGCCCACCAAGTCTGGTGCTTAGATGACATGTTTCTGATCATGCTGGTAGTGGATAGATTCTTAGTAGTCATACCCCTGCTGATCTTGGCATGGCACAATTTGAAAATGGACATTTTGTTAGTCTCAGAACTCTCTTTAAAAATGTCCAAATCTGGGGAACATCTAACTCTTTGATGAAGAAATACCTGAGTGTTGATGCGCTGCAGAACAGTTTCCTGCCTTGTCCCTATGGTCACTCCACTTCCTCTTCCTGTCTGCAGCCGATCTCTCCCTCTCAGTGCTGATGGCATCGCTCTGCATGCCAGCTTCCCAGGTTGGGTCAGTGACTTGTCATCCATCACCTCATCTTCCACCACTGCATCCTGGTTCTCCTGACTTTGTGACTCAACAACAAGAGTTAGCAGCATCTGTGTCTCATCATCTTCCTCCTTATCCCATCATGCCGGTAAGTTGTTAGACTTATTTACAAAAAAATAATCAAAGTCCCGGGTAACTCCCTTAAAGGGGTTTACCCACAAACTAATTAATAGATCTTGTACTAAAAATAAGTTCCACTATTAGTTGTTTTAAACAAAAATGTTCCTGTGCTGAGTTAGTCTTATAAATGTGCCCCTGCTGTGTACTGTGTAATGTCTGTGTCTGACCGTACAGGAACATGGTCTGATCATACCACACCTTCTGGGCAAGAGAGGAAACAAAAGTGTATACACATAGCACAGCATGGGATCACAGCTGATTCTGTTTGTAAGGCAAAACATTTCCCTGCGTGTTTTTAAGTAATGTTTTACCTCAAAGAATGAATCAGCTGTGATCCCAGGCTTTAATATCTGTATACTCTTTTGCATTATCCCCTGGCCAGGAGCTGTGGTATGATCAGATCAGTTTCCTGCACAGTAAGACACAGCCATTACACAGGACACAGCTGAGGCACATTTATAAGATTATCTCAGCACAGGAACATTTTTTTTAAAACTTATCCAATTGTGGAACTTATTATTCAAAGATCTAATTATTAAAATGTTGATTAAAATTATATTTGTTGGTGGGAAAACCCCTGTAGCTTTTTATTTATGAATGTAAAGTACAGAATAGTAATTTTCCATTGTGATTTCTAAAGACTACTTAAAAAAACCTGCCTAGTTCCTTTACACGACTGAGATTTTAGGACAGCAACAAGTCATTGCGAAATGAATAGTTACTGTCCAGTGAGATAGCAAATGCCAAATTTATAGGGTGTGGCTGTGCTCTTTGAACAATTTAACAATGTTGTGAACTGGAAATGACAGATATTTTATCACTCTTGTTTTTAAGTACAAAATCTAAAAACATTGTTAAAACTTTGAGATTATGAATACAGTTCTGGGGAGCATGACATGAAAATTCTAACATGCAGAAAACTTGCATTGTCCTATGTTTGGGATTTTTTGACTATTGGATATTTTGCTGGTCAGACTCCGATCACAGTGCATTTCCAATACTTACTGCATTCTTTTCAAGTTGCATGTAAAACTTCTACTTGCTAAATTTTAAAAAAAACTACTTACCATATGATGTATTTCCTCTTTACCTCCTTCCTGACCAGGCGATGTTCCATTTTTGCGTTTTCATTTTTTTTTCTCCTTCTTCCAAAAGCCATAACTTTAATATTTTTCTATCAATATAACCTTACGAGGGCTTGGTTTTTGGTGGACAAGTTGTAGTTTTGAATTGCGCCTCTTATTTTATCATTCAGTCAACTTTAAAACAGGGGAAAAAAATCTAAATGTGGTGAAATTGCCTAAAAAATGCAATTCTGCAATAGTTTTATGGTTTTTGTTTTAACTATATTCATTTTATTGTACAAATTACTTATCACCCTCATTCTCCTTCAATACGATTACGGCAATGCCAAAAAATTTTTTTTTATTTAATTATTGAAGCAAAATTTGGAAATTGATGCAAAACTTTTGGTCGATCAAGCTGTGTGAGATCTTGCTTTTAGTTTAGTGAGCTGAAAGTTTTGCTAATACCATTTTAGAATAGATTGAATGTTTATGTTGCTTCTTCTTGCATTTTTTGCAGCGTTGTAGTGACTGAAAACCATAGTTCTGGCATATAAATTAATTTTCTCATTTATATTTACTGATTTGATTAATTGTTTTTAGATTTTCATAGATCACACTTTTACTAATACATTAATATCATGTTTTTTTTTTCTTTAATTTCTCTATTTTTAATGGGGTATAAAGAGGAGGATTCAAATTTTTATGTATTTTTTAAAAACTATTTTTCAGTTTACTTAATTTTTTAGTTCCCTTGCCACTTGCACATAATGAGCATTTGGTGAGCTTTTTTTTTTACCTCAGTATCTGTGAGCCAAAACCAGGAGTGGATGATAAATACAGAAGTGATGCAGTGTTTCTATTATATTATTGCTCTGATTGTTCCACTCCTGGTTTTGGCTTACAAATACTTATCTATAGAACTCACTAAATACTCAACATATGCACGTGGCCTTAAAGGACTTGAACCTGTGATTGTCTGATCGCTTATACTACATGCTCCAATACCCCAAATTTGCAGTAAACAGTAAAATCTGTAAACACTAGCCAATTCATATAAGTGTACTTAACCCCTTCACCCCCAAGGGTGGTTTGCACGTTAATGACCCGGCCAATTTTTACAATTCTGACCACTGTCTCTTTATGAGGTTATAACTCTGGAACGCTTCAACGGATCTTCGCGATTCTGAGACTGTTTTCTCGTGACATATTGTACTTCATGTTAGTGGTAAAATTTCTTCGATATAACTTGCGTTTATTTTTGAAAAAAACGCAAATATGGCGAAAATTTTTAAAATTTTGCAATTTTCAAACTTTGAATTTTTATTCCCTTAAAACAGAGAAATATATCACACAAAATAGTTAAGAAATAACATTTCCCACATGTCTACTTTACATCAGCACAATTTTGGAACCAAAATTTTTTTTTGTTAGGAAGTTGTAAGGGTTAAAAGTTGACCAGCGATTTCTCATTTTCACAACAAAATTTACAAAGCCATTTTTTTTAGGGACCACCTCACATTTGAAGTCACTTTGAGGGGTCTATATGGCAGAAAATACCCAAAAGTGACACCATTCTAAAAACTGCACCCCTCAAGGTACTCAAAACCACATTCAAGAAGTTTATTAACCCTTCAGGTGCTTCACAGTAACTAAAGCAACGTGGAAGGAAAAAATGAATATTTTACTTTTTAGCCACAAAAATTATCTTTTACAAACTTTTTTTTTATTTTCACAAGGGTAAAAGGAGAAAATGGACAGATAAGGTTGTTATGCAATTTCTCCTGAGTACGCCAATACCCCATATGTGGGGGAAAACCACTGTTTGGGCACACGGCAGAGCTCGTAAGGGAAGGAGCGACGTTTGACTTTTTCAAACTAAAATTGGCTGGAATTTAGATTGGATGCCATGTCGCGTTTGGAGAGCCCCTGATGCGCCTAAACAGTGGAAACCCCCACAAGTGACACCATTTTGGAAACTAGACCCCCTAAGGTACTTATCTAGATCTGTTGTGAGCACTTTGAACCCTCAAGTGTTTCACAAAAGTTTATAAAGCCTGGGTGTGAAAAAAAAAATCAATTTTCCACAAAAATGATTTTTTAGTCCCAAATTTTTGAATTTTCCCAAGGAAATTGGACCCCAAAAGTTGTTGTCCAATTTGTCCTGAGTACGCTGATACCCCATATTGGGGGGGAAAACTGTTTGGGCGCACGGCAGGGCTTGGAAAGGAAGTAGTAACGTTTTGGAATGCAGACGTTAATGGGGGTCATGTTCCGTTTGCAGTGCCCCAGATGAGCCTAAACAGTGGAAACCCCCCACAAGTGATCCCATTTTGGAAACCAGACCCCCTAAGGAACTTATCTAGATCTTTGGTGAGCACTTTGAACCCCCAAGTGCTTCACACAAGTTTAGAATGCCCGGGCATGAAAATAAAAAATCCTATTTTTTTCCCACAAAAATTATCTTTTAGTCACTAATTTTTTATTTTCCCAAGGGTAACAGGAGAAATTGGACCACATAAGTTGTTGTAAATTTGTGCTGAGTACGCTGATACCCCATATGTGGGGGGGAACCACTGTTTGGGCGCACGGCACAGCTCGGAATGGAAGGAGCACCATTTGACTTTTTCCAACCAAAATTGGCTGGAATTGAGTTTGGATGCCATGTTGCATTTGGAGAGCCCCTGATGTGCCTAAACAGTGGAAACCCCCACAAATGACCCCATTTGGGAAACTAGACCCCCTAAGGAACTTATCTAGATTTTTGATGAGCAATTTGAACCCCCAAGTGCTTCACACAAGTTTATAACGTAGAGCCGTAAAATTTAAAAATCATATTTTTTCCACAAAAATGATCTTTTCACCCCAATTTTTATTTTTCCAAGGGTAACAAGACTCCAAAAGTTATTGTGCAATTTGTCCTGAGTGCGCTGATACCCAATATGTGGGGGTAAACCACTGTTTGGGTGCATGGCAGAGTTTGGAAGGGAAGGAGCGCCGTCTGACTTTTTCAACGCAGAATTGGCTGGACGCCATGTCGTGTTTGGAGAGCTCCTGATCTGCCTAAACAGTGGAAACCCCCATAAATGACACCATTTTGGAAACTAGACCCCTCAAGGAACTTATCTAGATGTGTGGTGAGAACTTTGAACCCCCAGGTGTTTCACTAAAGTTTATAACGTACAGCCGTAAAATAAAAAATCTTTTTTTTTTTTACAAAAATGATTTTTTTCGCCCCCAATATTTTATTTTCACAAGGGTAACAGGAGAAATTGGACCCCAAAAGTTGTTGTCCAATTTGTCCTGAGTACGCTGATACCCAATATGTGGGAGAAAACTACTGTATGGGCGCACGTCAGGCCTCAGAAGGGAAGTAGTGACGTTTTGGATTGCAGACTTTGATGGAATGGTCTGGGTGCGTCATGTCGCATTTGGAGAGCCCCTGATGAGCCTAAACAGTGGAAACCCCCCACAAGTGACCCCATTTTGGAAAATAGACCCACAAGGAACTTATCTAGATGTGTGGTGAGCACTTTGAACCCCGAAGTGCTTCACAGAAGTTTATAACGCACAGCCGTAAAAATAAAAAATCTTTTTTTTTTTTTTGCAAAAATGATTTTTTCGCCCCAATATTTTATTTTTACAAGGGTAACAGGAGAAATTGGACCCCAAAAGTTGTTGCCCAATTTGTCCTGAGTACGCTGATACCCAATATGTGGGAGAAAACTACTGTATGGGTACACGTTGGGGCTCGGAAGGGAAGTAATGACGTTTTGGATTGCAGACTTTGATGGAATGGTCTGGGGGCTCATGTCGCATTTGGAGAGCCCCTGATGCGCCTAAACAGTGGAAAATCCCCAACAAGTGACCCCATTTTGGAAAATAGACCCCACAAGGAACTTATCTAGGTGTGAGGTGAGCGCTATGAAGCCCCAAGTGCTTCACAGAAGTTTATAATGTACAGCCGTAAAAACAAAAAAAAATTTTTTTTGTACAAAAATGATATTTTCGCCCCCTGTTTTTTATTTTCCCAAGGGTAACAGAAGAAATAGGACAAATTGCACAATAACTCTTGGGGTCCAGAGTACGCTGATACCCCATATGTGGGGATAAACTACTGTTTGGACGCATGGCAGAGCTCAGAAGTGAAGGAGCACCGTTTGACTTTTTCAACGCAGAATTGGCTGGAATTGAGATCAGACACCATGTCACATTTGGAGAGCCCCTGATGTGCCTAAACAGCGGAAACCCCCCAATTCTAACTCCAACCCTAACCCCAACACACCCCTAACCCTAGTCCCAACCCTAACCACAAACCTAACCCTAACACACCCCTAATCCCAACCCTAACCCTAATCCTAACTTTAGCGCCAACCCTAACCCTAAATTTAGCCGCAACCCTAACCCTAACCCTAATGGGAAAATGGAAATAAATACATTTTTTTAATTTTATTATTTTTCCCTAACTAAGGGGGTGATAAAGGGGGGTTTGATTTACTATTTAAAAGCGGGTTTTTATGATTGGCAGCTGTCACGCTAAAAGACGCTTTTTATTGCAAAAATAGTTTTTTGCATTGCCACATTTTGAGAGCTATAATTTTTGCATATTTTGGCCCACAGAGACATGTAAGGTCTTATTTTTTGCGGTACGAGTTGACGTTTTTATTTGTACCATTTTTGAGCAGGTGACATTTTTTGATCGCTTTTTATTTCGATTTTTGGGAGGTTAGAATGAACAAAAATCAGCAATTCATGAATTTCTTTTGGGGGAGGCGTTTTTATTGTTCCGCGTGTGGTAAAATTGATAAAGCAGTTTTATTCTTCGGGTCAGTACGATTATGGCGATACCTCATTTATATCATTTTTTTATGTTTTGGCGCTTTTATAGAATAAAAACAATTTTATATAAAAAATAATTATTTTTGCATCGCTTTATTCTGCGAGCTATAACTTTTTTATTTTTCGCTGATGATGCTGTATTGCGGCTCGTTTTTTGCGGGACAAGATGACGTTTTCAGCGGTACCATGTTTATTTATATCGGTCTTTTTGATCGCGCGTTATTCCACTTTTTGTTCGGCGGTTATGATGATAAAGCATTGATTTTTTGCTTCGTTTTTTTTTTTTTTTTAAGGGGTTCACTAAAGGGGTTAACTAGTGGGACAGTTTTATAGGGGGGGTCATTACGGACGCGGCGATACCAAATATGTGTACTTTTATTGTTTTGTTTTTTTTATTTACAGGAAGAAATTAATTTATTGGGGAATATTTTTTTTTTTTTTTTATTTATTTTGGATTTTTTTTTATAACATGTTTATTTTTATTTTTTTAACTTTTTTACTTTGTCCCAGGGTGGGACATCACTGTATTTTATCAAATCGCTGGTGTGACAGTGTGCACAGCACACTGTCACACCAGCGATCGCTCAGGCATAGCTGCAGGCTTCTCAGTGCCTGCTCTCAGCAAGCACTGAGGAAGCCGCCTCCCTTCAGGACCCCGGCGCCATCTTGGATCCGAGTCCTGGGAGGGAGGAAGCCCTCAGAACAGCGCGATCACATCGCGCTGGTCTGAGGGTCTCAGGGGGCGCGCAGGGAGCCCCCACCCTGCGCGATCCTCCCCTGTGCCCCCAGTACACCGCGATCATGTTTTATCGAGGTGTGCTAGGGGTTAATGTGCCGGGAGTGGTCCGTGACCGCTCCTGACACACAGTCTGTGATAATCAGCTGACACCCGGCGGCGATTAGCTGCGCTCCCCTCAGGAGCGAAGCTGATCGCCTATGACGTACTATCCCGTCCATGGGCAGAATGGCACGGGTTTTATGGACGGGATAGTACGTCTAATGTCAGAGAGGGTTAAAGGGCTCATACTCACTGGCGAGAAATACGGACGAGTGCAATTCGATTGGAAATCGCATTGCACTCGGACCAATGTTATTCAATAGGTGACATCTCATTTGCAATTTTTTTTCTCAGCCGAAATCGGACTGAGAGAAAAATCGCTGCATGCTGCGATTTGCTGCGATTCTCAGATGAGACTCGCCAATACAAGTAAGGGTGAGAGAAAAAATCCGACAGCACTCGCACCATGCGAGTGCTGTCCAATTTATATGCACCAGTGTCCTTTGAAAAGCCGACAATTCATCCCCAGCTACTGTAAAATCACACTGACAGCTCACAAAACACTAGAAATATACACATAGAATACATGAATACATATATATATATAATATATAATAATATATATCATACATGTCATTGTGACACATATAGATATATATTTATAGGTCATACACTTCTACATAGCATAATAGCCACTAATTCAATTGCTTGCTTCTGTAAAATCATTACAGAACCCGACATGAAATGACACATGATTTACATACAGTAAACCATTTCATTTCATGTAGTTTGATATATGGTTTTGATTAATAATTATGAGTGTATGAGTGCAAAATTTCATACATGTAGGTGTTAATTTAATGTGTAATTTAGTTGTAAAAAAATGAGTGGGCTCCCACGGTATTTTCTCCACCAGACAGTTAAAGCCAGTGACTAAAGACAGATATTAATAGCCTAGGGAGGGACCATTGTTTTTGCCCCCCCTGGCTACTAACATCTGCCCCCAGCCACCCAGAAAAGGCACATCTATTATTAGATGTGCCTTTTCTGGCACTTAGCCAGTCTATTCCCATTGCCTTTAGTGATGGCTAATGGGTTAATAATGGGAGCCGGGGAGGCTGCACAGAGATGAACTCATTCATCTGTGGGGGTTTACAGCAGGGCTGGTAGCATTACATCAGTCCCTGCTGTAAACGAGTTAACTCCTTGTGATGGATTGCAGCGTGCGACCTGATGAACGGTGGAGCGGTGTGGATATTCTTGTTTTATTATTTTATTTTTATTACAGGAGAACAAGGGATTCAAATGGATCACCAGTACAATAAATTTTGGTCAAAAACTATGTGTTATTATTCATTAAATAATTTTTAATTAATGTGTGTGTTTTTTTAACCCTTTAATACTATAGGATTAATAAATGGAGAGTTGTCTAATTGACAACTCTCCATTATTAACCTGGTTTTAATGTCACCTTTCAATAACAAGTTGGCATTGACCCATTATTAACCCATTAGCCACCGCTAAAAGCAATGGGAATAGACTGGCTAAGTGCCAGAGAAAGCGCATCTAATAATAGATGTGCCTTTTCTGGGGTGGCTGGGGGCAGATTTTAGTAGCCAGGGGGGCCCCAAAAAAATGGTCCCTCTCTAAGCTATTAATATCTGTCTTTAGTCACTAGCTTTCCCTGTCTGGCGGAGAAAATTACAGCGGAAGCCCACGCATTTTTTAACAACGAAATTACACATTAAATTACACCTACATTTATGAAATTTTGCACACATACACTCATATAATTGTTAATCAAAACCATATATTAAACTACATTTAATGAATGGTTTACTGTATGTAAACCATGTTATCTTTCATGTCGGCTTCTGTAATGATTTTACAGAAGCCGGCAATTGAATTAGCGGCTATTCTGCTATGTAGAACTGTATGAACTATAAATAATATATATATATATATATATATATATATATATATACAGAGAGAGAGAGAGGATTATTTGCTTTTTAAACTGATGTGTCCAGGTTTTTTTTAACAATGCTATTTTAACATGAGTTTTTACATAGAGAGAACTGCTCTATTGTAAAACCTCATGTTAAAATCGCATTGCTATGGATGGAAAACGGATGTAAAACGGATGGTGCAATTAAAAATTGCATACAAATCGCATGACAGTCGCATGACAATTGCATAGATTCGGACCGTTATTTCCATCCAGAAAACGGACCGTTTTTTTTTCTCGCAAATGGGTATGAGGCCAAAGAGACAAAATAATGAACCCTGTACCTGTGCTAATTTCAGAATCAGTGGCCAACAAACACAGGCTCAATTTATATCCCTGAATACTAATTAATTATATAACAAATCAGGGAGACATTAAAAGCTAAATGTGAAATATTAAAATGTTTGCTTTGGCTAAAACTATTCTCACTTTGTAAGGTATGGCTTTGAGTGCCTACGGGACAGGAGAAATTTCAAGTTATTTATGCTTTCCCCTCCCTTACTTCCTCAGTAATTTAGAGTGAACTTACTACAATCTAGCTGGGAAATAGTAAAAAAAACTACTTTCTGATTATAAAAAGAAAAAAATATGAAACTGCTTAAGTATATGTTTGAGAAAATGTATTCCCTTAGTCTCTAAAGTGACATTCTCTTTTGATAGAGTAAATAGGAATACATAAATGTCACTATTATGGTCATAATGTTTATCACCTGATTCCAGACATTGTAATTTGCAGAGTTTATAAACAGGTTCTGCTTCAGACTTGAAGTTGAAATCCATAGCCAATGTTATTGTCTGTAATGATGTGATAAGATCACAATCCTGTCATTTCAGGCCATCACTGAGTTCCTGAATTAAAGGATATGAGAACCTTCAAGTCTGTTTGGCACTTCTCAGAGATTCCAGATGCAAACCTGTAATTTAAAAACATTAAAGGGCATAAAGTTGCAGTTTGTTTACAAACACTGTGTCAGATTTTTTAGTATAAAAAATGCTATATAAAGACTTTCTCTTAAAATTGACTTGTATAATGTGATTTTCTGTATTTTTGATAGATTCACATAGATTTTTGATAGATCAGCTTACTTAATAGATTTGCACGAAAAGAAGAGAGCATGAACCCGCACATCCAAAAATCATACATTGATCTAAAGCCCTAGGCAAAAATTATGTAACTGAACATGAGGTTCTTAGTTTAACATTCTGATCAGACTGTATGAAGCCCACTGCCATGTCCGGCAAACCTCGTAGTGGGTCCTGACCACCATAAAGGAGCGGAGCCACCGCTCTGTTAGAGCGGTCAGGACCCACTACGAGGTTTGCTGTGATGTGGCAGTGGATTTCATACAGTCTGATCAGATTGTTAAAACTAAGAACCTCATGTTCAGTTAATATATTTTTGCCGAGAGGCATTAGATCATTGTATGATTTTTGGAGGTGCTGTCCTCTCTCTTTTTTGAGCATACTTAGTAGATTCCCCTGCTTAAGACTAAGAGGTAGCAAATTAAAAGATTGGTTACATTATTGGCTGTATGTTTGCTATAAATTTGGATTTCCACTACTAAGATGATACGGCATTACAGTAGCTGGCAGGCAATCCCCGCTTATTCATTGGCTCTGTAGCAGGCATAAAACATGCAGGGATTCAAGCTTCAAATCGAGAACCAGCTAAGGCCTCTTTCACACATCCGTTTTGCGCCTAACGGCGCCCCCGGCATTTTGCCGCAGCGCCGCATCCGGCATCTAGTATGAAAAAACTGGATGAGAGCATCCGGTTTTTCGCCGGATCCGGTTCGTGCTCCGTAAAAAAAACGGATCGTCTCATCCGGGGTATCCGGTTTTGCATCCGTTTACGAAGGAATGCCCGATCCGGTTTTTTTAAAAACGCCCCTTTTTTGGGGGTTCCAAACAAAGTTGGCTACTGTAATCCTATATATACACGTTCCTACAGCCCATCTTTGACAGGTTGTAGAGGAGCAAGTGCAGGTTGGAGAGAAAAAAAAAGTAGCAATATTGGCGAACATGGATGTCATTATCAGCAAATCTTCAAGAAAATTGTTGATTTTACTGCGGAGATGAATCGCTTGAGGTTTATAGTTCTGGGGAAGGAGGAGAAAGATTGGGGACAGCGCATTA
>JARQOD010000005.1:321720127-321849907 GCA_033576555.1 Oophaga sylvatica | reverse complement strand
TAAAGGCTGCGAACCCATACTTTCCCTGGACGTTCCTCTCCTTCCCTGACCCAGTGCTAGTCGTGGTCGGAAAAGAATTTGTGGGGGAAAGGATTTTAGTTCCAGGTTGTAGGGGAAATCAGTTACTATCTGAAAATGGCAGGGCTCCCGGGAGGAAATTGGGAAAAACCGGTAATAACTTTAAATGCTCCTCGTTGTCCGTCAGTTTCTCGGGACCCCCCCAAGCTGGTTGGGGTCATCGGGGTTTCCTTAAGGGGGGGAGAAATGAAGGTTCTTGTATTTTTTCCTGAAACTCAGTTTTTTGTCACCCCTTTTTTCTTTTGTTTGCTCCCTATTTTGCCCTCAGTCAAAAGGGGTTTTTCAGTTGCGTTCCCGCCCTTTTTTCCCCCCCTTCTTCTTAAGCGCCAAATAGCAATCAGTGTTCGTTCCTGAGGAACCGTGACTTGCCGTAAGCCTTCCCCCCCCTTGTACCCCGTTTTCTATGGGAACTCTGAAGCATTGTGGATCTGAACCCTCTTTTAAAAGCCCCCGTTTGGGGGACACGGTAAAGAAAAAAAGACCCAAATCGTATTGAAGAGTGATTGTGACCCCTTTGGATTACTCTGGTCGTTTTCCCGTTTCTGTGTCCAAACTGTGGATTTTTCTCCAATTGTAGAAGTAATACAGGACTTTTTTATAAAAACCTGTGACCCTGTGTTTTCATCCCCCCCAAGCCAAGCGCTATAAAAACTGTACTCATACTTTTAAAACTTCATTTTTTGGGGTTTTTTTGGTCCCCGCCCCGGTTTCGTTGGCCCCTGAAAAGGGGAGCAGTGCTTGAATGGGTCCCCGGGGATTTTAAGGTCTGCGGTTTTTTTTTTTGGGGTTTCAAACTAGGAAAAATTTTTTTGTATTTCTTCTGTGTAAAACCCCCCCCCCCCCCTGCAAGAAAAAAGGGCGGTTTTTTTCTAAAGGCGGCCAAAGCTTCCAAGCCTTTTCCTCTTTAAAGAATGTTTTGCTTCGGCCCCCTTCTCACCCCAACCAGTGCATCTAGCCGTTTTTTGTGGGGGGGGGGTTTGCGTAGGGGGGGGTGCTTTTGTCCCGGGTCCCCCCCCGGTAAAGGGATCCTGCGCTTTCTTTTCAAGAAAGGGGGGCCCCCAAAAGGAATTTTTGAATGGCAATGGGGAATTTTGGCCTTAAGTTGTTTTTGAGAATGGGGCACTTTTTGGGGGGGCAGCCACCGGTTACCGTTATTATGCAAAGAAACCGTTGTATTTGGAATCCCCTACCGTGGGGTTCCGACAAGCTCGAGGGGCTTTGTTTTTCCAGGTTTATTTTGTGTATTATCGCCGGGGTTTTAAAAGTAAAGGTGATCCCCCTTTTTCCAGTTTCCCGGGGCCCGGGAAAAAACGGATGCCCCGGCCCTATCCTTCGGGGGGGGGGGGTAGTGTCGGCTTTTTTTGGTTGAGGAGGGTGTTAGGGCTCAGGGGGGACGCCCTGCGGCCTCCAGGGGACTGTTGTCCCAAATTTTGGACAAAAGGTTATTGAGGCCATCATAATTTGCTTAGCGGACCCCAGGGGGGTAAGGCTTTGTTTCCCTTTCTCCCCGGGTTTTGGGGGCCCTAATTAATAAGATGTTAAATTTTTGTCGCGTTTGGGGTTGTGCTGCTCAAAAATCCTCCCCCCGTCCTTGGGGGGACCCTTTTCCCTTTTGAAATTCCGGGCATCCGGGGACCTTTTTTTCTAGGCTTTATTAGGCCTTTCCCTCCCGTGTCGGGAATATGTCATATGGTGGTTGTTTAAGGTTCAGAAAAATGGCCTTTTGTTGTCTTCCTGCATCCCTAATGCTAACTTGCGGGGGTTTCTTTTTTGGGGGTGTTAGACTTCAGGGTTTTTTTGATGTGGTCAGATGGGGGTCCAGTTTTTTTTCCAAAATTTTTGGGGGATTTTGTTTCGTCGGGGGATGCAATTTTCTTTTTTCCGGCTTTTCATCCCAGCCAAGGTCAGACAGAGCGTCTGAATCGGCTTAGAGACATATTCGGTGTTTTGTCTCAGAAAACCCAAAGGGGTGGTTTCTTTCTTGCCTTGGCAGGGGTTCGCTCTTAAAACAGGCGGAGCAAAATCACTGGTAAGTCCCCGTTTTTTTGGGGGGGTATGGTTTTTATCCCCGTTTTGTATTTCAAGGGGGGGCCCCTTTGGGGTTTGAGGAGGAGGTTTTCGTCGTCACTTGCTTCTGTGTGGGAGGTGTTTGAATAATTGAGTGCTGGGGGAAACCTTAAAAAGTAGGTGAAAGGGGAAGTTTTGGTCCGATTAATGTAAAAGATTGGTATGGTTGTTCCAGGAAAAAAAAACTTTTAATCCCCCCCCTGGAAACTGGGCCCCCGATTTTTCAGGCCGTCGGTAGTTCCTAAATTTTCTGTGGATTTGTTGGACCCCCCCCCTACTTTAAAATTTTTATAATGTGTTCCCCAAAAATTTTTTAAAAGGTATGTGGACCAGTCTCCCTCACCCACCCCCCCTGTGTTGGTCAATGGTTTAAATTTGGGAAATTTTAAGTATCAAAAAAACTTGATCATCTGAATCGCCGGTCCCCTTTAGACTTTGGGATTGGAAGGGGTATGGTCAGGGAGGGAGTGGGTTTTCCCGCGCGGTTAAGCAGATCTTTTGGGTTTGGACCCCCCAGAACTCACCCGGGCGGCCCCGGGCCCCGAGGGGGCCCGGGGGGGCCCCCCGTGAAGGGGGGGGGTACTGTCATGTGGCATTGCCACGAGATGTGCGGTTTTTCACATTTTATTTCTCACAGCTGAGCTGCTGTTTTTGGTTTGGCAGCTAGGGAGTTAATTCTGTCTGTGCTCGGTGCTGGGACGGGGGGTGCAGTTTCTCCGGCTGCAAATTGATTATTTGTTATTGGTTTCTTTAAAATTCCTGGTGTTGCTTGGGGAGTTGCCGTGAACCTTCATGCAGCCACAGATAGGAATGAATTGTAAGACTTTAGTTTGTGAGCTTCTTGTGTTCTAAGCTCAACTTGGTTAGAGTTTATTTCCCCAGACCATTTATGTTCCTTTTGGTGTTTGAGTGTGTATGCAAGGATTTGTTATCCTTTTCTGTTTATATTCTAAATTGTTATTTAGCTAAATCAGCCATTCCCTTTGGTGGTAGTCAGGTCCTTTTTTGGACTGATTACGGGTTCAGGGCTGATGGAGACAAGGTTAGGTTGGAGACTTGGACCTTGAACCATTATCAGTACCTCCAAGGTGAGGGATTAGTTAGGACCCAGTTTGGGTCAGGTTAATCCGGTCCCCCTTTCCTGTTTCGCTCACAAGCCCCTCAAGTTAACCCTGAGTTCAGCAGATATCGTGTAGGTAAATCTTTCTTTCTTAAGGAGTTTTTATATTTTGTATGGTTTTGTTCCTTTTTAATAGTTTACTGAATTTATAAATATCATTAGACAGGTGACAGGACGCTCCCGGAGTTCCGTTCCCAAGGTCCTTTGCGACAATCATCCCGATGAGGATTCCCGGAGACCGCTACGTCATCTGGGTAATTCGCAAAGCATCAGGGGGAACGCAAATTGCCGGGAGCGTCGCTGAAGGCGGGAAAGCTGGGGGGGGGAAAGCGGAGGTGAGAAATCATTATTTTTTATTTTAATTATTGTTTTTCATGGTATGGTACCCAGGGTTGGAGGGAGTCTCCTCTCCTCAGACCCTGGGTCCATCCGCACATAAAACCGCTTACTTTCCGCATGGTGGGCCAGCCACATGCGGAAAGTAATTGGTTCAAGCTTTCCCCTATGGCGGGGAATCCCCCGGGGGTTCCGCAAAAAAGAATGGGCTGCTGGGGATTCTCCCGCGATGCGATTCCCGCGGAAAAACCCGAGCATGTGCACAGCATTGCAGAAATTCATAGGGTCTAATGAGTTTATTGTGTAAGCGTTTTGCCGCGGTTTCGCGGCGTTTCCGCCTCGAAAAACCGCGGCAAAAACCGCTAAGAAACCGAACGTGTGCACATACCCTAAAAGTTAAAAGTATTAGTGCTTTTGTAAAAACGTCGCACAGCAGTGTACACACAGCAATACAGCTATCATGCGCCTAATAACCAGCGCGTGCACACAAGAAAAATCCTCCCCGTCACTGCACACTAATGACAGCAAATTGTTCAGAAAGCACAGAAGAACTTCTCTTCCAGCCTAACCCTCTCCCTCTGTTTAAACAGCGTCCAGCAACCCTCCTACTGTTAAGTTTCTGCAGATGTAAAATGGAAGCGGCGGTCAGGGCTTTTATAGACACTATGAGCCCCCAAAGCAAGCCAACCTGCAAGCCCTTCTCTAAGATGGTGGTGGCGGTCTGTCATCTCTTTGTCACGTGTTACGTCCTTGCTCATTGGCTGAAAAAAGTCCCTGAATGCTTCTGGGAAAATGACTTTGGTGCCGTTTTGCTGCGCATGGCCGATGCAGCAATGGTGGGGGTTTCAGCCAACAAAAACCCGAATTTGGCAAAAGTCGGTGCTTTTGAATCTGACCGACTTGTTTCGTCAACTCTAAATAGAGGTACAATTTTTTTGTATATGGAGGTGGCTGCTATAGTATTCACCTTTTCACTAGTCTGGAAGCAAGTCGTTTTTGTTATTCCACTTTAAGTAGTGACAATAAAATACTCAATTAACGAGAAAATGCATTTTTTAAGGAAAAATGTTAGAAGCATTTTTCCGTTTTAAAAAACTTGTATAAACGCAAAATTTTAAAAGGATTTTAAAAATTATAATTTAAAGTAAACCAAAATTGTTTTTTTATTAAAAAATGTACATTTCGTGTAATTTCAAAGGAAACAAGGAAGCAAAAATAACGGACTCATGAACCAGATACACCCTTTATTAGGGAGAAGATGGCTCTATTCTGTCAAATTGTCTGTATTGGTCATGTATTGGTCTCTTAGACCATAAGAGCTATGCACTTTTTTAGGGTAATATACCCGTAAATATACTCCGACCCTGGAATCAGGGTCCGTCCCACCCAGCGCACCTGGGCAAGTGAGAGGTGCCCGGGCAAGGGGGAGGCCCCACTCGCCTTTTGTGACACTGGCACACTATGGGGCCCTGAGCGATGACAATGGGTCCCAGTGCTTTGAAGTGTTTGAAATATTACTCTCCCGTTCCTCATGGCCGCAGGGTCTTGTCTCTTTCATGTCATCTGATCTGATGGTCTCAGGGCAAGGACGTTTAGTCACACAGCACCCCCTCTTCACTGAGCAGTGAAGAGAGACAAAAGAGGATAAAGTTATTGGAGTAAAGGACTGAAGCTTTGGCCTGTGGGGAATGAGGGATGTAATTATGTGATTATTTTTTTTTTACGTTGGAGAATTATATGGGACCCATTCTCTATGAACATTACTTAGGCCCATTCTTTATGGGGACACTGGGCTATTCGTATGGAGATTATATGGGCCCCTCTATGGAGAATTATATGAGGTCATTCTTATGGGAATTATATGGGCCCATTTCTATGGAGATTATTGGGACCCCATTCTGTTGGGAAATTTTATGGAACCCATTTCTTTGGAGTTTATATGGGGCCCTTTCTATTGAGCATGAATGGGGCTGTTCTTATGGAGATAAATTTGGGGCCATTATTCTGTGGCAGCTTATATGGGGTCCATTCTGTATGGAGTTTATGGGGACCATTAAATTTTATGGAGCATTTATGGGCCAATAATTCTGTTAGGCATTAATGGGAGGAATAGGGCTAAGTAGCAGAATGTGAAAAAGAATTGGGTTACAATTGATCACGTTAACAGAGTCAACAGTGTGATGCAACAGCAAAAAGGCAAAAGCAAAATTTAGGTGTTCAACGAAGCATACAGTCTGATCACGTGAGGTCATTTTTGCCCTCTATCCTTTGGTAGCCTCATCTGGAATACTGTGTCCAGTTTTGGGCACACATTTTAAAAAAGACATCAACAAACTGGAGAAGTTCGAGAAGGCCACCGAAAGGTGACCGGCTGCAAACCCTGTCCTATGAGGAACGGTTGAGGATTTGGGAATGTTTAGCTTGCAAAAAAGAGATGGAGGAGACTTTAAATGTTACCAAATATTCAAGGGCTGTACATTTGAGGATCATCTTTTTTTTTGCACAAGGAAAGATGAAGCAATGGGTGAAACTGAATGGGAGGGACCCAGATTAGTATTAGAAAAAACTTTTTGGCAGTTAGGGTGATCAATGAGGGGAACAGGCTGCCACAAGAGGTGGTGAGTTCTCCTTCATGGAAGTCTTCAAACAGAGGCTGGATAGACATTCTGTCTGGGATGATTTAGAATCCTGCTTTGAGCAGGGGGTTGGACCAGAAGGCCCAGGAGGTCCCTTCCAACTCTACCATTCTATGATTCTATGATTCTATGATTCTATATGGGCCCATTATCCTGTATGCAGCCTTATATCGGGTCTAGTTTGTATGGAGCATTACAATGGGTCCATTATTCTGTATGTAGCAGTGTATGACGCCCAGTATTCTGTATGGACCTTTACATGATGCACATTATTCTACATGGAGCATTATATGAGGCCTATTATTCTGTATGCAACATTGTATGGGGTCCATTATTCTGTGTGGAAAAATATATGGAGTCCATTATTCTATATTAAGCATTATATAGAGTCCATTAACCCTTTACCCCAAGGGTGGTTTGCATGTTAATGACCGAACAATTTTTTTATAATTCTGACCACTGTCCTTTTATGAGGTAATAACTCTGGAACACTTCCATGGATCCCAGTGATTCTGACATTATTTTCCTGATACATATTTTACTTCATGATAGTGGTAAAAATTTCTTTGATATGACTTGCGTTTATTTGTGAAAAAAAAATTGAAATTTGGTGAAAATTTTGAAAATTTCGCAATTTTCCAACTTTGAATTTTCATGCCCTAAATCAAAGACATATGTCACACAAAATACTTAATAAGTAATATTTTCCACATGTCTAATTTACATCAGCACAATTTTGGAACCCAAAAAAAAAGCTGACCAGTGATTTCTCATTTTTATAACACCACTTTTTTAGGGACAACATCACATTTGAAGTCACTTTGAGGGGTCTATATGATAGAAAATACTCACCATTCTAAAAACTGCACTCCTTAAGGTACTCAAAAAACCACATTCAATAAGTTTATTAACCCTTCAGGTGCTTCACAGAATTTTTGGAGTGTTTTAAAAAAATGAACATTTAACTTTTTTCACAATAAATGTATTTAAGATCCAATTTGTTTTATTTTCCCAGGGTAACAGGAGAAACTGGACCACAAAAGTTGTTGTACAGTTTGTCCTGAGTACGCTGACACCCCATATATGCTCAGAAGGGAAGGAGCGCTGTTTGACTTTTCAATGCAAAATTGTCTGGAATTGAGATCGGACGCCATGTCGCGTTTGGAGAGCCCCTGATATGCCTAAACAGTGGAAACCCCCCACAAGTAACACCATTTTGGAAAATAGACACCCTAAGGAGGTTATCCAGATGTGTGGTGAGCACTTTGAACCCCTAAGTGCTTCACAGAAGTTTATAACGTAGAGCCGTAAAAATAAAAAAAATCATATTTTTTCCACAAAAATGATCTTTTTGCCCCCAATTTTTTATTTTTCCAAGGGTAACAGGGGAAATTGGACCCCAAAAGCTGTTTTTCAATTTTTTCTGAGTATGCTGATACCCCATATGTGGGGGTATACCACTGTTTGGGCGCATAATAGAGCTTTGAAGGTAAGGAAACACCGTTTGACTTTTTCAGCGCAGAATTGTCTGGAATTGAGATCAGACGCCATGTCGCGCTTGGAGAGACCTGATGTGCCTAAACAGTGGAAAACTCCCAATTGTAACTACAACCCTACCTAACCCCAACACACCCCTAACCCTTATTCCAACCCTAACCATAAGCCTAACCACAAACCTAACCCTAACACACTCCTAACCCTAATCTCAATCGTAACTGTAATCCTAACTTTAGCCCCAACCCTAACCCTAACTTTAGCCCTAACCCTAACTTTAGCCCGACACTAACCCTAACAGTAACGGGATTTTTTAAATTCAAATATTTATTTATTCATGGAATAAATATTGATTTTTTATTATTATTTTTCATCATTTTTTAAAATATTTTTACAATTATTTAATTTTTTTTTTTAAATCTTACTTTTACACTATGATCTGCATGCCATATAAGCTTTCAGCGCTGCACTCGGTGCACACTGACCTCAGAGACTTCCTGACATGCAATGCGCATGACAGGAAGTTTCTCAGCTCTTGAAACCCGGATGTCATCATGACGACATTGGGTTACCATGGGAGTGATCGGGACCCCGAGTCATGCCACAGGGTCTCCGATCCAAAGGCATAGGGGCTCTCAGCCCCTCTGCCGCCACTGGAATGCTTGCGATCATGTTTGATCGCAGTGTTCCAGGGGTTAAAGTGCCGGGAGCGGTCCGTGACCGATCCTGGCACTTATTGCCTGGTGTCAGCTGTGAGAATCAGCTGACACCTGGCCGCGATCAACCGTGCTCCCCCTGTGAGCGCGGCTGATCAGTTATAACGTACCATCCCGTCTATGGGAATTAAGTCCCAGGGCATAAGGACGGGATAGTATGTCAGATGTCAAAAAGGGGTTAATCTGCGTGGAGTGACATATGGGGCCCATTATTCTGCATGGAGAAATATATGGGGTTAATTTTACTGCATGGAGCATTAAATTGGGCACATTATACTGAATGGAGCAATACATGGGATCCATTATACTGTATAGAGGACTATGTGGTGCCCAAAATACTGTACAGAGGACTATGTGATGCCCATAAAACTTTATAGAGAACTATATTGTCTGGTCTAAAATGGAAACTTTTGAATCACCCCAGGGCATGCACTGTGCGCTGCGAAGATTCGCCAGTTTCTGAGCTATTGAAGAATTTACAATAGATATGACTCATGTAATGTAAAAAGAAAATTAAATCTTTGGGGTTGCACTATACTATACCTATAATTCTCTACCATAACTGTGCATCATGTATTGTGGTATGTGATAAAGGGGTTCACTGAGATTCTTCCGCCCAGGGCACACGAAAACCTGGAGCCAGACCTGCATGAATAGTCTATGGTGAGCAATGTAATACCGATGCATTTTTTAAGCTTTTGAGGGTTATATAGCAACAAAATGTACTCCAGATCACGGAATAGTCTATAGGTGAGCAATATAATTCCCATAAGAGTATCTGCACACATTCAGTAAAATTTCTGCATCTCTAGGCAGGAAAAAGGCAGCTGCAAAATAGCGCGTTTTTGGTGCGCTTTTGATTGATTTGAGTGAAGTCAATGGTGAAAAATGCAGGGCAAAAATACACAGAGAATTGACATGCTGCAGAGTATTTTTTTTGCACCAAATCTTCAAGTCAAAAATATTTAATGTGTGCATGACACATCAGGTTTTTCATTCACTCTGATGAAATCAAAAAATATACCAAATCTATAATGTCTGCGCATAGCGTAAATTTTTTATCAAGTTTTTTGAGGGTTATATACCAAAGAATTGTACACAAGAAGATGGAATACCTTATCGATGAGCAATATAAGACCGATACATTTTGAAACAAAGTTTTTTGAGGGTTATATACCAATGAAATATAATTCCAGATCACGGAATAGTGTATGGGTGAGCAATATAATACAGAAACACTTTTGAACAAGTTTTTTTAGGCTTATATAGCAACGAAAAGAAACCAAGAATATGTAATACCCTATGGGTGAGCAATATAATACAGATACATTTTGAACAACTTTTTGAGGCTTATATAGCAACTAAATGTACCCGAGAAGATGGGGAGAACATACAAACTCATTGCAGATATTTTCCTTGGTGGGATTTGAACCCAGGATTCCCAGCGCTGCAAGGCTGCAGTGCTAACTATTGAGCCACCGTGCTATCCTATGATGGTAAGTCAGAATGTGCAAGATTAGGTGCAGGGCCAGTGTTTTGGACAGAGAATTGGGAAGCACCTAGCACAGGGGAAAAGGTAGTGATGTCACGAAATGGCACCAATCATGGACCCAGGCGTTCAGCCCACCAAGTCTGGTGCTTAGATGACATGTTTCTGATCATGCTGGTAGTGGATAGATTCTTAGTAGTCATACCCCTGCTGATCTTGGCATGGCACAATTTGAAAATGGACATTTTGTTAGTCTCAGAACTCTCTTTAAAAATGTCCAAATCTGGGGAACATCTAACTCTTTGATGAAGAAATACCTGAGTGTTGATGCGCTGCAGAACAGTTTCCTGCCTTGTCCCTATGGTCACTCCACTTCCTCTTCCTGTCTGCAGCCGATCTCTCCCTCTCAGTGCTGATGGCATCGCTCTGCATGCCAGCTTCCCAGGTTGGGTCAGTGACTTGTCATCCATCACCTCATCTTCCACCACTGCATCCTGGTTCTCCTGACTTTGTGACTCAACAACAAGAGTTAGCAGCATCTGTGTCTCATCATCTTCCTCCTTATCCCATCATGCCGGTAAGTTGTTAGACTTATTTACAAAAAAATAATCAAAGTCCCGGGTAACTCCCTTAAAGGGGTTTACCCACAAACTAATTAATAGATCTTGTACTAAAAATAAGTTCCACTATTAGTTGTTTTAAACAAAAATGTTCCTGTGCTGAGTTAGTCTTATAAATGTGCCCTGCTGTGTACTGTGTAATGTCTGTGTCTGACCGTACAGGAACATGGTCTGATCATACCACACCTTCTGGGCAAGAGAGGAAACAAAAGTGTATACACATAGCACAGCATGGGATCACAGCTGATTCTGTTTGTAAGGCAAAACATTTCCCTGCGTGTTTTTAAGTAATGTTTTACCTCAAAGAATGAATCAGCTGTGATCCCAGGCTTTAATATCTGTATACTCTTTTGCATTATCCCCTGGCCAGGAGCTGTGGTATGATCAGATCAGTTTCCTGCACAGTAAGACACAGCCATTACACAGGACACAGCTGAGGCACATTTATAAGATTATCTCAGCACAGGAACATTTTTTTTAAAACTTATCCAATTGTGGAACTTATTATTCAAAGATCTAATTATTAAAATGTTGATTAAAATTATATTTGTTGGTGGGAAAACCCCTGTAGCTTTTTATTTATGAATGTAAAGTACAGAATAGTAATTTTCCATTGTGATTTCTAAAGACTACTTAAAAAAACCTGCCTAGTTCCTTTACACGACTGAGATTTTAGGACAGCAACAAGTCATTGCGAAATGAATAGTTACTGTCCAGTGAGATAGCAAATGCCAAATTTATAGGGTGTGGCTGTGCTCTTTGAACAATTTAACAATGTTGTGAACTGGAAATGACAGATATTTTATCACTCTTGTTTTTAAGTACAAAATCTAAAAACATTGTTAAAACTTTGAGATTATGAATACAGTTCTGGGGAGCATGACATGAAAATTCTAACATGCAGAAAACTTGCATTGTCCTATGTTTGGGATTTTTTGACTATTGGATATTTGCTGGTCAGACTCCGATCACAGTGCATTTCCAATACTTACTGCATTCTTTTCAAGTTGCATGTAAAACTTCTACTTGCTAAATTTTAAAAAAAACTACTTACCATATGATGTATTTCCTCTTTACCTCCTTCCTGACCAGGCGATGTTCCATTTTTGCGTTTTCATTTTTTTTTCTCCTTCTTCCAAAAGCCATAACTTTAATATTTTTTATCAATATAACCTTACGAGGGCTTGGTTTTTGGTGGACAAGTTGTAGTTTTGAATTGCGCCTCTTATTTTATCATTCAGTCAACTTTAAAACAGGGGAAAAAAATCTAAATGTGGTGAAATTGCCTAAAAAATGCAATTCTGCAATAGTTTTATGGTTTTTGTTTTAACTATATTCATTTTATTGTACAAATTACTTATCACCCTCATTCTCCTTCAATACGATTACGGCAATGCCAAAAATTTTTTTTTATTTAATTATTGAAGCAAAATTTGGAAATTGATGCAAAACTTTGGTCGATCAAGCTGTGTGAGATCTTGCTTTTAGTTTAGTGAGCTGAAAGTTTTGCTAATACCATTTTAGAATAGATTGAATGTTTATGTTGCTTCTTCTTGCATTTTTTGCAGCGTTGTAGTGACTGAAAACCCATAGTTCTGGCATATAAATTAATTTTCTCATTTATATTTACTGATTTGATTAATTGTTTTTAGATTTTCATAGATCACACTTTTACTAATACATTAATATCATGTTTTTTTTTTCTTTAATTTCTCTATTTTTAATGGGGTATAAAGAGGAGGATTCAAATTTTTATGTATTTTTTAAAAAACTATTTTTCAGTTTACTTAATTTTTTAGTTCCCTTGCCACTTGCACATAATGAGCATTTGGTGAGCTTTTTTTTTTACCTCAGTATCTGTGAGCCAAAACCAGGAGTGGATGATAAATACAGAAGTGATGCAGTGTTTCTATTATTTATTGCTCTGATTGTTCCACTCCTGGTTTTGGCTTACAAATACTTATCTATAGAACTCACTAAATACTCAACATATGCACGTGGCCTTAAAGGACTTGAACCTGTGATTGTCTGATCGCTTATACTACATGCTCCAATACCCCAAATTTGCAGTAAACAGTAAAATCTGTAAACACTAGCCAATTCATATAAGTGTACTTAACCCCTTCACCCCCAAGGGTGGTTTGCACGTTAATGACCCGGCCAATTTTTACAATTCTGACCACTGTCTCTTTATGAGGTTATAACTCTGGAACGCTTCAACGGATCTTCGCGATTCTGAGACTGTTTTCTCGTGACATATTGTACTTCATGTTAGTGGTAAAATTTCTTCGATATAACTTGCGTTTATTTTTGAAAAAAACGCAAATATGGCGAAAATTTTTAAAATTTTGCAATTTTCAAACTTTGAATTTTTATTCCCTTAAAACAGAGAAATATATCACACAAAATAGTTAAGAAATAACATTTCCCACATGTCTACTTTACATCAGCACAATTTTGGAACCAAAATTTTTTTTTGTTAGGAAGTTGTAAGGGTTAAAAGTTGACCAGCGATTTCTCATTTTCACAACAAAATTTACAAAGCCATTTTTTTTAGGGACCACCTCACATTTGAAGTCACTTTGAGGGGTCTATATGGCAGAAAATACCCAAAAGTGACACCATTCTAAAAACTGCACCCCTCAAGGTACTCAAAACCACATTCAAGAAGTTTATTAACCCTTCAGGTGCTTCACAGTAACTAAAGCAACGTGGAAGGAAAAAATGAATATTTTACTTTTTAGCCACAAAAATTATCTTTTACAAACTTTTTTTTTATTTTCACAAGGGTAAAAGGAGAAAATGGACAGATAAGGTTGTTATGCAATTTCTCCTGAGTACGCCAATACCCCATATGTGGGGGAAAACCACTGTTTTGGCACACGGCAGAGCTCGTAAGGGAAGGAGCGACGTTTGACTTTTTCAAACTAAAATTGGCTGGAATTTAGATTGGATGCCATGTCGCGTTTGGAGAGCCCCTGATGCGCCTAAACAGTGGAAACCCCCCACAAGTGACACCATTTTGGAAACTAGACCCCCTAAGGTACTTATCTAGATCTGTTGTGAGCACTTTGAACCCTCAAGTGTTTCACAAAAGTTTATAAAGCCTGGGTGTGAAAAAAAAAATCAATTTTCCACAAAAATGATTTTTTAGTCCCAAATTTTTGAATTTTCCCAAGGAAATTGGACCCCAAAAGTTGTTGTCCAATTTGTCCTGAGTACGCTGATACCCCATATGTGGGGGGGGAAAACTGTTTGGGCGCACGGCAGGGCTTGGAAAGGAAGTAGTAACGTTTTGGAATGCAGACGTTAATGGGGGTCATGTTCCGTTTGCAGTGCCCCAGATGAGCCTAAACAGTGGAAACCCCCCACAAGTGATCCATTTTGGAAACCAGACCCCCTAAGGAACTTATCTAGATCTTTGGTGAGCACTTTGAACCCCCAAGTGCTTCACACAAGTTTAGAATGCCCGGGCATGAAAATAAAAAATCCTATTTTTTTCCCACAAAAATTATCTTTTAGTCACTAATTTTTTATTTTCCCAAGGGTAACAGGAGAAATTGGACCACATAAGTTGTTGTACAATTTGTGCTGAGTACGCTGATACCCCATATGTGGGGGGGAACCACTGTTTGGGCGCACGGCACAGCTCGGAATGGAAGGAGCACCATTTGACTTTTTCCAACCAAAATTGGCTGGAATTGAGTTTGGATGCCATGTTGCATTTGGAGAGCCCCTGATGTGCCTAAACAGTGGAAACCCCCCACAAATGACCCCATTTGGGAAACTAGACCCCTAAGGAACTTATCTAGATTTTTGATGAGCAATTTGAACCCCCAAGTGCTTCACACAAGTTTATAACGTAGAGCCGTAAAATTTAAAAATCATATTTTTTCCACAAAAATGATCTTTTCACCCCAATTTTTATTTTTCCAAGGGTAACAAGACTCCAAAAGTTATTGTGCAATTTGTCCTGAGTGCGCTGATACCCAATATGTGGGGGTAAACCACTGTTTGGGTGCATGGCAGAGTTTGGAAGGGAAGGAGCGCCGTCTGACTTTTTCAACGCAGAATTGGCTGGACGCCATGTCGTGTTTGGAGAGCTCCTGATCTGCCTAAACAGTGGAAACCCCCATAAATGACACCATTTTGGAAACTAGACCCCTCAAGGAACTTATCTAGATGTGTGGTGAGAACTTTGAACCCCCAGGTGTTTCACTAAAGTTTATAACGTACAGCCGTAAAATAAAAAATCTTTTTTTTTTTTACAAAAATGATTTTTTTCGCCCCCAATATTTTATTTTCACAAGGGTAACAGGAGAAATTGGACCCCAAAAGTTGTTGTCCAATTTGTCCTGAGTACGCTGATACCCAATATGTGGGAGAAAACTACTGTATGGGCGCACGTCAGGCCTCAGAAGGGAAGTAGTGACGTTTTGGATTGCAGACTTTGATGGAATGGTCTGGGTGCGTCATGTCGCATTTGGAGAGCCCCTGATGAGCCTAAACAGTGGAAACCCCCCACAAGTGACCCCATTTTGGAAAATAGACCCCACAAGGAACTTATCTAGATGTGTGGTGAGCACTTTGAACCCCGAAGTGCTTCACAGAAGTTTATAACGCACAGCCGTAAAAATAAAAAATCTTTTTTTTTTTTTTGCAAAAATGATTTTTTCGCCCCAATATTTTATTTTTACAAGGGTAACAGGAGAAATTGGACCCCAAAAGTTGTTGCCCAATTTGTCCTGAGTACGCTGATACCCAATATGTGGGAGAAAACTACTGTATGGGTATACGTTGGGGCTCGGAAGGGAAGTAATGACGTTTTGGATTGCAGACTTTGATGGAATGGTCTGGGGGCGTCATGTCGCATTTGGAGAGCCCCTGATGCGCCTAAACAGTGGAAATCCCCAACAAGTGACCCCATTTTGGAAAATAGACCCCACAAGGAACTTATCTAGGTGTGAGGTGAGCGCTATGAAGCCCCAAGTGCTTCACAGAAGTTTATAATGTACAGCCGTAAAAACAAAAAAATAATTTTTTTTGTACAAAAATGATATTTTCGCCCCCTGTTTTTTATTTTCCCAAGGGTAACAGAAGAAATAGGACAAATTGCACAATAACTCTTGGGGTCCAGAGTACGCTGATACCCCATATGTGGGGATAAACTACTGTTTGGACGCATGGCAGAGCTCAGAAGTGAAGGAGCACCGTTTGACTTTTTCAACGCAGAATTGGCTGGAATTGAGATCAGACACCATGTCACATTTGGAGAGCCCCTGATGTGCCTAAACAGCGGAAACCCCCCAATTCTAACTCCAACCCTAACCCCAACACACCCCTAACCCTAGTCCCAACCCTAACCACAAACCTAACCCTAACACACCCCTAATCCCAACCCTAACCCTAATCCTAACTTTAGCGCCAACCCTAACCCTAAATTTAGCCGCAACCCTAACCCTAACCCTAATGGGAAAATGGAAATAAATACATTTTTTTAATTTTATTATTTTTCCCTAACTAAGGGGGTGATAAAGGGGGGTTTGATTTACTATTTAAAAGCGGGTTTTTATGATTGGCAGCTGTCACGCTAAAAGACGCTTTTTATTGCAAAAATAGTTTTTTGCATTGCCACATTTTGAGAGCTATAATTTTTGCATATTTTGGCCCACAGAGTCATGTAAGGTCTTATTTTTTGCGGTACGAGTTGACGTTTTTATTTGTACCATTTTTGAGCAGGTGACATTTTTTGATCGCTTTTTATTTCGATTTTTGGGAGGTTAGAATGAACAAAAATCAGCAATTCATGAATTTCTTTTGGGGGAGGCGTTTTTATTGTTCCGCGTGTGGTAAAATTGATAAAGCAGTTTTATTCTTCGGGTCAGTACGATTATGGCGATACCTCATTTATATCATTTTTTTATGTTTTGGCGCTTTTATAGAATAAAAACAATTTTATATAAAAAATAATTATTTTTGCATCGCTTTATTCTGCGAGCTATAACTTTTTTATTTTTTCGCTGATGATGCTGTATTGCGGCTCGTTTTTTGCGGGACAAGATGACGTTTTCAGCGGTACCATGTTTATTTATATCGGTCTTTTTGATCGCGCGTTATTCCACTTTTTGTTCGGCGGTATGATGATAAAGCATTGATTTTTTGCTTCGTTTTTTTTTTTTTTTAAGGGGTTCACTAAAGGGGTTAACTAGTGGGACAGTTTTATAGGGGGGGTCATTACGGACGCGGCGATACCAAATATGTGTACTTTTATTGTTTTGTTTTTTTTATTTACAGGAAGAAATTAATTTATTGGGGAATATTTTTTTTTTTTTTTTATTTATTTTGGATTTTTTTTTATAACATGTTTATTTTTATTTTTTTAACTTTTTTACTTTGTCCCAGGGTGGGACATCACTGTATTTTATCAAATCGCTGGTGTGACAGTGTGCACAGCACACTGTCACACCAGCGATCGCTCAGGCATAGCTGCAGGCTTCTCAGTGCCTGCTCTCAGCAAGCACTGAGGAAGCCGCCTCCCTTCAGGACCCCGGCGCCATCTTGGATCCGAGTCCTGGGAGGGAGGAAGCCCTCAGAACAGCGCGATCACATCGCGCTGGTCTGAGGGTCTCAGGGGGCGCGCAGGGAGCCCCCACCCTGCGCGATCCTCCCCTGTGCCCCCAGTACACCGCGATCATGTTTTATCGAGGTGTGCTAGGGGTTAATGTGCCGGGAGTGGTCCGTGACCGCTCCTGACACACAGTCTGTGATAATCAGCTGACACCCGGCGGCGATTAGCTGCGCTCCCCTCAGGAGCGAAGCTGATCGCCTATGACGTACTATCCCGTCCATGGGCAGAATGGCACGGGTTTTATGGACGGGATAGTACGTCTAATGTCAGAGAGGGGTTAAAGGGCTCATACTCACTGGCGAGAAATACGGACGAGTGCAATTCGATTGGAAATCGCATTGCACTCGGACCAATGTTATTCAATAGGTGACATCTCATTTGCAATTTTTTTTCTCAGCCGAAATCGGACTGAGAGAAAAAATCGCTGCATGCTGCGATTTGCTGCGATTCTCAGATGAGACTCGCCAATACAAGTAAGGGTGAGAGAAAAAATCCGACAGCACTCGCACCATGCGAGTGCTGTCCAATTTATATGCACCAGTGTCCTTTGAAAAGCCGACAATTCATCCCCAGCTACTGTAAAATCACACTGACAGCTCACAAAACACTAGAAATATACACATAGAATACATGAATACATATATATATATATATATATATATATACATACATGTCATTGTGACACATATAGATATATATTTATAGGTCATACACTTCTACATAGCATAATAGCCACTAATTCAATTGCTTGCTTCTGTAAAATCATTACAGAACCCGACATGAAATGACACATGATTTACATACAGTAAACCATTTCATTTCATGTAGTTTGATATATGGTTTTGATTAATAATTATGAGTGTATGAGTGCAAAATTTCATACATGTAGGTGTTAATTTAATGTGTAATTTAGTTGTAAAAAAATGAGTGGGCTCCCACGGTATTTTCTCCACCAGACAGTTAAAGCCAGTGACTAAAGACAGATATTAATAGCCTAGGGAGGGACCATTGTTTTTGCCCCCCCTGGCTACTAACATCTGCCCCCAGCCACCCCAGAAAAGGCACATCTATTATTAGATGTGCCTTTTCTGGCACTTAGCCAGTCTATTCCCATTGCCTTTAGTGATGGCTAATGGGTTAATAATGGGTTAATGCCACCTTGTTATTGAAAGATGACATTAAACTGGGTTAATAATGGAGAGTTGTCAATTAGACAACTCTCCATTATTAATCCTATACTATTAAAGGATTAAAAAACACACACATTAATGAAAAATTATTTTAATGAAATAATAACACATAGTTTTTGACCAAAATTAATTGTACTGGTAATCCATCTGAATCCCTTGTTCTCCTGTAATAAAAATAAAATAATAAAGCAACAATATCCATACCTCTCCGCCGTTCAGTCAGGTCCCACGCTGCAATCCATCTGAAAGGGTTAACAGGTTTGCAGCAGGGACCGGTGCTAATGCTGCCAGCCCTGCTGTAAACCCAAACAGAATGAATGAGTTCATCTCTGCGCAGCCTCACCGGCTCACAGGAGATGAACTGATTAGTGTCGGAACCTTAATTGATTTTTTCCCACGCTATTGAGTTCACTTCAGGACAGCCGGGGATTCCCGCTGCTGTCACTGAGGCTGTGCGGAGTCTCCGGTTGACCTGAAGTGAACTCAATAGCGTGGGAAAAAAATTAATTAAGGTTCCCACACTAATCAGTTCATCTCCTGTGAGCCGGGGAGGCTGCACAGAGATGAACTCATTCATTCTGTGGGGGTTTACAGCAGGGCTGGTAGCATTAGCATCAGTCCCTGCTGTAAACGAGTTAACTCCTTGTGATGGATTGCAGCGTGCGACCTGACTGAACGGTGGAGCGGTGTGGATATTCTTGTTTTATTATTTTATTTTTATTACAGGAGAACAAGGGATTCAAATGGATCACCAGTACAATAAATTTTGGTCAAAAACTATGTGTTATTATTTCATTAAAATAATTTTTAATTAATGTGTGTGTTTTTTTAACCCTTTAATACTATAGGATTAATAATGGAGAGTTGTCTAATTGACAACTCTCCATTATTAACCTGGTTTAATGTCACCTTTCAATAACAAGTTGGCATTGACCCATTATTAACCCATTAGCCACCGCTAAAAGCAATGGGAATAGACTGGCTAAGTGCCAGAGAAAGCGCATCTAATAATAGATGTGCCTTTTCTGGGGTGGCTGGGGGCAGATGTTAGTAGCCAGGGGGGCCCCAAAAAAATGGTCCCTCTCTAAGCTATTAATATCTGTCTTTAGTCACTAGCTTTCCCTGTCTGGCGGAGAAATTACAGCGGAAGCCCACGCATTTTTTAACAACGAAATTACACATTAAATTACACCTACATTTATGAAATTTTGCACACATACACTCATATAATTGTTAATCAAAACCATATATTAAACTACATTTAATGAAATGGTTTACTGTATGTAAACCATGTGTCATTTCATGTCGGCTTCTGTAATGATTTTACAGAAGCCGGCAATTGAATTAGCGGCTATTCTGCTATGTAGAACTGTATGAACTATAAATATATATATATATATATATATATATATATATATATATATACAGAGAGAGAGAGAGGATTATTTGCTTTTTAAACTGATGTGTCCAGGTTTTTTTTAACAATGCTATTTTAACATGAGTTTTTACATAGAGAGAACTGCTCTATGTAAAACCTCATGTTAAAATCGCATTGCATATGGATGGAAAACGGATGTAAAACGGATGGTGCAATTAAAAATTGCATACAAATCGCATGACAGTCGCATGACAATTGCATAGATTCGGACCGTTATTTCCATCCAGAAAACGGACCGTTTTTTTTTCTCGCAAATGGGTATGAGGCCAAAGAGACAAAATAATGAACCCTGTACCTGTGCTAATTCAGAATCAGTGGCCAACAACACAGGCTCAATTTATATCCCTGAATACTAATTAATTATATAACAAATCAGTGGAGACATTAAAAGCTAAATGTGAAATATTAAATGTTTGCTTTGGCTAAAACTATTCTCACTTTGTAAGGTATGGCTTTGAGTGCCTACGGAGACAGGAGAAATTTCAAGTTATTTATGCTTTCTCCTCCCTTACTTCCTCAGTAATTTAGAGTGAACTTACTACAATCTAGCTGGGAATATGTAAAAAAACTACTTTCTGATTATAAAAAGAAAAAAATATGAAACTGCTTAAGTATATGTTTGAGAAAATGTATTCCCTTAGTCTCTAAAGTGACATTCTCTTTTGATAGAGTAAATAGGAATACATAAATGTCACTATTATGGTCATAATGTTTATCACCTGATTCCAGACATTGTAATTTGCAGAGTTTATAAACAGGTTCTGCTTCAGACTTGAAGTTGAAATCCATAGCCAATGTTATTGTCTGTAATGATGTGATAAGATCACAATCCTGTCATTTCAGGCCATCACTGAGTTCCTGAATTAAAGGATATGAGAACCTTCAAGTCTGTTTGGCACTTCTCAGAGATTCCAGATGCAAACCTGTAATTTAAAACATTAAAGGGCATAAGTTGCAGTTTGTTTACAACACTGTGTCAGATTTTCAGTATAAAAAATGCTATATAAAGACTTTTCTCTTAAAATTGACTTGTATAATGTGATTTTCTGTATTTTTGATAGATTCACATAGATTTTTGATAGATCAGCTTACTTAATAGATTTGCACGAAAAGAAGAGAGCATGAACCGCACATCCAAAAATCATACATTGATCTAAAGCCGCTAGGCAAAAATTATGTAACTGAACATGAGGTTCTTAGTTTAACATTCTGATCAGACTGTATGAAGCCCACTGCCATGTCACGGCAAACCTCGTAGTGGGTCCTGACCACCATAAAGGAGCGGAGCCACCGCTCTGTTAGAGCGGTCAGGACCCACTACGAGGTTTGCTGTGATGTGGCAGTGGATTTCATACAGTCTGATCAGATTGTTAAACTAAGAACCTCATGTTCAGTTATATATATTTTTGCCGAGAGGCATTAGATCATTGTATGATTTTTGGAGGTGCTGTCCTCTCTCTTTTTTGAGCATACTTAGTAGATTCCCCTGCTTAAGACTAAGAGGTAGCAAATTAAAAGATTGGTTACATTATTGGCTGTATGTTTGCTATAAATTTGGATTTCCACTACTAAGATGACTACGGCATTACAGTAGCTGGCAGGCAATCCCCGCTTATTCATTGGCTCTGTAGCAGGCATAAAACATGCAGGGATTCAAGCTTCAAATCCGAGAACCAGCTAAGGCCTCTTTCACACATCCGTTTTGCGCCTAACGGCGCCCCCGGCATTTTGCCGCAGCGCCGCATCCGGCATCTAGTATGAAAAACTGGATGAGATGCATCCGGTTTTTCGCCGGATCCGGTTCTGTGCTCCGTAAAAAAAACGGATCGTCTCATCCGGTGTATCCGGTTTTGCATCCGTTTACGAAGGAATGCGCCGGATCCGGTTTTTAAGAACGCCCCTTTTTGGGGTTCCAAACATGATTGGCTACTGTAATCCTATATATACACTGTTCCTACAGCCCATCTTTGACAGGTTGTAGAGGAGCAAGTGCAGGTTGGAGAGAAAAACAAGTAGCAAGTGATTGGCGAACATGGATGTCATTATCAGCAATATCTTCAAGAAACTTGTTGATTTTACTGCGGAGATGAATCGCTTGAGGTTTATAGTTCTGGAGAAGGAGCGAAAGATTGAGGAGCAGCGCATTATGCGTCAGCGCCAGCGAAGAAGACGCCGTATGTGGATCCACCCCATCACGGCACAGAGATTAACTCGTGGTGTCTATTCTACACTGAACATGGAGCTGCGACAAAATCCAGAGAAGTTTTTTGCCTATCTGCAGATGAACAATGAAAACTTTGACGATTTGCTGGAGCGTGTTGGAGACCAAATAAAAAAATCGGACACCTACTGTCGGTTCTTGATATCTCCGGCGGAGCGTCTCATGGTCACTATAAGGTAAGCTATATGTATTGGATCTGTTTGCTTGAGCACACTTGTAATTTTATAATTTATTTAACATCACAGGACAACTAGGAAACCATATCAGTAGGCCAAAATTTTTTTTATAAAACAGTGTTTTTCATTGATGTTATTATTTTTGGTATCTCCAATAGTTATAGCTGAGTTATGGTATGTTATGCTGTGTTTCTGAAATAATTTGTATTTTCTATTTTGTTTTCAGATTTCTGGCAACTGGCGAAACTCTGTCATCGCTCCATTTTCAATATCGCCTGGGAATCTCCACACTATCCGGCATAATAAAGTATACTTGTCGTGCTCTGTGGGATAGTTTGGTTGGAGAATTTCTTCCAGAGCCAACAACAGAGCGGTGGCTTGAAAGAGCGGACCAGTTTCTATGTATCTGCCAGTTCCCCAATTGCCTGGGCGCTGTTGATGGAAAACACATCCGCATTCAAAAGCCTTCAGGAACCGGATCAGAATTCTTCAACTATAAAAAATATTTTTCGGTTGTCCTGATGGCTATTGCAGATGCGGAGTACAAGTTTATTGCGGTGGACATTGGGTCTTATGGACGGTCAAATGACTCCCAAGTGTTTAAACTTTCAGCTATGGGACGTAAACTGTACGGAAACACTTTTCAGTTTCCCCCCCAGGCCACTGCCTCAAACCTCAGGCCCACAATGCCATTCGTTTGTGTAGGTGATGAGGCATTCCAGCTGTCTGAACACCTCTTGAGCCGTACGCCAGCAGAGGATTAACACATACAAAGCGAATATTTAACTACCGCCTCACAAGACCAGACGGATGGTGGAGTGTGCCTTTGGCATTATGACAGCTAAATGGCGTGTCCTTTTGACTGCAATTAACTTGAAGACCGAGACTGTTGATGATGTTGTTAAAGCGTGCGTGGTCCTACATAATTTTGTCCTAACCAAGGAACCGATTTCTATGGAGGACACAATCAAGAAACAACTTTGCACGACTACAGCAACATTACCACTCGCAGTACAGTCGCGGTTTCAAGAATGAGGGACCAGTTTGCCAATACTTTGTGTCACTAGAAGGTAGTGTTGACTGGCAGGATGACAGAGTGTGATAAATGTATTTGTTGTTTTAAAAATTTCTTTACCCACAATAAACCTTTAAAAGTTTACTTGTCTACCTTCTTGTGTGTTTTCTACTGTCTGTAACCTTTTTGCCATAGTTGTGTCCCTGGCTGTTTGTTTTAACAAAAGTATTTCACCTTTTGTCCAAAAAAGTGTACATTGTAGGGCAGGGTTCCCCAACTCCAGTCCTCAAGGCCCACCAACAGGTCATGTTTTCAGGATTTCCTTTGTATTGCTCAGGTGATAATTGCCTCACCTGTGCAATACAAAGGAAATCCTGAAAACCTGATCTGTTGGTGGGCCTTGAGGACTGGAGTTGGGGAACCTGTTGTAGGGGATAACCTAACAAAGTACACAATTTTTGGAAAAAGGTAATATACTTTGCATACTACACAACCCGGGACACAACTTTGGCAAAAAGGTTAAATTTATGAACCTTTTAGCCAAAGTTAGGTTTTTTTTACTAATGTTGTTTGTGTACCCACATGTTTACCTGGTTTAATACATTTGTTACTTAACATCCTATAAATAAATGACAGACAACATTTGTAAACCACTTTAACTTTTATTAAAAAAAATTTTATATAAATTTTTTGAAAATTATGCCTTTTTGAGAAAGGAAAAAAACATTTAAATAAACTTAACTTTTTTTTTATTAAACTTAATTTTTTTATTAAAGTTTATTCTATTTTAAATAAAGAAAAAAAGTATATACACATCACAGGTCAGTGTAGTGTGGGGTGGAAATACTGCTGGAGGGCTGCGGGACACTTCGACGTGGGAGTGTGGAGGGACGACCGGGATGGTGGTGTGGAAGGAACAGGAAGAGGTGAAGGGGTGGAAAGACTAAAAGAATGGGAAGACAAGGCAGAAAGGTGGGTGGTGGTGGAGTGGAGGGTTGGGCAGGAGGAGCAGGTGACATGGTAGGGAATTGGAAGGGGGAAGGAGATCTGTAAGAACTAGGAGTGTGGTACGGGGTAGGTGGCTGGTAGTGGGGAGGTTGCTGGTACTGGGGAGGTGACTGCAGTTGGGGAGGTGGGTGGTACTGGGAGGTGGTTGGAATTGGGGAGGTTGATGGACCTGGGGAGGTGGCTGGTATTGAATAGGAGGGGGGAGGAGGGACAGACAGGTGGAGGGGGGGAAGATGTACGGCGGCTGTAGGGGGGGGAGGTGGAGGAACGACTGGGGTGGACTGAGGATGGGAGAGAACCTGCACTAGAGCAGCGTGGCACGTGTGCATCACATAAATCTGCTGGTCAGCAGATAGCGGATCTATGCGCTCCGCAACCGACCTAAAAAAGCGTGTTCGTGATGCTCTTGCTTCTGACTGCACAGTTTGCAGAAGTGTCTTTACCTCACCAACTAGGGAGGTTATCTGATGAATGCCTGCGGCAAGTTGTTCAGATAATACCTTAAGACAGTTCTGGAAAGATGCATTCATATGCAAGAACTCGGGCGCATAGTTCTTTTCCTGACCCCTCTGACGCTGCCGCCCAGTACCGCAGCTGTACTAGAGGTGGCAGGGTCAGAAGGGTGGGTAAAGGGAATGCTATATCCTGACCAGCAGATTCATGTAATGCAGGCGGCCACGATGCTCCAGCGCTGGTGGAGGGGACTGCGGGATCAAATGTGTGGGAAGGTGCAGATGTAGAGGGTGGTCGAAGTGTCCCTTGGTGTCGGTCTCCTGAGGGATCGCTCTAGAAGGCGCCAACTCTGCGGGCTGCCCGAGTGCCGGTCACCGTGCTGTGGAAGAAAGAAAAAACATAAAATTAATATACAGATGTGAATGGCCCTGGCTGCAAAAAAACATTGGATAGATGTTAACATTTGATGGTAATATTTACCTTCTGGTGACCATTGTTTCACGCAGGAACGCCAGAGCTCGTGCATATTTATACTTGCTCTGGCGTCCTGAAGAACCACTCGGGGCCCGCATCTCCTTGTTGAATTCCTTCTTAAAGCGATCCCTCACAGACCGCCACCGCTTCACAATTCTCTCCCCTGAAACGAGAAAGCACACATTGGTTAGTATACAACATCAGTGTTTCCCAAACTTCATTCCTCGTGTCCCCAGAGGTCATGTTTTCCTTATTTCCATAGTGTTTCACAAAAGGAAATCATGAAAACATGAAGCGTGGGTGACACGAGGACAGCTTTACAGTCAGCAACATGAACTATACTTATGGTGTTTAGTCTGGGACCTAACATCGAGGTCCTCCCAGCGGTCCACCATTGCCGCTGCCACTTCCTCCCAGATGCGTCGGGTCACAATTTGATCCGAATGCCGGCAGTCCCCCATGTTCCACAGCGGCTCCCTTTCTCGACCAGATCAATCATTAATTCCACGTCAAGGCCCTCCTCCGTGTCCGAGTCGGGAGCACGCTGTGAAGCCTGTGAAATTAAAATAGAAAAAAAAAACATTACCATACACATTATGTGAAAATGAAAAAATTATACATGTTAAACTGGAAAAATTTCAGCAAAAAAATTTTGAGATAACACGTTTTGTAAAAATTAAAAATTATATGAAATGGTACAAACATGGTAAATAGTTCAAAAATTTTCAAAAAGAAAAATGACATTTTAAAAAAGCACCCTAAACAGTTAAAAAATTGACGTTTAAAAAATAAAAAATATGAATTCCAAAAAAAAAAAACTTACACTTGAGAACCGCCGACAGTCTCACGACGACGACTCTGGGAGGCGCTGGGAGGAACCCTCTGTTGGCTCACAGATCCGAGAGACTAAAATGAAAAAAAAATTAGGATATTGGCATGTGTTGGCCGCTGTGTCAAGTATGTACTAAATGGTTTTCTATGTGTTGTGTGTAGTTGATGTTGTGTTTCTGCGATTGATGCAGGATACTTACGAATTGTGAGCCCACTCCGGGTATCTCTCCACCCCGTCCTTCTTCCTCTGGGAGCTCCTCGTCATCTTGCGATTCCTGTTATTAAAAAAAGACAATCAATACATATATCCCACAGATGGATTGTGGAGAGAAAAAAGAATTAGATATTTTTACCGCCAATTGCTGACGATGGGTAGGAGGGCTCCCAGAAGAAGATGTGTCCTGCTCGGCTCAAGTGGCTGGGAGGGAGAAGATGGAGGAGATGCTGCTGCTGCTTTCTTCGGCCATAGCCGCCATTGCGGCAGCTGCAGCAGCTGTTTAACGGTCTCTGCTGTGGAAGAAAGACACAAAAAGGGCCAGTGAATATATTTCTATATTCCTTGTCCCTGGCTGAAAGAGAAAAACAAACATGTAATTTTTTAGGGAAATGGGGGATGTAATATTTACTTTCTGCTGGCTGTCCTCTGTGCCCGCCTCTCCTCCTCTCGTCTTTCTGCTGCTGCCACCTCCGCCTGTCTTTGCCGTCTTCTGCTGTTGAGTAAAAAGGGACTGTGAATATACTATTCCTTGTCCATGGCTGAAAGAAAAACAAACATGTAATTTAGAGCAAAATGGGGGATGTCATAGTTACTTTCTGCTGGCTATCCTCCGAGCTTGGAGGTCCTCTCCTCCATTCTGTTCAACTTGTACTTCAGCCCGCCGCCTCTCGTTGACGTCTTCTGCTGTTGAGTAAGGACACAAAAAGGGACAGTGAATATATGTTTATTCCTTGTCCCTGACTGAAAGAGAAAAACAAACATGTAATTTTTAGGGAAATGGGGGATGTCATATTTACTTTCTGCTGGCTTCCCTCCTAGCATCCAGGATGTCCTGCGCCCGTTCTGCTGCAGCTTCAATTCTTCTGCTGTGGAATAAACAGACAAAAAGGAACTGTGTTTATATGTATTGATTGTACCTGTTTTAAAATATAAGATTCAAACATGGACAGGATTGAGCTTTATGTTTTACGGAACACAACATCCCGTCATTAATTGGAGCCATAAACAGTACCAGGGGAACCACCCTATCACTGCAAAAAAAACACACACGATACAGTACCAGGGGGAACCACCCGATCCCAAAAAAAAAATTAAAAAAAAAAAAAATTTAAATAAACATTATGATATAAAAACATGCACATTTCAGATAGTAGCATGAGGAGCAACACCATCACAGGCCAAAAAAAAAATTAAAAAAAAAAAACATATATCAACATTATGATACAAAAAACATGCACATTTCAGATAGTAGCATGAGGAGCAACACCATCACAGGCCAAAAAAAAAATTAAAAAATAAAACACTAGATCAACATTATGATACAAAAAACATGAACATTTCAGATAGTAGCATGAGGAGCAACACATCACAGGCCAAAAAAAAAATTAAAAAAATAAAACACTAGATCAACATTATGATACAAAAAACATGCACATTTCAGATAGTAGCAGGAAGACCAACCACATCACAGGCAAAAAAAATAAAAAATAAAAAATATATGAACATTATGATAGAAAAACATGCACATTTCAGATAGTAGCATGAGGAGCAACACAATCACAGGCAAAAAAAATTAAAAAATAAAACACTAGATCAACATTATGATAAAAAACATGCACATTTCATTGTGCAGAAGACAACACATCACAGCAAAAAAAAAAAAATACAGTAGATCAAATTATGATGAAAAACATGCACATTTCAGATAGTAGCAGGAGAGCAACCACATCACAGGCAAAAAAATTAAAAAAAAAAATAATCAACATTATGATAGAAAAACATGCACATTTCAGATAGTAGCATGAGGAGCAACACCATCACAGGCAAAAAAAAAATAAAATAAACACTAGATCAACATTATGATACAAAAAACATGCACATTTCATATTGTCGCAGGAAGACCAACCACATCACAGCAAAAAAAAATTTTAAAAAAAAAAACAGTAGATCAACATTATGATAGAAAAACATGCACATTTCATATTGTCGCAGGAAGACCAACCACATCACAGCAAAAAAAATTTTTTTAAAACAAAAAATACAGTAGATCAACATTATGATAGAAAAACATGCACATTTCATATTGTCGCAGGAGGACAAACCCCATCACAGGCAAAAAAACAGTACCAGTAGATCCACATTATCAATGAAACACATTCACTACAGTAGCAGGGGATACACAATATAACTTCCAAAACATGCGTATTTGAAACACTACCAGGGGGACCCACCCCATCATGGGAAATTACATTTCGTACAGTACCAGGGGAACCAACCCCATCACAGAAAAAACATGAATTTGAAAATGTACCAGGGTGCAAAAAAAATGCAGTAGCTCAGACAGCATTGGTGACATGCGTTGTAAAATTTGGAGTGGGGGGGTGTCATATTTACCGTCTGTTGTTCTGGCGCTCCATGGTGCTGGCTGCGGATCCTGGTGCTGCTGGCTGCGGAACTGGTGCTGCTGGCTGCTGAACTGGTGCTGCTGCCTGCGGATCCTGGTGCTGCTGGCTGTGGAACTGGTGCTGCTGGCTGCGGAACAGGTGCTGCTGAACTGGTGCTGCTGGCTGCGGAACTGGTGCTGCTGGCTGCGGAAATGGTGCTGCTGGCTGCGGAACTGGTCCTGCTGGCTGCGGAACTGGTGCTGCTGTCTTGATGTCTTGCTCTCGTGTGCATGGTATGTCTGATGTCCCACTGCATGCTTTTTTATATGTTTGCTGTGGGCTGGTATCTCAATTAAAAAACTGAATCCGGCCACCAGATCCGGCTCTTGCCGGATCCGCCGCATTGCGGCGTTCATAGACTTTCATTGTAACAAAAGTCGGAAGCGCCGGATCCGGCGCCTCCGGCTTTTTCGCCGCAAAAAAAAAGTGACATGCAACGTTTTTGACAGAGCCGGACGGCGACCAGACACCGGATCCGGCAAAAACTGGACGCGCCGCAGGGACATGCGGCGCCATCCGGCACTAACGTTAGTCTATGGAAAAAAAACGCATCCGGCATTACATTTCACCGTCTTCTGCTGTTGAGTAAAAAGGGACTGTGAATATACTATTCCTTGTCCATGGCTGAAAGAAAAACAAACATGTAATTTAGAGCAAAATGGGGGATGTCATAGTTACTTTCTGCTGGCTATCCTCCGAGCTTGGAGGTCCTCTCCTCCCCTCTGTTCAACTTGTGCTTCAGCCGCCGCCGCCTCTCATTGACGTCTTCTGCTGTTGAGTAAGGACACAAAAAGGGACAGTGAATATATGTTTATTCCTTGTCCCTGACTAAAAGAGAAAAACAAACATGTAATTTTTAGGGAAATGGGGGTTGTCATATTTACTTTCTGCTGGCTTCCCTCCTAGCATCCAGGATGTCCTGCGCCCGTTCTGCTGCAGCTTCAATTCTTCTGCTGTGGAATAAACAGACAAAAAGGAGCTGTGTTTATATGTATTGATTGTACCTGTTTTAAAATATAAGATTCAAACATGGACAGGATTGAGCTTTATGTTTTACGGAACACAACATCCCGTCATTAATTGAAGCCATAAACAGTACCAGGGGGAACCACCCTATCACTGCAATAAAAACACACACGATACAGTACCAGGGGAAACCACCCGATCCCAAAAAAAAAAATAGAAAAAAAAATTTAAATAAACATTATGATATAAAAACATGCACATTTCACATAGTAGCATGAGGAGCAACACCATCACAGGCCAAAAAAAAATTTAAAAAATAAAACACTAGATCAACATTATGATACAAAAAACATGCACATTTCAGATAGTAGCATGAGGAGCAACACCATCACAGGCCAAAAAAAAAATTAAAAAAATAAAACACTAGATCAACATTATGATACAAAAAACATGCACATTTCAGATAGTAGCATGAGGAGCAACACCATCACAGGCCAAAAAAAAAATTAAAAAAATAAAACACTAGTAGAGTTGAGCAATACTTTCCGATATCGAAAAGTATCGGAATCGGAATGGTATCGCCGATACCCAAAAAATATCGGCGTTACCCGATACCGATACCGGAAATCCAATGTAAGTCTATGGGAACAAAATATCGGAATTAAAAAAACCCCATTCTTGCCTTGTTGGTTAATTGTACATGAAGGAAAACAACAAAGAGTAATGTAGAATGTATTGGGGGAGGTTGAGGAGACATTAAAGGCATAGATGTTTAACCCAATCAAATGGAATAGCATTAATATTTTGTTTTTTAAAGATGTTCGGATTGACGAAGAAATTGACAATGCTGTTAGCGTTTTTTCTATTTTGGCAAATATGTATATTTCACAACTTCCATGCTCTTCACCTTTTTAACTTTTGACACACTTTCTCCTTCATAATCTTCAGCAGCATCATCTTTTTCATCAAATTATTCTTCATCTTCACCTTGCTATTCATCTTTTTGTTAACATTACTCATAATGTTCTTATTAAACTATTCTTCTTCTTCATATTCTACTTCATCTTCATCTTCTTCATCATATTCTTATTTGTGACAGAGATTCCTGTACTTGTAATCTGTAAAAGTATGAATTTTTCATCCTTCCATTCTTGCTGTCACAAAAGATTGAAATTACAACAGTATTTGTCCGTGTTCAGTTTAGCCTGCAGCAGCAGGCATTTTCCAGGGGCACCACGAGGAGGAACGGACTCACCCCATACACTGCTTAGTCTTCTTCTGCTTATAATTTAGAGCATATATTTTGCTCTTCATTTTGGTCTTATACTTCATGTTCTTCTGCTTTTTGATCTTCTGCTTATTGTTCTTCTGTCTCTTGTTCTGTATCTTGTAGTTTGTCTTAACCTTCTTTGTCCTGTTGGTGATCTTCTTTTGGGTAATCTTTTATTTCTTCTTTGTGATGGTGTTCAGGCTGGTTGGCTTGATGCTCGTCGTCCTTGTGGTCGTCATCTTCTTCGGGGTGGTCATCAGGGTCGTCGTCTTCATTGTTGGAGATCCAGAGTGATTACCCAAAAAAACATTTAAAAAATCTTCAATTTGTAAATGTAGCTGAAGGTACAAGAAGGCTGACTAACTTCCGAGAACCAGCTGACGTTACTGGAACCCGGACGGGTAGCAGAAGGTACAAGAGCCAATGCAAGTAACGAGGACCAGCTGACTGTGCTGGAACCCGGAGGGGCAGCAGAAGGAAAAGAGCCAATGGCACAACCGAGGACCAGCTGACGTTACTGGGACATGGTTACTAAGCAGGAGGTACCTGTGCTCCAAAGCACTACCAAGGACCAGCAGATGTTGCTGAAACTCGGATAACGAGATGGAGGCACCTAGGCCAAAGGCACTGAGGAGAACCAGTTGACGGTAAGTTGACAGGCCGCAAGCCGTCCGCAGTTACCGAATCACACAGTACTACAGTGGGTGCTTGTCCTATTGTCACAACGGAAACAGCCTTTATTTACATATCCCACAGCACACATAGGAATGACCAAAACTGCAGGCACCATATAGTCGGCTAACCAGAATGCAACACGACAGGACAACTTATTGGAGGCTAATTTACGTTGACACTTACAGGAAACAGCTGTCGTGCTGTAACCAGGCTGGGCAGGAGTCAGTACCCGTGCCAAGTACTTCCGAGCAACAACTGGTGGTGTTGGAGCCCAGGGATGAGAAGAGAACAGGGTGGAGGCAGCAGGACTTTTTGCCGTACACACAGCAGGGGAACAGCTGACATTACTGAACCCCAGTAACACAGGAGCAAGTGTTGACTGTGCTAACAGCACTTCCAGGCAACAACTGGCGGTGTTGGAGCCCAGGGATGAGAGGAGGACAGGGTGGAGGCAGCAGGACTTTTTGACGTACACACAGCAGGGGAACAGCTGGTGTTACTGAACCCCAGTAACACAGGAGCAAGTGTTGACTGTGCTAACAGCACTTCTAGGCAACAACTGGCGGTGTTGGAGCCCAGGGTCAAGGAGGATGTTTAAATAGTAGATCAAGTATTTTCCTTGTTACGTGTCAATTTTAAATGTCTATACTCCAAACAAGAGAAAGATAAGCTTTACTACCATAAGATGATGATTTCAGTTAAAAAAAAATATCGAGATAAATAAAGAATTGACAAACATAAACGCATACATTAACATGTTTAACAGCAATGCAAACCACAAAATTAGTTAGTTAAGGAATCTGCTATACGGTTGTACATAAAAGCATACAAGTACATATCTGAATCCATTAATGATGGATAAGTAACAGTATGTACACCATTTTTATTGTATAGACAATGAATGTCTGACTTCAAAACATCATCAGCATTACAAGTTATCTGTGACATTAAGAAAATGTTACATTTGCTGAATAATGTCACTAAACAGTTTATAAAAATTATACAATTTCCATCATGTAATACTCATAATATGTGCCAATAATCATTTTTATTAACAAACATAACCTTTAAAAAGTGCATAGTGCAAATTGCTATTTATGCCTGACTGTGGACTTGCAAGCATGACAACGGATAGATAAGGTATATATAGATGAGACTGCATAGCCACAGATGCTGAATGGCCATGTAATACTGTACCTCAATAAAGTGTGCGTCACTGCTACATAATTTTTTTTATATAGCTTTATAAACAGGGTACGTGCATGTATGCTTGCGCCTTTGTTTGGACGCACAGACTGCCTTCCTGCTGTGACGCGTTGGGTAGTGAACAGTTGTGTGCAGTGTTCACTGCAGTCTTTGTGGAATAACCACACTTAGGCCTTATAACTTTTCAGACTTTCTTTATCAATCTACCAAGATGAAGAAGGCAGGGAGTAAGGCACGTGGTCGTAGCCGTGGAGTTTCAGCAGGGAGAGGACGTGGGGATTCTGTGGCTGCTGCCGCCCCCAGTGACACAGCATCCACCAGTTTTCCCCGTGAACGTTCCTTTATGCGCACTTTTGTAGGAGGTCGGCGTACCCCCCTGCTGCGGGAAGAACAAATTGAAGCCGTTGTTGGTTGGATGTCAGCCAATGCATCGACTTCAATTGCTTCCACCTCCTCTCAGGACCACAGCACTGTTGAGCAACCATCTGTCTCTTCACCGCCTGCCAAATTGCCCAGGCAGTGACAGAGTTCTGTACAGGAGCCAGCTGAGTGTCTGCTTCTGTTCTCAAAATCTGTTGGCTTGCAAACAGGGGCCCAGCCAAGCAGCATTCTGGAATGTGAAGAAGAGGGAGTATGCAGTGATGCGCAACAGCTGTGTCTCTCTGAATCTGAAGAGGCGGGTGAGACAGTGCCGATGGTCAGCCACACCGCAGAACGCATCTGATGATGATGAGACTCAGGTGCCAGTTTCTGTTGAGCATGGTGCTGGCCAGACCACCCAACAGCAGCAGGTGTTGGAAGAGGGTAGTGGAGATGATGAGGTCCAAGACCCAACATGGCGTGAGGAACAGGAAGGTGTTGGGAGCAGCTCAGAGGAATACTAATACTAAAAATAATAATATAATAATATTAATTTATATAGCGCCATCATATTCCGCAGCGCTTTACAGTTTTGAAGTTTCAGAACACAAGTCATAAGTAACAACGTTAACAATACAATAATTTAAGCAAAATAAGTCGCCCCTGCTCGTGACAGCTTACAATCTACAATGAGGTGGGGGAGATACAAAGTATAGGTGTTTATATACAATGGTGCATTTACAATGATGGTCCAGCCATCTTAAGGGAGTGAGGGATGGAGATAGTGAATGGGCTAGACACACACACACACACACACTTACACAGAATACATAGAATGACTTTGATTAGTGAATGTGATAGGCCGCTCTGAACAAATGTGTTTTGAGGGAGCGCCTGAAACCATGCAAATTGTGGATAGTCCTAATTTCTTGGGGTACAGCATTCCAGAGGATTGGCGCAGCGCGGGAGAAGTCTTGGAGTCGGGAGTGGGAGGTACGGATTAGTGCAGAGGTTAGTCGAAAGTCGTTTGCAGAGCGCAGCAGTCGGTTAGGCCGATAGATAGAAATGAGGGAGGAGATGTAGGGGGGTGCTGCACTGTGGATAGCTTTGTGGCTGAGAACCAGTACTTTGGTTGAAAGCTGTGAGAGGCCTAGAGAAGTGGTTAGTGATAGAAGGAAGATAGAGGAAGACATTGCCCCAACGGTACAAACAGGAGGGAGAGTTAGGCTCCAGACTCGGTTGCCTGTAGCCTCCAGTTTGGCACCTGTTCGGAGCAGTTGTCTTCCAAAAGTCAAAACGTGCGCTCCCAGGACTTGCACTGCGTGGTCCTTTTTTGACACACTTGCAGATGATATTTGCTATGTCAAATGCAAGCTGTGTAATCAAAAATTAAAAATAGGTAAAAGTGTCAGTAACCTCAATACCACTAATATGTGGAAACATGTGCGGACAAAGCACGTAGTTGAGTTACAAAGACACACTGGAGATGTAGGCCAACCTACAGCAGCACCTACATCTTCAGGTTGTGTTGAAGCCTCTTCATCGAGCTCACACACAGCTGGTTCTGCTTCCTCACAGGATCGCCATGGAAGAACCTCGGTCACTGTTGTCCAGAGACAAAGTGTTATTCCACACACAGCAGCAAGTTCCCTGTCATCCTCACACTCCCAGGCCACAAAACAGCCATCGGTAGCACAGGCATGGGATAAAAGACGGCCATACTGGGCAAACCATCCACGAGCACAGGCTCTTAATGCTGGCATTGCAAAACTCCTGTCCCTTGAAATGCTGTCATTCAGGCTGGTGGAGACAGACAGTTTCCATAACTTAATATCATTGTCAGTCCCACAATACAATGTGCCAAGCCGATTTCATTTCAGCAGGCAAGCCGTACCTGGTCTGCAAAAGCATGTTGAGGGAAAAATTAAACATGCGCTACTAAACGCCCTCAGTAGCAAGGTCCACCTGACCACCGATGCGTGGACCAGTACCCATTGTTATGATCTGCTACAACCACTAAGGAAAGAAGGGAATTCTGTCCCTACAATAGAACTAAGCTGAATCCCTACGATGTAACGGGGAACCTGATCCTGCGACCAGACCCGCTAAAGTCCTCAGCTAGTCTGAACAAAGACCTATAGTTGCGAGGGAGGAATCCCTACAAGATCTAGGGACTGGGAAAAAAGGTGGACACCTCCTAACAGAAATTGTAGCAGGGATAATTAAACAGAAAACAAAATACTTTGAGATCCTAACATCAAGCAAAACTGACTGAGTAAGGCACCTAAGCACCCGGCTAGCTTAACAGTAGATAATACAATGAAGTCAAGCAAAGCCAGAAGGGCGGAGCCAGACTAAATAGGGAAAAAAGGTCATGTGACCAGCTAACTGAAACAAAGCCTAACAAGAGGGTTCTAACACCCATGGCCAGGGACGATACCTTTCCCTCACTGCCCATTGGGTCAATGTTGTGGAGCCGGGTACTGATCTTGCGAGTGGCACTGTACGTGTTCTGGCAACTCCAAGGATTGCAGGAATCAAGTCTGTACACATTGACTCCTCCTCCTACTCCAGTTCCTCAGAATCATCGCTGCAGGAGCCGTCACGGTCTACCTCCACATGGATCCGTGAACGGTTACCTGTTGCGCACAGTCGTGTCCAAACGTCAACAGGCCGTCCTGAAATTAATTTCCATGGGGAATCGAAGCCACACAGCGCAGGAGCTCTGGAATGCCATCAAGCAGGAGAGCGACGTGTGGTTTTTGGCAGCGAATCTCCAGCCAGGCTTGGTAGTGTGTGACAATGGCCGAAATCTGGTGGCAGCTCTGGGCCTTGGCAACCTCACTCACATACCATGTCTGTCACATGTGCTCAACTTGGTCATGCAGAGTTTTTTGAGGGACTATCCGGATCTTGATGCACTGCTGCACAAGGTCCGCCTAGAGTGCGCTCACTTGCGACGTTCCAGCATGGCCAGATCGCTGATTGCAGCTCTGCAACGCAGATTTCGCCTTCCTGAACATCGCATCATATGTGACGTACCCACCAGGTGGAATTCCACGTTACATATGTTGGAGCGGTTTGTGTGAGCAGCAGCCAACAGTAATGGAGTATAAGCTGCATCAGGCGCAATCAACTCGCAATTTGCGCCGTTCACACTTCAACACTACTGACTGGGCCTCTATAATAATAATAATCTTTATTTATCTAGCGCCAACATATTCCGCAGCGCTTTACAGTTTAACAGTTTCAGAACACAAGTCATAAGTTACAACGTTAACAATACAATAATTAAAGCAATATAAGCCGCCCCTGCTCGTGACAGCTTACAATCTACAATGAGGTGGGGGAGATACAAAGTACAGTTGTTTATATACAATGGTGTATTTACAATGATGGTCCAGCCATTTTGAGGGAGTGATGGATGGAGATAGTGAATGGGCTACACACACAGACTTACACATAGAATGACTTTGATTAGTGAATGTGATAGGTCGCTCTGAACAAATGTGTTTTGAGGGAGCGCCTGAAACCATGTTAATTGCGGATAGTCCTAATTTCTTGGGGTACAGCATTCCAGAGGATTGACGCAGCACGGGAGAAGTCTTGTAGTCGGGAGTGGGAGGTACGGATTAGTGCAGAGGTTAGTCGAAGGTCGTTTGCAGAGCGCAGCAGTCGGTTAGGCCGATAGATAGAAATGAGGGAGGAGATGTAGTGGGGTGCTGCACTGTGGAGAGCTTTGTGGGTGACAACCAGTACTTTGAATTGGATACTATAATGAATGGGCAGCCAGTGTAAGGACTGGCGAAGGACTCTATGAAGGACATCTGCCACGTTTTGCATGCGTTTGATGAGTCAACGCGGATGGCGAGTGCAGATGATGCACTAGTCAGCCTGACTGTCCCCCTTATCTGCCTGCTTCAAAAAACAATGCAAGCACTAAGGGATGAGGTTTTGGAAGAGGTGGAAGATGAGGAGTCACAAATTCCGTCACCTTCTGGACAGTCAGCGCAACGTGGTTCCTCACAAAGGGCTGGGCAGGGCTCACTTTGTGAGGAGGATGAGGAGGAGTCAATGGAGGAGGAAGACATCGCTCCAGAGGGAGGTACACAACGCTCTAGTCAGTATGTAGAGCGAGGGTGGGGTGATGCAGAGCAGGCAGAGATGATGCCTCTTGCAGGGGACAGCGTTTCTTGGCCAGTTGGGAGTCTGCAGCACATGGTTGATTTCATGTTGCAGTGCCTGAGAAACGACCGCCGCATCGCCCACATTCTCACCACGTCTGATTATTGGGTGTCCACCCTCCTAGACCCTCGCTACCGGGACAACTTACAAAGCCTCATCACACCGTTGAACCGGGAGCGTAAAATGCGGGAGTACCAAGACACACTTGTGCAATCCATAATGTTCTCCATTCCAGCCGAGAGCACTGCTGCTACTACTGCTTTACAAACAACTCTGTGCGTCGAGGCAGTGGAGACAGCTCTGCAACAAGAGGGAGCACAAGCAGCGCCTCTGCACAGGGCAAGATGTTATGATTTGGTAGCTGAGGAGAGCAGGCAAAAAAGGCAATACACCAGAGAGGTTGGAATCTATGGGATTGCAGTAACCTGACTAACCACCACAACTAAAGGCAGCCGTGGAGCGTACCTACGTTGGTCCTAGACGCCTCGTCACAGCCTGAGAAGCTAACTACACCTAAAGATAGAAAGAGGAAAGCTATCTGCCCAACATAGAAAGCCCCCAAACATGTAATGGCGGTTAGACAAGAAGAAATACTGACACAGACAGAAAATAGTATGAGCAAACGTTGGGGCTCAAACTTCATAAATAGAAAAGGATAGGAAGGGCACTTTATGCAATCACAAAAAACCCTGAAAAGTACCAACTCTACTAATTACAAAAACACCTGAGATGACACAACCTCTAGCACCTAAATTAGTTCTCTAGTGTAACAAAAACTAAACAGCAGCCACAGAAAAAAGTGGAAAAGGAAAATGAACAAACAACAGTGGCTGAACTAAACTGAGAGGAGCACAAGCCCCCCAAGGGACCCGGCAGACCCCCACAGAAGTGTAGGACAAAATGCCAAAAAAAAACAAAAAAAATAAAAGAAGAAAATGTCTTATCTGTTAGAAAAAGATGCAGGCACGAAACAGCAAGCTACAAAGTGTACAGGAATCAAAGATGAGACCAGAACAATTGATCACCGTCAACCCTGATGGGAGGGAACCTCCCTTATATAACACCAGTCAGTAACACCTGATCTCCAATCTTCACAATCTTCATTGGATAGTTCAGTACTGTTTGTAACCACCAGAGGGAGCTTCTGCTCAGAATTATTTCTAGCACATTCACAACAGCAAGACCAGTATGTTCCAAATGTGGCGAAGTTTTGTGGCAGCGCCACCAATGTCTACACCATCCGAGACGGCTCCAGTCAGCAGGATGCAAAGTTTCCGTAAGATGGTGACAGACTACATGTCTTGGCCTCTCAGTGTACTCCCAGATGGCTCTTCCCCATTCAAGTTTTGGGTCTCTAAGCTGGATACATGGCCAGAGCTTAGCCAGTATGCATTGGAGGTGCTGGCTTGCCCTGCTGCCAGTGTATTATCGGAGCGCTTCTTTAGTGCTGCAGGTGGTGTACTAACAGACCGTAGCATGCGACTATCCTCCGATAATGTAGACCGGTTTACTTTTCTGAAAATGAACAAGGCATGGATCTCGCATGAATTTGCCTGTCCGGTTTCAGATTTAATAACTGGTTGGCAACGTTATCCATGTCTCCTGTTATGTTCATCTTTCTACCACCTGAACTCTACTGCCTGGGCTACAACACTGCCAGTTGCTGCTCAGAAGTGTTGGATGCACAGATCAAAACAATTGCTGATGTGTTTGTGGGGTTCAGTAACGCCTGCTGTTCCTCTGCTGTGTGTGCGGCAAAAATTACTGCTAGGTAGCTACACATGTTGAAAAAAACATGACATGTTAAAGTGGCTACTAGTGTTGAGCGATACTGCTCGATATCTAAAAATATCGTATCGGAATGGTATCGCCGACATCACTAAATATCGTCGATATCCGATTCCGATTCCGGAAGTCCCATGTAAGTCTATGGGAACAAAATATCGCAACAAAAAAAACCCTTTCTTTCATTGTAAACACAAAATATACACACATAGAATACATATATATATATATACATGTCATTGTGACATATATATATATACATATATTTATAGTTTATACACTTCTACATAGTAAAATAGACTCTGATTCAATTGCCGGGTAAAGCCGTGACATACCCCATAGAAGTCGACGGGCTCGGTGCCGAGTACCCCCAAAACCTCTGGCTCTGTGCGACTCAACTTGGGCGTCACGAACAGGATTCTGTAGCTCGCTATAAGCGAGTCCTGTGTGCCTGAATTGAACTGGTTTTGTGCTTGAGAATTGCTAAAATCATCAGAGAATGTATTTGCCATTTTTCCGCCATATCTACGTCACGACGAGGCACTGGTGAAGAAGAAGGACGTGCTCTTCGTGGGTGTACACTCACTCAGTGGTGCGAAAACGATGGCCGACCACTCTAAATGGTACTGCAATGTAAGATCGTGCCCCACAGCTCTTCAGTTCCGCCTCCTCATCCTCCTCAGTGTGCGGAAACTAACACGAAGGTCCCGCCTCCCTACAAAAGAGGGGCCCTCCCCAGATGCTAATGACACATGTGACTTGGCAGAGATGGCTAATGGACACGAGCAGAAGTGTGAAGGGATGGAGCAGTCAGAGCTCTCCCCCCACGGAAGCGACCCGATCGCCACGGAACCACCGTTGGGCACCCGGCCTGGAAACCCTCCTACGCTGCAAGAAGCGGAAGATACCCTAAGAGGCCTGGCCCGGCACCGGGAGGAGGTCGCCAGGATGGAAGCCAGCTGGCGTGCCCTAAAACTAAACTTGGAGCGGCGCCAATCCCTCTTACCTGAAGTGTCTGTACCGGAAGGTGAGGCACCCGTTCTAGTAGAGGAGCCCTTGCAATGTGATCCGGTTGACGTTGTCGCAGTGGAGGCACCCGTTCCTGGAAAAAACTCTGCACCGGCAGCACCCCAGATCCCGCTGTCTGCCCCCGTCGCTGAGACAGAAGAAGCGACACCCGTCCTCATGGAGGAGGCCGCGCAGGCACCAGAGGTCTACAAGTCTGTACCGGAGCCCCGACTGTCATCTGTTCCAGAGCCGGCTGCTTCCTCCGCAGGTGAGCGCCGCCAGGACTGGGGGGCGCCAGGAGAGCTGCCGCAAACCGGACATCCTAAGCTGCAGTTTGATTTTGGAGACATGGAGATGCTGGTGGAGGAGAATTACAACCGGCGTCAGGAGGAAGAGTGGAGACGTTGGGAGCGGGAAGCAGAGCGACAAAGGGAGCAGCGAGAATCCCAAAAGCTTCGGCAACGTAACCTGGAGAAGGACCGGCAGATAAGGACCGGATGAGAAAAGATAAAGGAACCCTGAGGGAGCCGCGGTGTAAGGGTGCAGTACGGAGCTTTAAATTGAAAGGTGGTTGGGGCTTCATCCAGGAGCCTGGACTTTATTTAGAAGTTTTTGTGACCCGGCGGGACGTGGAGACTCACCTCCCAGAAGGACACCCGGGAGGGACCTGTTGCCAGGAGACTTGGTGACTTACACCCGACACTGGGGTTACAATGGATGGTACGCCCTAAATGTTACCAGGTGCGACCCCTACTCCCCAGAGTGTCAGGAACCTGTGAGACCCTCGGAGCCTTCAGCCTCCCACATCCAGGCCTCTGCACAAGTGCCCACCCCACGCCGTAAATCTCCCCAGCCTCCCTCAGTGGTCTCCTCAGCAGCCCCAGCTATGGACATGATAACTATAGCTGGCCCGTACCCGGCGCCTGTTAGGCCCCCTGGGGTTCGTTCAGTCCGGGACATAGGGCTCCAGACCCGGAGGGAGATGAAAGAGGTGGCCACACAGACACAGATAGCGGGTCACGACTTGACTGTACAGGCCACACAACGTCATCAGGTCCTGGTGGTCCTTGGTGTCTCGGATGTTTGGCAAGCATCAGAAGAGTACCAGGTGGTACCTGGAACACCCCTGCCAAAGAATTATAAATAACCCGGACAGGGTCCCTGTATGTAAATAGTTAAATTGTTGATGTACCCGGACGGGTGAATGTTCATAAAAAAGTTTTTTAATTTAATAAAAAAAAAAAACACAGTTTTCATTACTTTTATTACAGTCTCATCCTGCGACGCCATCGATCTCCTGTAAAAAAATGAAAAAAAAAAACAGCAGTATACCACCTGTCCGACGCAGTCCATAGTACCGAGTGTCCCACGACGATCCAGCTCTGCTACATCAGAATGACAGGCAGAGCCTGTCATCCCGGCGCAGCACAGCTGATTACCTGCTTCCCCGGCGGTGACGTCATCGGACTGGTTTACGGCCGGGATTACCCTGCAATCACTGCAGTTATCGCGAAAAACTGCATGTGACCGCCAGGGAGAAGATAATGGCGGCCATCAAGCAGTCCAGGACGTGACCGCCGGAGATCTTCTGCCAGGTAAGTGCCGCTGACTCCTGACAGACCCGACCGACGGACACTCACAGTGACAGTGACAAATCCGATTCCGGTATCCGATATGACGAAAATATCGGTACTCGGAATCGAAAGCCCGATACAGCTAATATCGGCCGATACCCGATATTTGCAGTATCGTATCGCTCAACACTAGTGGCTACTGCTACACATAGATAAGAGGCTACACCCTTATTTCTAAGCTGTAAACAAGTGAAACGTCACCTTTAAAACCATAAAATTATTAGTCTTTGTCACAAATCTGTAACAAAATCATTGTGACATATTACTGCAGATATCCACATGTCGAACACAAATGCTAACACAAAAGCCTACTTATGCTATAGGGTACTGATGGTGAACCTTGTCACTCCATAACTTAGACAAATCCAACTCACATCATGCCTCAAATGCTGCAATGTTGGAAGTGCATAATGTGGGTTGAACTTTGACAACAGCTGCAGTGCGAAGGTTAGCCTTCAGTGTTCTTGGCTTTTAAATAAAAGCATACAAGTAAATTTAATAATCCATTGTTGATTAAGGGACGTGATGTACACCTGTAATATTGTGCAAACAATGGATGTAGGACTAGTCCTCTTCAACATTACTTATATTTGTGTCATTTCAAAAAATACATATTTAATTACAAATTTAACAACCCATATCATAAAGGTCCATCATGTAAAAATGAGAATCGGTAACAAAACTCATGCATTACCTTGTTAAAGTCAATAGTGCATAGTCACAATAGCTAAATATATACCTGCAAGTTTTGCTGAAACAACGACAACTGATAGAAAAGTTGAATGATATCTAGTTATCAGACTGAATAGCGACACCTGTACAATGTCGATATAATACTGTACCTTAACAAAAAGGCTGTTTGCAACCAATGTATTATATACGGATGGAAGCGCATCACACTAATAGATTTGAGTTATTTGAAATAGAATGGAGCAGCACCAATTAGAGAAAAATGTCAAGGATGAGGCAGTGAGACACGCTCAGCAGAGTACAAGCAGCAGTGGTTGAAGAACTAACTGGAGCAGGATCTGCACTCCAAAAATGAAAACCTCTGACTACAGTAAACACTGCACACAACTGTTCAGTAGCTGTGAAAGGCCCGTTTGTGTACTTCTATATTGTTTGCAACCAATGTATTTGATACGGATGGAAGCACGTCACAGTAATAGATTTGAATTATTTGAAATAGAATGTAGCAGCAACAATTAGAGAAAAATGTCAAGGATGAGGCAGTGAGACACGCTCAGCAGAGTACAAGCAGCAGTGGTTGAAGAACTAACTGGAGCAGGATCTGCACTCCAAAAATGAAAACCTCTGACTACAGTAAACACTGCACACAACTGTTCAGTAGCTGTGAAAGGCCCGTTTGTGTACTTCTATATTGTTTGCAACCAATGTATTGGATACGGATGGAAGCACGTCACACTAATAGATTATTTTTTTTTAAATAGAATGGAGCAGCACCAATTAGAGAAAAATGTCAAGGATGAGGCAGTGAGACACGCTCAGCAGAGTACAAGCAGCAGTGGTTGAAGAACTAACTGGAGCGGGATCTGCACTCCAAAAATGAAAACCTCTGACTACAGTAAACACTGCACACAACTGTTGAGTAGCTGTGAAAGGCCCGTTTGTGTACTTCTATATTGTTTGCAACCAATGTATTGGATACGGATGGAAGCACGTCACACTAATAGTTAGTTTTTTTTTAAATAGAATGGAGCAGCACCAATTAGAAAAAATATCAAGGATGAGGCAGTGAGACACGCTCAGCAGAGTACAACCAGAAGTGGTTGAAGAACTAACTGGAGCGGGATCTGCACTCCAAAAATGAAAACCTCTGACTACAGTAAACACTGCACACAACTGTTCAGTAGCTGTGAAAGGCCCGTTTGTGTACTTCTATATTGTTTGCAACCAATGTATTTGATACGGATGGAAGCACGTCACAGTAATAGATTTGAATTATTTGAAATAGAATGGAGCAGCAACAATTAGAGAAAAATGTCAAGGATGAGGCAGTGAGACACGCTCAGCAGAGTACAAGCAGCAGTGGTTGAAGAACTAACTGGAGCGGGATCTGCACTCCAAAAATGAAAACCTCTGACTACAGTAAACACTGCACACAACTGTTCAGTAGCTGTGAAAGGCCCGTTTGTGTACTTCTATATTGTTTGCAACCAATGTATTGGATACGGATGGAAGCACGTCACACTAATAGATTAGTTTTTTTTTAAATAGAATGGAGCAGCACCAATTAGAGAAAAATGTCAAGGATGAGGCAGTGAGACACGCTCAGCAGAGTACAACCAGCAGTGGTTGAAGAACTAACTGGAGCGGGATCTGCACTCCAAAAATGAAAACCTCTGACTACAGTAAACACTGCACACAACTGTTCAGTAGCTGTGAAAGGCCAATTTGTGTACTTCTATATTGTTTGCAACCAATGTATTGGATACGGATGGAAGCACGTCACACTAATACATTAGTTTTTTTTTAAATAGAATGGAGCAGCACCAATTAGAGAAAAATGTCAAGGATGAGGCAGTGAGACACGCTCAGCAGAGTACAACCAGCAGTGGTTGAAGAACTAACTGGAGCGGGATTTGCACTCCAAAAATGAAAACTTCTGACTACAGTAAACACTGCACACAACTGTTCAGTAGCTGTGAAAGGCCCGTTTGTGTACTTCTATATTGTTTGCAACCAATGTATTTGATACGGATGGAAGCACATCACAGTAATAGATTTGAATTATTTGAAATAGAATGTAGCAGAACCAATTAGAGAAAAATGTCGAGGATGAGGCAGTGAGACACGCTCAGCAGAGTACAAGCAGCAGTGGTTCAAGAACTAACTGGAGCGTGATCTGCACTCAAAAAAAAAAAACCTCACAGACTAGAGTGAACACTGCACACAACTGTTCACTATCTCTGAAAGGCTCCTTTCTGTACTTCTATAGTGTTTGCAACCAATGTATTGTATACGGATGGAAGCGCGTCACACTATAATTTCAATTGAATGGAGCAGCAAGAATTACACTAAAGAAAAAAAAAAGAGTCTGTGAGTGACACGTGCAGATGCCTACAAACAGCGTTGGATGCAGAGCAAACTGCAGCGTCACCTGCACTCTCACACACACACCTTGCACAGAGCTGTTAAAACAACACTGCAAGGCAAAAGGAAGCTTTACACAGCGGTTGGTAAACTAGCCTGCCTAAAGCACAGTACACAAAATCGCAATCTCTAACTGTCCCTCAGAGTCAGCAGAGCAGCGTTCTGTCCCTAACTGAATTCACAGCACAGTGACGCTAAAATGGCGGCGGCGCCTTTTATAGTGCATTCTGACATCATTTCAGCAGCCAATCACAGCCATGCCATTAGTTAACATGACCGCAGCATTACAGGATGTGCCCACACTTCTTAGGATTCCTCATTGGCTGACTAAAATCACATTGCCTCTCAAAGAATTATGGGAACTTCCGATTCCAGTATACGATATATGGAAAATATCGGAACTAAGTATCGGAATTCCGATACAGCTAATATCGGAAGATACGCGATACTTGCGGTATCGGAATGCTCAACTCTAAACACTAGATCAACATTATGATACAAAAAACATGCACATTTCAGATAGTAGCATAAAGAGCAACACCATCACAGGCAAAAAAAAATTTAAAAAATAAAACACTATATCAACATTATGATATAAAAAACATGCACATTTCATATTGTCGCAGGAAGACCAACCACATCACAGCAAAACAAAAATTAAAAAAAAAAATACAGTAGATCAACATTATGATAGAAAAACATGCACATTTCAGATAGTAGCAGGAGAAGCAACCACATCACAGGCAAAAAAAATTAAAAAAAAAATATATATATATATATGAACATTATAATAGAAAAACATGCACATTTCAGATAGTAGCATGAGGAGCAACACCATCACAGGCAAAAAAAAAGAAAACACTAGATCAACATTATGATCAAAAAACATGCACATTTCATATTGTCGCAGGAAGACCAACCACATCACAGCAAAACAAAAATTAAAAAAAAAATACAGTAGATCAACATTATGATAGAAAAACATGCACATTTCAGATAGTAGCAGGAGAAGCAACCACATCACAGGTAAAAAAATTCAAAAAAAAAAAAAAATGAACATTATAATAGAAAAACATGCACATTTCAGATAGTAGCATGAGGAGCAACACCATCACAGGCAAAAAAAAAATTAAAAAATAAATCACTAGATCAACATTATGATACAAAAAACATGCACATTTCATATTGTCGCAGGAAGACCAGCCACATCACAGCAAAAAAAAAAATTTTTAAAACAAAAAAATACAGTAGATCAACATTATGATAGAAAAACATGCACATTTCATATTGTCGCAGGAGGACTAACCCCATCACAGGCAAAAAAACAGTACCAGTAGATCCACATTATCAATGAAACACATTCACTACAGTAGCAGGGGATACACAATATAACTTCCAAAACATGCGTATTTGAAACACTTCCAGGGGACCCACCCCATCATGGGAAATTACATTTCGTACAGTACCAGGGGAACCAACCCCATCACAGAAAAAACATGAATTTGAAAATGTACCAGGGTGCAAAAAAAATGCAGTAGCTCAGACAGCATTGGTGACATGCGTTGTAAAATTTGGAGTGGGGGGGTGTCATATTTACCGTCTGTTGTTCTGGCACTCCATGGTGCTGGCTGCGTATCCTGGTGCTGCTGGCTGCGGAACTGGTGCTGCTGGCTGCTGAACTGGTGCTTCTGCCTGCGGATCCTGGTGCTGCTGGCTGCGGAACTGGTGCTGCTGGCTGCGGAACAGGTGCTGCTGAACTGTTGCTGCTGGCTGCGGAACTGGTGCTGCTGGCTGCGGAACTCGTGCAGCTGTCTTGATGTCGTGCTCTCATGTACATGGTATGTCTGATGTCCCACTGCATGCTTTTTTATATGTTTGCTGTGGGCTGGTATCTCAATTAAAAAACTGGATCCGGCCACCGGATCCGGCTCTTGCCGGATCCGCCGCATTGCGGCGTTCATAGACTTTCATTGTAACAAAAGCCGGAAGCGCCGGATCCGGCGCTTCCAGCTTTTTCGCCGCAAAAAAAAAAGTGACATGCAACGTTTTTGCCAGACGCCGGACGGTGACCAGACACCGGATCCGGCAAAAACCGGACGCGCCGCAGGGACATGCGGCGCCATTCGGCACTAATGTTAGTCTATGGAAAAAAAAACGCATCCGGCATTACATTTCGCTGGATGCGGATGAACAAAAAAATGCCGGAGGGCGCCGTCAGGCGCAAAACGGATGTGTGAAAGAGGCCTAATGCTCACCAAGTGCCGAGCAGAACCGAGCACCTAAGTACTTGAGTGATATCCATAATCCGAGTATCACCAAGCATATTCTCTCATCCCTAGCGTACTACAATCTGAATTATTTTAGCAAACAGTGTTTTAATATTGTCCAAGTGAGCTCAACTTATCTGTTTAGGGGAATACGGATGGTAACCAGTAGTAGTCAGCAGAGGCATTTGGGTGGTGTCTATGGGTCTGAGGTTGAACTAGTACAACAAGGAAGTGTGAAAAAAGCAAAAATCTCTTTTTAACAGCATACATGATGTAGACTGTTGTGTTTAAATTTCTGCATTATGCATTATAGAGATTTTTATTTTGGCTTGAAATAAAACAATGAAAAAAAAAATATATATATAGTATCTTACAAAAGTGAGTATACCATTCCCATTTTTGAAAATATTTTATTATATCTTTTCATGGGACAACGCTGAAGATATAACACTTTGGTAAAATGTAAAGCAGTCAGAGTTCAGCTTGTATAACAGTGTATGCAATCTAAATAACTCAACACACAGCCATTCATATTTAAACTGCTGGCAACAAACTTGAGTACACCCCTAAGTGAAAATGGCCAAATTATGCCTAAAGTGTCAATACTTTGTGTGGCCACAATTATTTTCAAGCACTGTCTTAATTCTTTTGGCCATGGAGTTCACTAGAGCTTCACAGGTAACCACTGTAATCCTCTTCAACTCCTCCATGACAACATCAATGAGCTGGTGGATGTTAGAGACCTTTTTCTCTTCCACCTTCCATTTAGGTCTGAAGACATGCTTGACCAGTCAATCACCTTTACCCTGGTTAATTTAGCAAGGCAGTGGCTGTCATGGAGGTGTGTTTGGGGTCATTATCATGTTGGAATACTGCCTTGCAGACCAGTTTCCGAAGGGAGGGGATCATGCTCTGATTCTGTATATCCAAATACATGTTGTCATTCATGTTTCCCTCAATGAACTGTAACTCCCTCAGCCGATAGCACTCATGCAGCTCCAAACCACAACCAAGTTTAACTATAGGAAGGGCACACTTGTCTTTGTACTCCTCAACTGGATGCCACCACACACACTTGACTCCATCTGAACTGAATAGTTTATCTTGGTCTCATCAGACCCTAGAACATGTTTCCAGTAATCCATGTGATTAGTCTGCTTGTCTTCTGCAAAGCGTTTGCGGGCTTTCTTGTGCACCATCTTTTGAAGAAGCCTCCTTCTGGGGCAACAGCCATGCACACCAATTTGATGTAGTGTGTGATGTATTGTCTGAGCACTGACATGCTGACCCCCCACCCCTTTAACCTCTGCAGCAATGTGGGCAGCACTCATATGTCTATTTTGAAAGACAATCTCTGGATATGATGCTGAGCACCTGCGCTCATCTTCTTTGGTCAACCATGATGAGGCCAGTTCTGAATGAAACCTGTCTTGTTCAACAGTTGTATGTTCTTGGCCACTGTGCTGCAGCTCAGTTTCAGAGTGTTGTCAATTTTCTTATAGCCTAGGCCATCTTTAGGTACAGCAACAATTCTTTTTCCATATCCTCAGAGAGTTCTTTGCCATTAAGTGCCATGTTGAACTCCCAGTGATCAGTATGAGAGAGTGTGAAAGTGATAAAATCAAATTTAACACGCTAGCTCCCCATTCATACCTGAGACATTCTAACTAATGATGGGCACATACGAACAGTAAAGTCCAGGGTCTGTACCAAGCATCTACTGTTCAAGCACAGACCCTGAACACAGACTTCTCCAGGAAGTCCGTGTTACTGTCAGGGTTCAGCATCGTGATCATTGTGTGTTTTGAAACCCTGGCAACTCTGATTGGCTTTAAGATCATTAGCTGTGAGAGTCTCCCTTTAATACAGTGCAGTCATCCCCTTTGCAGAAAAACACCCCCAAAGTATGATGTTTCCCTCACCATTCTTCACGGTTGGGATTGTGTTCTTGGGATTGTACTCATCCTTCTTTTTCCTTAAAACACAGCAGGTGGAATTGATACCAAAAAAGTCTATTTTTGCCTCATTTGACCTCATGACCTTCTCCCATGCCTCCTCTTGATCATCCAGTTGGTCATTGGAGAACTTCAAATGGGCCTGTGCTGGTGTGAGCAAGGGGATCTTGCATGCCCTGCAGGATTTTAATCCATAATGGCATAGTGTGTTACTAATGGTAATGTTTGAGACCTGTAGTTCCAGCTCTTTTCAGGTCATTGATAAGGTCCTCCCATGTAGTTCTGGGCTGATTCCTGACCTTTCTTAGAATCATCCTTACACCAATAGTCAAGACCTTGCATGGAGCCCCAGAACGAGGAAGATTGACAGACATCCTATGTTCCAAGGTATTTTCGTGCATGGAGCACAACAGAAGCAGTGCACAACACACTTCTATGAAATGTGCCCTGCTGTCTTTGTTTGTTGACCTCACTAATGGCACCAAAAAATATGCTGGAAGGTCGATTTCATAGCCACACATGCCAATAGCTACATAAATTATCTGACTTAGAAACAAGCATCTAGCTAACTAGCTAAGATCTATTAGCACACAGGATCAGCATCAGGAGCAGCCTCTCTGTGCAGTTAAATTGACAAAATGGCACTAAAACAAGATGTCCGTTCTTCATATAGAGAGAAACATGTCATTTGAGTAGCCAATGACACAAGCTGTTGTGTCTGGAGATTGTGAATGTTTCCAGCTTGGCTAGCTGAAATGTGCCCCTGAAATATGGTGACCTCAGTGAGATCACTGCTAACACAGTGAGAAAAAGTCTCACAGTGCAGCTGTGAGTTCAACACAATTCACCAACAGAAATTTCACCGCTGCAACATGAAACTTTTTCTCAATGTGCTAGCTCTGATCTCACCAAGGTCATCGTAGGTCAGGGGCCCGGCTCAGAATGCAGCCTATGTGACCTGCGGTAACCTCGATGATGTCACCACTAGTCACTGACACTGCACTCACAGCAGTTCATTCCCCAGTGGCATCATCCAGGTTGAAGACTTTTTATCCACAGATATGGATTACGGAATGAGACAGAATGACTGACAGGTGAGGAATAAGAGGCTGTTCTTTATTTTTGTTTTTTTACAGGAGGCGTTGGCTTCAGTGGAATTGGGAGTTAGGTGAGTATAACTGTGTTTATTTACAATACAACTATAGGCTAACTAATGCTACAAATGCTACTCCATCACTAAGCTATCTCCATGAAGTCTCTGGACAAAGGTGACATCAACCTCACAAATATGAACCCCGCTTGCTATCACTACAGGGCAAGTGGGAAGATCCAAGCAAAGCACCACAATTGGCACATCTAATAAATCCGCCTTTTCTGGGCGGCTGCAGGCTGCAATTTTTAGGCTAGGAGGACCCGTATACATGGCCCTTTACCAGCCTGAGAATGCAAAAATGGTATGTGACTCCAGTATTTTTGATAACCAGTAGTGTTAAGCGATACTGCTCGATATCTAAAAATATCGGATCGGAATGGTATCGCCGATATCACTAAATATCGGCGATATCCGATTCCAATACCGGAAGTCCCATGTAAGTCTATGGGAACAAAATATCGCAACTAAAAAAAACCTTTATTTCCTTGTAAACACTAAATATACACACATAGAATACATACGATATATATATATATATATATATATATATATACATGTCATTGTGACATATATATATACATATATGTATAGTTTATACACTTCTACATAGTAAAATATCCTCTGATTCAATTGCCGGGTAAAGCCGGCTTCTGTGAAAAGACAGAAGCACCCGACATGAAATGACACTTGGTGTATATAGGGTTAACCATGTCTTTTCATGTCGTTTGCAATCTGATTTGCACAAACAGTCTATGTGTGCAAAATTTCACACCTGTAGGGGTTAATTAAAGGTGTAAATTCGTTGTAAAAAAAACGGACTTTTTTGCTACGAATTTACACCTTTAATTAACCCCTACAGGTGTGAAATTTTGCACACATAGACTGATGTAATTGTTTGTGCAAATCAGATAGCAAAGGACATGAAAAGACATGGTTAACCCTATGTACACCAAGTGTCATTTCATGTCGGGTTCTGCATTTTCACAAAAGCCGTCAATTGACTTAGCGGCTATTATACTATGTAGAAGTGTATGAACTATAAATATAAATATATATATATATGTGTCACAAATTCAATGACATGTATATATATATATATATATATATATATATATATATATATATATATATGAGGTGTAAAATTGTTTAAAAAAAATGCGTGGGCTCCCGCCCTATTTTCGCAACCAGACAGACAAAGCCAGCGAATGGGGGCAGATAATAATAGCCCAGAGAGGGACCATTATTTTTGGCCCCCCCTGGCTACTAACATCTGCCCCCAGACACCCCAGAAAAGACAAATCTATAATTAGATTCGCCCTTTCTGGCACTTTGCCCGTCTATTCCCATTGCCCTGTAGCGGTGGCGAATGGGTTAATATGGGGTTAAAGCCACATTGCAATTGAAAGGTGACCTTAAGCCAGGTTAATAATTGAGAGCTGTCAATTAGACAACTATCAATTATTAATCCTATTGCATGAAATAAAAATAAAACACACACACTTTAATTAAAAATCATTTTAATGAAATAAAGACACATGTTTTTGACCATCTTTTATTTGACTGCAAAAACCATTTCCTGTAATAAAAATAAAATAAAAAAGCAAAATTATTCTTACCTATCCCATGCACAGTCAGGTCCCACGGTGTAATCCTTCAGAAAGGGTTAATGTTTACTGCAGGGACCGCAGCTAATGCTGCAGCCTCACAGTAAACCCCCAAATGAATGAGTTCCTCTCCTGGCTGACAGGAGAGGAAGTGGAAAGCTTAATTGATTGCTTTCCACTTTCACTTCAGGTCAGCCAGGGACAAATCAGTGACGTCAGAGGGAACTGATTAACAAAAATAGGGGTTCCCTTCGAATAAAAAATAGTGTCGGGTCCCCCCTATTTTTGTTAACCAGCCTGATGAAGCAGACCGCTGAGGCCTGGATTTTCAGGCTGTTAAGGAGCCAAGATCCATGGACCTTGCCAGCCTGATAATACCAGGTCACAGCAGTCTGCATATCTTGGCTGATTAACAAAAAATAGATGATCCCCTCGAAAAAAATTGGCGTGGGGTCCCCCCTATTTTTGTTAACCAGCCAGATGAAGCAGACCGCTGAGGCCTGGATTTTCAGGCTGTTAAGGAGCCAAGATCCATGGACCTTGCCAGCCTGATAATACCAGCACACAGCAGTCTGCATATCTTGGCTGGTTAACAAAAATAGGGGATCCCCTTGAAAAAAAAAACGGCGTAGGGGTCCCCCTATTTTTGTTAACCAGCCAAGTAAAATGCAGACTGCTGCAGCCTGGTATTAAAAGACTGTCAAGGCCCATGGATTTTGGCCCTCAACAGCCTGATAATACCAGGCTACAGCAGCCCCACATTTGGCGCATCAAAAGATGTGCCAATTGTGGCACTTTACCCGGCTCTTCCCACTGCCCTGTAGCGGTGGCAAGTGGGGTAATAGGGGTTAATGTCACCGTTGATTGCACGGTGACAGTAAGCCCGGTTAATAATGGAGAGGTGTCAATAAGACACCGATCCATTATTAATCCCAAAGTTATTAAATGTATAAAAAAAAGACAAAGCAAGAAAAAAGTCTTTTAATGAAATAAAAGAGACAACACAGTTTTCATTAATTTTATTATACACTCATTCCTGCGACGCCATCGATCTCCTGTAAAAAAAGAAAAAAAACAAACCAACAGTATACCACCTGTCCGACGCAGTCCATAGTAACGACAGTCCCACGACGATCCAGCTCTGCTACATCGCAATGACAGGCAGAGCCTGTCATCGCGACGCAGCACAGCTGATTACCTGCTTCCCCGGCGGTGACGTCATCGGACTGACTGCTTTACGGCCGGGATTACCCAGCAGTCACTGCAGTTATCGCGAGAAACTGCATGTGACCGCCGGGGAAAGATGATGGCGGCCATGAAGCAGTCCAAGGCCGTGACTGCCGGAGATCTTCTGCCAGGTAAGTGCCGCTGACTCCTGACAGACCCGACGGACACTGACAGTGACAGTGACAATCCTGATTCCGGTATCCGATAAGATGAATATATCGGAACTAAGTATCGAAAGGCCGATAGAGCTAATATCGGCCGATACCCGATACTTGCGGTATCGTATCGCTCAACACTAATAACCAGCCTTGTTAACGCTAACAGCTGAGGAAGGCAGCCAAGCCAGTGAGGCCTGCAGTTCTTTGGATGTTGTTGTGTGATCTTTTGTCACCTGTTGGATGAGTCACTCATTTCGCTCTTGTGATAATTTTGGTCAGCCGGCCAGTCCTGAGAAGGCTCACCACTGTTCCATAATTTATCCATTTGTGGATAATGGCTCTCACTGTAGTTCACTGGAGTCACAAAGCTTTAGAAATGGCTTTATAACCTTTTCCAGACTGATAGATTTCAATTAATTTATTTCTCATTTGTTTTGCAATTTTCAAACTTTTAATTCTTATACCCTTTACATCAGCACAATTTTTAAAAATTTTTTTTGTTTGAAGGGTTAAAATTGACCATCGATTTCTAATGTTTCCAACAAAATTTACAAAATCATTTTTTTAGGAACCACATCACATTTGAAGTGACTCTGAGGGGTCTATATGAGAGAAAGTACCCAAAAGTGATCCATTCAAAAACTGCACCCCTCAGGGTGCTCAAAACCACATTCAAGAAGTTTATTTACCCTTCAAGTTTTTCCCAGAAATTTTTGGAATGTGGAAAAAAAAAACATTTTTTTTTATTTTCACAAGGGTAACAGGAAAAATGGACCACAAAATGTGTTGTGCAATTTCTACTGAGCATGCTAGTACCCCATATATGGGGGAAAACCACTGTTTGGGCACACGGCAAAACTCAGAAGGATAGCAGCACCATTTGACTTTTTGAATGCAATATTTGCTGGAACAATTAGCAGATGCCATGTCACATTTGGAGAGCCCCTGATGTGCTTAACCCCTTTATTCCATCAGACGTACTATTCCGTCCATGTGACCCTGGACCTAATTCCCATGGATGGAATAGTACGTCATGGGCGTTCAGCTGCGCTCCCGGGGTGAGCGCAGCTGATCGCCGCCGGGTGTCAGCTGATTATCACAGCTGACACCCGTGACTGTGTGTCAGGAGCGGTCACGCACCGCTCCCGGCAAATTAACCCCTGGCACACCGCGATCAAACATGATCGCAGTGTACCGGGGGCACAGGGGAGGATGTGTCGCGCTGTTCCGAGGGTCCGTCCTCCCTCCAGGTACCCGGATCCAAGATGGCGCCGGGGTCCTGCAGGGAGGTGACTTCCTCAGTGCCTGCTGAGAGCAGGAGCTGAGGAAGCCTGCAGCGATGCCAGAGCGATCGCTGGTGTGACAGAGTGACGTGCACACTGTCACACCAGCGATCTGCTAAAATACAGTGATGTCCCACCCTGGGACAAAGTAAAAAAGTAAAATAAATAAAAATAAAAAGTGGTAAAAAAAAACCAAAACAATAAAAGTACACATATTTGGTATCGCCGCGTCCGTAACGACCCCCCCTATAAAACTGTCCCACTAGTTAACCCCTTTAGTGAACCCCTTAAAAAAAAAAAAAGAAAACGAAGCAAAAAATCAATGCTTTATTATCATACCGCTGAACAAAAAGTGGAATAACACGCGATCAAAAAGACGGGTATAAATAAACATGGTACTGCTGAAAACGTCATCTTGTCCCACAAAAAACGAGCTGTCATACAGCATCATCAGTGAAAAAATAAAAAAGTTATAGCTCGCAGAATAAAGCGATGCAAAAATAATAATTTTTTATATAAAATTGTTTTCATTCTATAAAAGCGCCAAAACATAAAAAAATGATAGAAATTAGGTTTCGCCGTAATCGTACTGACCCGAAGAATAAAACTGTTTTATCAATTTTACCACACGCGGAACGGTACAAACGCCTCCCCCAAAAGAAATTCATGAATTGCTGATTTTTGTTCATTCTAACCTCCCAAAAATCGAAATAAAAAGCGATCAAAAAATGTCACATGCTCAAAAATGGTACCAATATAAACGTCAACTCGTACCGCAAATAATAAGACCTCACATGACTCTGTGGGCCAAAATATGCAAAAATTATAGCTCTCAAAATGTGGTGATGCAAAAAACTATTTTTTGCAATAAAAAGCGTCTTTTAGCGTGACAGCTGCCAATCATAAAAACCCGCTATAAATAGTAAATCAAACCCCCCTTTATCACCCCCTTAGTTAGGGAAAAATAATAAAATTAAAAAAATGTATTTATTTCCATTTTCCCGTTAGGGTTAGGGTTGCGGCTAAAGTTAGGGTTAGGGTTGGCGCTAACGTTAGGATTAGGGTTTTGGTTGGGATTACGGTTAGGGGTGTGTTAGGGTTAGGTTTGTGGTTAGGGTTGGGACTAGGGTTAGGGGTGTGTTGGGGTTAGGGTTGGAGTTAGAATTGGGGGGTTTCTGCTGTTTAGGCACATCAGGGGCTCTCCAAATGTGACATGGCGTCTGTTCTCAATTCCAGCCAATTCTGCGTTGAAAAAGTCAAACGGTGCTCCTTCACTTCTGAGCTCTGCCATGCGCACAAACAGTAGTTTACCCCCGCATATGGGGTATCAGCGTACTGTGGACCACAAGAGTTATTGTGCAATTTGTCCTATTTCTCCTGTTACCCTGGGGAAAATAAATAACTGGGGGCGACAAAATCATTTTTGTAAAAAAAAAAGATTATTTTGTTTTTACGGCTGTATGTTATAAAACTTCTGTGAAGCACTTGGGGCTTCATAGCGCTCACCACACTTCTAGATAAGTTCCTTGTGGGGTCTATTTTCCAAAATGGGGTCACTTGTGGGGGGTTTCCACTGTTTAGGCGCATCAGGGGCTCTCCAAATGCGACATGACGCCCCCAGACCATTCCATCAAAGTCTGCAATCCAAAACGTCACTACTTCCCTTCCGAGCCCCGACGTGCGCCCATACAGTAGTTTACTCCCACTTATTGGGTATCAGCGTACTCAGGACAAATTGGACAAAACTTTTGGGGTCCAATTTCTCCTGTTACCCTTGTGAAAATAAAATATTGGGGGCGAAAAAATCATTTTTGTAAAAAAAAAAAGATTTTTTATTTTACGGCTGTCCGTTATAAACTTCTATGAAGCACTTTGGGTTCAAAGTGCTCACCACACATCTAGATAAGTTCCTTGAGGGGTCTAGTTTCCAAAATGGTGTCATTTGTGGGGGTTTCCACTGTTTAGGCAGATCAGGAGCTCTCCAAACATGACATGGCTTCCAGCCAATTCTGCGTTGAAAAAGTCAAACGGCGCTCCTTCCCTTCCAAACTCTGCCATGCACCCAAACAGTGGTTTACTCCCACATATGGGGTATCAGCGCACTCAGGACAAATTGCACAATAACTTTTGGAGTCTTGTTACCCTTGGGAAAATAAAAATTGGGGTGAAAAGATCAATTTTGTGGAAAAAATATGATTTTCTAATTTTACGGCTCTACGTTATAAACTTATGTGAAGCACTTGGGGGTTCAAATTGCTCACCAAAGATCTAGATAAGTTCCTTAGGGGGTCTACTTTCCCAAATGGGGTCACTTGTGGGGGGTTTCCACTGTTTAGGCACATCAGGGGCTTTCCAAATGCAACATGGCGTCCAATCTCAATTCCAGCCAATTTTGGTTGGAAAAAGTCAAATGGTGCTCCTTCCATTCCGAGCTCTGCCATGCGCCCAAACAGTGGTTCCCCCCCACATATGGGGTATCAGCGTACTCAGGACAAATTGGACAACAAATTTTGTGGTCCAATTTCTCCTGTTACCTATGGGACAGTAAAAAATTAGTGACTAAGAGATAATTTTTGTGGGAAAAAAATAGGATTTTTTATTTTCATGCCCGGGCATTATAAACTTGTGTGAAGCACTTGGGGGTTCAAAGTGCTCACCAAAGATCTAGATAAGTTCCTTAGGGGGTCTAGCTTCCAAAATGGGGTCACTTGTGGGGGTTTCCACTGTTTAGGCTCATCTGGGGCACTACAAACGGAACATGACCCCCATCAATGTTTGCATTCCAAAATGTTACTGCTTCCTTTCCAAGCCCTGCTGTGCGCCCAAACAGTTTCCCCCCCACATATGGGGTATCAGCGTACTCAGGACAAATTTGACAACAACTTTTGGGGTCCAATTTCCTTGGGAAAAATCAAAAATTTGGGACTAAAAAATCATTTTTGTGGAAAAATTTTTTTTTTTTTTTTTTCACACCCAGGCATTATAAACTTTTGTGAAACACTTTGGGGTTCAAAGTGCTCACAACAGATCTAGATAAGTTCCTTAGGGGGTCTAGTTTCCAAAATGGTGTCACTTGTGGGGGTTTCCACTGTTTAGGCGTATCAGGGGCTCTCCAAAACGACATGGCGTCCAATCTCAATTCCAGCCAATTTTAGTTTGAAAAAGTCAAACGGCGCTCCTTCCCTAACGAGCTCTGCCGTGTGCCCAAACAGTGGTTTTCCCCCACATATGGGGTATTGGCGTACTCAGGTGAAATTGCACAACAACTTTATCTGTCCATTTTCTCCTTTTACCCTTGTGAAAATAAAAAAAAGTTTGTAAAAGTTCATTTTTGTGGCTAAAAAGTTAAATATTAATTTTTTCCTTCCACATTGCTTCAGCTCCTGTGAAGCACTTGAAGGGTTATTAAACTTCTTGAATGTGGTTTTGAGTACCTTGAGGGGTGCAGTTTTTAGAATGGCGTCACTTTTGGGTATTTACTGCTATATAGACCCATCAAAGTGACTTCAAATGTGAAGTGGTCCCTAAAAAAATGGCTTTGTAAATTTTGTTGTAAAAATGAGAAATCACTGGTCAACTTTTAACCCTTATAATTTCCTAACAAAAAAAAATTTGGTTCCAAAATTGTGCTGATGTAAAGTAGACATGTGGGAAATGTTATTTCTTAACTATTTTGTGTGACCTATTTCTCTGTTTTAAGAGAAAAAAAATTCAAAGTTTGAAAATTGCAAAATTTTCAAAATTTTCGCCATATTTGCGTTTTTTTCAAAAATAAACGCAAGGTACAGTACAGACCAAAAGTTTGGACACACCTTCTCATTCAAAGATTTTTCTGTATTTTCATGATTATGAAAATTGTAGAATCACCCTGAAGGCATCAAAACTATGAATTAACACATGTGGAATTATACATTACACTTTACAAAAAAGTGTGAAACAACTGAAAATACGTCTTATATCCTAGATTCTTCAAAGTAGCCACCTTTTGCTTTGATTACTGCTTTGCACGCAGTACGGGTGAACAGATGGACTCTATATGCCTGGTTCCCACTGTGAAGCATGGAGGAGGTGGTGTGATGGTGTGGGAGTGCTTTGCTGGTGACACCATAGGGGATTTATTCAAAATTGAAGCGGTGAGCGGTCCAGCTCACCCCAAACCATCTCGATTGGGTTCAGGTCTGGTGACTGTGGAGGCCAGGTCATCTGGCGTAGCACCCCAACACTCTCCCTCTTGGTCAAAAAGCCTTTACACAGCCTGGAGGTGTGTTTGGGGTCATTGTCCTGTTGAAAAATAAATGATGGTCCAACTAAGCGCAAACCGGATGGAATAGCATGCTGTTGCAAGATGCTGTCGTAGCCATGCTGGTTAAGTATGCCTTCAATTTTGAAAAAATCCCCAACAGTGTCACCAGCAAAGCACCCCCACATCATCACACCACCTCCTCCATGCTTAACTGTGGGAACCAGGCATGTAGAGTCCATCCATTGACCTTTTCTGCGTGCAAAGCAGTAATCAAAGCAAAAGGTGGCTACTTTGAAGAACCTAGAATATAAGACATATTTTCAGTTGTTTCACACTTTTTTGTTAAGTGTAATGTATAATTCCACATGTGTTAATTCATAGTTTTGATGCCTTCAGTGTGATTCTACAATTTTCATAGTCATGAAAATACAGAAAAATCATTGAATGAGAAGGTGTGTCCAAACTTTTGGTCTGTACTGTATATCGAAGAAATTTTACCACTAACATGAAGTACAATATGTCACGAGAAAACAATCTCAGAATCGCGAAGATCCGTTGAAGCGTTCCAGAGTTATAACCTCATAAAGAGACAGTGGTCAGAATTGTAAAAATTGGCCCGGTCATTAACGTGCAAACCACCCTTGGGGGTGAAGGGGTTAAACAGTGAATATCCCCCATACACCGTTTTTGGAAACTAGACCCCTCAGAGAACTGATCTAGATGTGTGGTGAGCACATTGAATCCTCAGGTGTTTCACAGAAGTTTATAACGTTCAGCTGCTAAAATAAAAAAAATCACATTTCCCCACAAATATGTTTTAGCCCCAAATTTTGTATTTTAGTATGGGTAACAGAAGAAATTGCACATACAATTTGTGGTAAAATTTCTCCTGAGTAAACTGATGCTTCATATGTGGAGAAAACTACTGTTTGGGTGCAAAGCAGGGTTTGGAAGGAAAGGAGCGTCATTTGACTTTTTGAATGTAACATTTCCTGGAATCATTAGCAGAGGCCATGTCCTGTTTGGAGAGCCTTTGATTTTCTTAAACAAGGAAAAAAAACCATAAGTGACCCCATTTTGGAAACTAAACCCTGAAGGAATATATTTAGATGTGTGGTGAGCACTTTAAATCCCAGGTGCTTCACAGAAGTTTATAACGTTGAGTTGTGAAATTAAAATTATCCCATTTTCCTCACAAAGATGTTATTTTAGCCCCATTTTTTTATTTTCACAAGGGTAACAGGAGAAATTGCATCATATAATTTCTTGTGCAATTTCTCCTGAGTAAATTGATACCCCATATGTAAAGGAATACTACTTTTGAGCGACAGTGCAATGTTCAGAAATTAAGAGGTTGAAATTGGATTTCAGATTTTGCTGGAATGGTTTGAGTGTGCCATGTCACCAGGGGCGCACCTACAATGAGGCAAGTTGAGCACTCTGCCTCAGGCAGCGGTGCATCCCAGAAGGGAGGGAGTGGCAAATTGTACTCTTCTGCATCTGCTTGTGTTGCTCATATATTGCTGCTCTGTGCCAACAGGACCCGTGATGAGGTCATAGGAGGGGAGGTGGATCGGAGCCGCGTGTCTATGGGGTGTGCGGAGCGGAGCCGCGTGTGTATGAGGTGTAAGGAGCGGATCTACGTGTGTATGAGGTGCGCAGAGGAGAGCCACATGAGTACGAGGTGTGCAGAGCTGCGTGTGTATGAGGTATGCGGAGCCCTGTGTGTACAAGGTGTGCGGAGCAGAGCCACATGTGTACGAGGTGTGCGGAGCTGCGTGTTTACGAGGTGTGCATAGTGGAGCCGCGTGGGTAGAGGTGTGCGAAGTGGAGCCGCATATGTACAAGGTGTGCGGAGTGGAGCCGCATGTGTGCAAGGTGTGCGGAGCAGAGCCGTGTGTGTATGAGGCATACAAAACCGAACTGTGTGTGTATGAAGTGTGCGGAGCCATGCGTGTACGAGTTCGGTGCATGGTGGGGAGCATTCATACCTCCCAACCATCCCAGATCCAGCTGGACAGTCCTGATTTTGAGAGTCTGCCCCGCTGTCCTGGCCGGAAGCTTACATTTCCCATGGACACAGGAGTGCACGGCGGAGCCCCGAGGAGCACTTTAAAAAATCGCACGTGACGTTCCACCGGAAGTGACGTGCTGGAAGCTGACCAGAAATTAGGTAATTTAGGGAGGAGATTGTGACGGAACCAAGAAGGCTCTTCAAGGAATGCTTCAGATCCATCACCGTGTCCTCCTCCGACAGCGCAGACAGCGGGATCGCCTTGGAATCGGGGATGTCTGCCATGTGAGCGGATCATGATATGTTCTGCACCGGGAGGCTCAGGTGGGCATTACAATGTGAGCTGGGCTGCTATAGTATCTTTATAGAATCTTTCTCTCTCTCTCTCTTCATGTTCTTTCCTTCCCTCTCTAATCTTTCTTTCTCTCTCTCGCTGCTTTTCTCTCTCTGTTCTATCTTTCACTCTCTAATCTTTCTTTATTTCTCTCTCTGTTTTTTTCTTTCTCTCTGTTCTTTCTTTCTTTCCCCCTCCTCTTTCTTTCTCTCTCTGTTCTTTATTTCTGTTCTTTATCTCACTGTTCTTTCTTTCTCTCTCCTTTCTTTTTTCTCTCTCTCTGTTCTTTCTTTCTCTCTCTGTTCTTTCTTTCTCTCTCTGTTCTTTCTTTCTTTCTTTCTCTCTCCTTTCTTTCTTTTTTCTCTCTGTTCTTTCTTTCTTTCTTTCTTTCTTTCTTTCTCTCTCTGTTCTTTCTTTCCCTTCTTTCTTTCTCTCTCTCTGTTCTTTATTTCGCTCTCTGTTCTTTTTCTTTCCCCTCTTTCTTTCTCTCTGTTCTTCCTTTCTCTCTCTGTGCTTTCTTTCTCTCTGCTCTTTCTTTCCCCTCTTTCTTTCTCTCTCTGTTCTTTCTTTCTCACTTCTTTCTGTCTTTCTCTGTTCTTTCTTTCTTTCTGCCTTTCTGTCTCTCTTCTTTCTGTCTCTCCCCTCTTTCTTTCTCTCTCTCTCTGTTCTTTCTTTCTTTCCCCTCTTTCTTTCTCTCTGTTCTTTCTTTCCCCTCTTTTTTTCGCTCTCTGTTCTAACTTTCCTCTTTCTTTCTTTCTCTCTCTGTTCTTTCTTTCTCTCTCTGTTCGTTCTTTCTCTCTCTGTTCTTTCTTTGCCCTCTTTCTTTCTCTCTCTGTTCTTTCTTTCTCTCTGTTCTTTCTTTTTTCTCTCTCTGTTCTTTCTTTTTTTTTCTCAGTACCAGTCAGTGTGCCCATAGTACAAGCCACTGTACCCTCAGTACCAGTCAGTGCGATCAGCAGTGCTAAATGGGTGCGATTGGGATGTGGATATGGGTGTGACTAGTTGTGAAATGGATGTGGTTAGGGGCGTGGCCTTAAATTTGCCATGGGCCAGAATGGAGCATGGGGCAGCAGAATGGAGCACGGACCTCCTGTGTATAATGTCACCGGTGATCACCGTTTTACCTGTACACTGGCATTGTATACAGAGATCCTGTGTATAATGTCAGCGGTGATCACTGTATTACCTGTACACTGACACTATATACAGAGCTCCTGTGTATAATGTCACCAGTGATCACTGTATTACCTGTACACTGACACTATATACAGAGCTCCTGTGTATGTCACTAGTGATCACTGTATTACCTATACACTATGTACAGAGCTTATGTGTATAATGTCACCGTCTCCACCTTTTATCGGCGCCATCTTGTGACTGCAACTTCTGTCTGCGGGAAGTCAGAAGTAGCAGAAACCCTCTATCAGCCTACTTTCACATGTTCAGTATTTTACCTCAGTATTTGTAGGCCAAAAAAGGGTGGAACAATCAAAGGAAAAGTATAATAGAAACATGTCACCACTTCTGGATTTATCACCCACTCCCAATTTGGCCTTACAAATACTGAGGTAAAATACTGACCAAGTACTGAACATGTGAATGTGGCTTTAGGCTAGTTTCACACATCCTGAAATTTCCGGTACCGGAAAAACTGTTTGTGGAGATGTCCCTGTCCGTGTGTGTAATACATGTGGCAACTGTGTGCCGCATTAGTACCACACGGACGGCCGCCGGGGAAGAAGCACTACAGTAAGCCCTGTTCCCCGGCCAGGGGTGCACCTAAAATGAAGTAAGTTGATCACTTTGCCTCAGGCGACATTGAGTCCCTGAAGAAGTGTAAAGATCGATGTTTCAAATATATTCCTATTTAAAAGTGTATGTATTTTACATATGCGTCAGGCTAGGCTAATAAAGAGTAAACCAGATTTATTTGTACTGATTTTACTACGGGGGCGCCATTTTGCAGTTTGCCTCAGGCAGCAGAGAGGCTAGGTTCACCCCTGCATGTCACATTGGCAGAACCCCTGAGGTGCCAGACAGAAGCCCCCCACATGTGAACTCATTTTACAAACTACAATCCCCAATGAATTAATCTAGGGGTGCAGTGATCATATTGACACATGTGCCTCACAGAATTTTATACCATTGAGTGGTGAAGAAAGAATAAATTAAATTTTTACCATTAAAATGTAGCTTTAGCCCCATGTTTTTAATTTTTCTAAAGGCTAATAGGAATTTTTTTTACAACAAACTGAGGTCCATTTTTTTTCAGTGCGCCAATACCCTACATGTAATCGGGAAATATTTTTCAGGGTCAGTGTAAAGCTCAGAAGGGAACGAGCACCATACTATTGTGCAGATTTAAGTTATGGTTGTGTGGGTGCCATGACCCACTGAGACAGCCCCTGAGGTGCGAGTATAGCAGAATCCCCCCATAAGTGACTCCATTTTACAAACAATACCTCTTAACGAACTCATATAGGGGTGCAGTGATCATATTTAAACCAAGGGTGTGTGACAGAATGTTATACCATTGGACAGTAAGGAAAAAAACACTTTTACCACAAAAATTTTGTCAACTATATATACAGAGCCCCTAATTGCAAATAGAGCAGAATTCTCCCTCAAGTGGCCCCATTTTGGAAATTATACACCTGTGAGAATTTATCTACAGGTGTAGTGATAATTTTAACTCCATGGTGTTATGACCCAGTCCAGAGTTTGTTTTCAGCGGTCTTCTCTCTGGACTGGTCATGCAGGAGTTAATCCCCACTGCCTCGTTTTGGAGCTGGCTTGGCTATTTCAGTCCTCTCAGCCTGGTGGCCTGTGTCAGCTATAGCTCAAGCTCCCAGGCTAGTGCCTCTGACCTGTATTCCTTAGTGATCCTTCTGTCCCCTGTCTACCTGTACTTGTGTATGACTCGGCTTGATCTCTGGACTCTGTTTCTTGTGTTCTGTTTCTGATACCACATTCCTGGTTGACTCTGACTTCTGGCTTGTACCCGACTACATCTTACATTTTGGATACCACATTCCCTGTAGGCCCTGACTTTTGTTTGTCCCTGACTACGCGCTCACTGTTACCCTTGGTACTTCTGCTCCTGATAGTGTCTGATTTGGCTAGTCTGACCACTCTTTCATTACCTTTGACACCTGTGCTGCTGCTCTGTGTTATGACGCTGTGTGTGTGTGCAACCTCTCTTCCCCACCAGTACCCCCTGGTGGAGGTTGCACTGTACTGCACTGCAGCAGCACATGACATTATAGCTGACCTACACATTTAAAGGGGATTTTGCATTTTTTTCTCTGGTCATGGATCTGTTTTGTAACTTTACGGATCAGGTGTCGAGGTTGACATAGGAAATGCGGGTTTTTTTGGAGGAACATTGGGCCCTGGACATGTCCATACTCTCTTACAGAAAAAACTGACAGAGACTGTTAAGACTGGGCAGGGAACCACCAATCATGCTATTAGTCGACCTGGTGATTTAGTTGATGTTGTTTTGCACTCTCCCGAACCCTTGATTAAGCTTCCTGACACCTTTTCTGGCAAAAAAGATAAATTTTGTATATTCAAGTAGAGTTGTAAATTATGGTTTTCTCTCATACCTTGATCGTCTGGGGATGAGACTCAGCGGGTTGGGATAATTATCTCTTACTAAGGGAGGGTCCCCAATCTTGGGCTTTCTCGCTGCCCCTTACTTCCACTGAACAAATGTCGGTGGATAGGTTCTTTGAGGCCCTAGGACTTATCTATGATGAACCGGACCATGTCAGAGTGGCAGAGGACACTATTATGGGTCTGGTTCAGGGAAAATGTTCAGCCGAGTAGTACAGCTCCAAGTTCCGTCAATGGTCCACTGAAGTGTCCTGGGATGACTGCGCAGAGAGGTCTGTTCAGGTGTGGACAGGCGGATTTCCTGAAAGACGCTCTGGCTCTCCATTCACCTCCCAGCTTATTGGAGGAAGATACGACTCAGGCTATCCGTATGGATCGGAGGCTGCGGAAGAGAGGTGTTGCACTGCAAAAGGTTCCTTTACTCCCTGCTAGTCCAGTTGTTTGCCTCCATCTGAACCTACGGAGGTGGGGGCAGCCAACCTCAAGGAGAAGGAGAGAAGACGGCAGTGTGAAGGGAAGTTGTGTTTTTACTGCAGAGATCCCAGACATTGGGAAAAGGACTGCTCCTCTTGTCTACCGACCAACAAGCTGCTGAGTCTGGGTAATTGTCGTGGAAGTCACCCAGACTCTCAGGTACTTTTCTCTGCATTTGTAAAAATTTTGTTGGAAGTGGAACTTTGTGGTGGGAGTGGCTCTGCATCCATGACTGCGTTCGTGGATTGTGGGTCATCCACAAACTTTATTAACTCTGACTTGGTGTCCAGGTGAACAAAACTATCCAGGATAGGGGGGAGGACACCCAGTGACAAGACAGTAACAGAAAATCAAAGGTGACACAATGTAATAGTAAAAATAATTTTATTGAATCAATGAATAAAAAGTGTATATAAACACTAACAAGTTAAATAAAATTACAATGAATATTAGTTAAATAAAAAGAGGCAAAAACCCGTGTAATATAATGAAGCTCCAAAATAGACAGTGAGCACCGCAATGTATACCCTTAAGTATATATACAATTTCTAAAAAGAATAGCGTAAATGTAAGACAGTATACATATATGGAAGATAATGATATGCTCAATCAGAACCAGGTAATAACCCTATATATAAAGAATGATACAAAATTAAGGCACGTGCAGTGAAAGAACAGGTGCTATAATGAACAATATGTATGTGAATGCACAAAAATATAAAGGATATTGGGTGAAAAATCAAAAATAGTGTTCTTGCAGCAAAGGAATAAATAAATACATGAAATAATATATACAAAAATACGTAAGGTGCTGCACTACACAATATTGTGTGGTTTCACAAAAATATGAAAGGCATTAATGAAAATTCAAAAATGCCTACACATAAAAAAGGGATATCACAATGAGTGAAAAAAGAAAAAAAGTGTTGGCAAACATCTAAGAATAAATGTCTCCACATGTGAAAGAAATAACACCGTGCACTAACTGGAAATCAGAAGAAATAATACCACCAAACAGGCGAAATACCTGGGAGCTAAATATCACGGGTTCAAGCCTCTGGATAACGCGCCCCGACGCGCGTTTCGGAAATCCTTTTCCTTCGTCAGGGGGATATATCATCACATCTCTTTTTTTGGTGTCCAGGTGTAAAGGGTATGCCACACTAAACAATATCGCTAACGGGATCGCTAAAAAACGTCACTATTTAGCGATCCCGTTAGCAATGTTGTTCAGTGCGGCAGCTTCCAGCGACGAGCTTCCTGCTGTGATCTCGCTCGTCGCTGGAATCGTTCCGGACCCTATTTCATCGCTGGCGCTCCCGCTGTGTAAGTATCTTATCGCTGTGTGGCACCTTTTCTTAGCGATTTAGTGGTACTTTTGTACCGCTAAAGTCGTTAAGAAGATCGCTAACGGCGATAGCGTCGTTAACTATATCGCTAAATGTGGCCGCATTTAGCGATATAGAAACAATCCCGCTAGCGATCTCATTAGTATGCAACGCTAACGAGATCGCTAGCGGGATAGCTTAGTGTGGCAGTACCTTAAGTTAGGGACAGTTAGGCTGGAGACTCCTTTTCATGTTGTTGCCATTGACAAAACACCATTGGCTAAGAATGCCATCAAATTTGTTTCTGAGGAGTTTCTCCTGAAAGTGAATTCCTTGCACCAGGAACGTATTTCACGTTTTGTTATGGACAATCTGCCTGCGGGACAAGTGTTGGGGTTCCCCAGGTTGCAATTACATAAATCTGTGATAAACTTTGAATCTCGTGACATTGTTAAATGGGGTCCCAATTGTTCCAAGAGATGTCTTACTACTGTATCTGTGTCATCCGTCAGTCTGGAGGGTATTCTGGAGTACCTGAAGGACTTTGACTGTGTTCTCCGATAAGGAGGCTGAGGTTCTACCACCACATCGCCCATTCGATTGCTCTGTTGATCTCATTTCCTGTGCCAAATTGCCCAAAGCCTGTCTATACAATCTCTCCGCCCATGAGCGGGCCGCTATTAAGGAGTATGTCTCTGAGAGCCTCCGTAAAGGGCACATTCGGCCATCTGCCTCTCCTGTGGCTTTGGCGTTCTTTTTCGTGAAGAAAAATGATGGTGGTTTATGCCCATGCCTCAATTTTTGAGTGCTTAATAAAATCACTATAAGAAACACATCCCCTCCCACTTATACCCGATTTGTACAATCAATTGTCAGGGGCCAGGTGGTTCTCTAAGTTGGACCTCAGGGGCGCATGTAATCTCATCCATATGCGGGAGGGAGATGAGTGGAAAACCACATTTCTTACCTTTGAGGGTTTGTTTGAGAATTTGTTTATTCCCTTTGGCCTGACTAATGCGTCAGCTGTATTCCAGAATTTCACTAATCATGTTTTCTCAGATTTTATTGGGTGCTTCATGGTAGTTTATGTGGATGATATCCTCATATATTCTTCTGATAAACAGGGTCACATGGGTCACCTTCGTATGGTCCTCCAGAGGCTCAGGGAGAACTCACTCTTTGCTAAACTGGAGAAATGTTCATTTTTTTATGGTAGAATTGTCCTTCCTAGGGGTCATTCTGTCAGCCAAGGGGTTTGCTTGGACCCTAGGAAGATTCAGGCTATTGTGAATTGGGTGCAACCAAGAGATCTCAAGGGTCTTCAGCGTTTTCTGGGTTTCGCCAATTATTATAGAAAATTCATTAAGGGGTTTCCTCAGGTGGTCAAACTCCTCACGGATTTAACTCATAAGGGGGCTGATCTCAAAAACTCGTCAGCTACAGCTCTGTTTTCTTCTTTGAAGAACTCTTTCATGACTGCTCCTGTACTGGTTCAACCTGATTTGTCTAAACCCTTTATCGTAACGGTAGATGCCTCGGAGGTGGGAGTGAGGGCTGTGTTGTCCCAAGGGCCCACCACGTTGACTACCTTAAGACCCTGTGCCTTCTTTTTGAGAAAATTTTCCTCTGCAGAGAGGAATTATGATGTGGGAAACCAGTAGCTATTGGCCATTAAGTTGGCGTTTGAAGAGTGGAGGCATTTTTTGGAGGGGGCTGTCCATTGTATCACTGTCATTACAGATCACAAGAACTTGTCTTACATCGAGTCGGCCAAATGTTTGACTTCGAGACAGGCAAGGTGGTCACTTTTTTTTTTCTCGATTTCAGTTTTCTTTTACTTTCAGACCAGGGTCCAAGAATGTGAAGGCTGATGCTTTATCTCGTAGCCTGGATCCAGTGTCACCTCCTGAACCTCATTCTTCAGCGTGGAGTGGTGGTGGCTGTGGTGTCCTCGGCATTGGAATGAGCTGTACCTGATAATAAACTCTTTGTGCCTATTCAGTATGGGTTAAGGGTGCTTCGGGAGTTCCATGACTCGGCTCTGAGTGGGCATCCTGGAATCTCGGCCACGCATAAGCCATCACTAGGCTGTTTTGGTTGCCTTCATTGGTTTCTGACGTCACTGGGTTTGTGTCTTCCCGTGAAACTTGTGCTTGTGCTAAAACCTCCGTAACCGGCCAGCCGGGAAATTGGTACCACTGCCAATTCCAGATAGACCGTGGACTCATCTGTCCATGGATTTTATCACTGATCTTCCCCCTCTAATGGCAATACCGTGATTTGGGTAGTTGTTAATAGGTTCAGTAAACAGGTGCATTTTTTTACCTTTGGCGGGCCTTCCTAATGCTGAGACTATCAAAACTATTCATTGAGCATGTGGTCTGATTGCATGGTGTGCCTGTCAGTGTGGTGTCTGATAGAGGGGTGCAATTTGTGGCAAAATTCTAGAGGGCCTTTTGTAAGAGGCTGGGTATCAGTCTGACTTTTTCATCGGCCTACCATCCCGAGACCAACGGTCAGACTGAAAGGACTAATCAGTTTTTGGAGCAGATATTGTGATGTCTTGCTACGTCCAGACAGGATGATTGGTGCTCAGCGATACCCATGGCAGAATTTTCTTTCAAGAATCGTGTCAATCAGTCCACAGGTACTTCCCCATTCTTCTGCAACTCTGGGTTTCACCCTCACTTTGGTGAGTTTTCCCGGCTGGATTCAGGGTGTCCAGGGCCTGATTCAGCCTTTCTGCGGTGGGGGGAGATCTGGAGAGAGGTTCAGAGAAACATTAGGGAGGCTGAGGGCAAGTATAATTTTTTTGCGGATAAATGACGCTCTGTGGGGCGGCTTACCAGGTGGGGATAAGGTATGGTTATCCACCAAGAATATTAGATTGAGGATTCCCTCTGCTAAGTTGGGTCCCAAGTTTATTGGCCCTTATGAAATTTTAGAGGTGGTTCATCCTGTGGCCTTTCGCTTGCGCTTCCCTCCGTCATTGTGGATCTCCAATGTATTCCATAAGGTGCTTCTGAAGCCGTCGGTGCCTTCCTCAGGTGAGTCTCTATCGCACCCACCGCCTGTTTTGGTGGATGGTCAGACCAAGTATGAGGTGGAACAGGTAGTGATTTCTCGTATGCTCCACTGTTCACTGCAGTACTTGGTCCATTAGAAAGGTTACGGTTCTGAGGATGGGTCGTGGGTGCCGGCGCGTTCGGTCCATGTGGATTGGTTGGTCTGGGCCTTTCATGCTCGCTATCCAGGGAAGCCTGGGGGTCCAGAGTTTGTTTTCAGTGGTCTTCTCTCTTGACTGGTCATGCGGTGACTTATCCCCTCTGCCTCGTTTAGGAGCTGGCTGGGCTATTTCAGTCCTCTCAGCCTGTCGGCCTGTGACAGCTATAGTTCAAGCTTCCGAGATAGTGCCTTTGACCTGTATTCCTTAGTGATACTTCTGCCCCTGACTACCTGTACTTGTGTATGACTCGGCTTGATCTCTGGACTCTGCTTCTGGTTTTCCATTTCTGATACCATGCTCCTGGTTGGCTCTGACTTCTGGCTTGTACCCCCACTACAGCTTATGCCTTACGTTTTGGATACCATGTAAGGCATAAAGCCCTGACTTCTTGCTTGTCCCTGACTACGCGCTTGCTATTACCCTTGGTACTTCTGCTCCTGAAAGTGTCTGATTCGGCTAGTCTGACCATTCTTTCATTACCAGTGACATCTGTGCTGCTGCTCTGTGTTATTACACTGTGTATGTGCAACCTCTCTTCTCCTACCAGTACCCCCTGGTGGAAGTTGCACTGTACTGCACTGCAGCAGTACATTATACATGGGTGTTTTCCAGAAACAACTGTGAGGCAGTGACCCCTGTTACAGCTAGGGGGCACTGTATGTTCTCAAAATACGCACAGAGGTGTATTAAGGCCATGGGAGTGCATGGCAGTCGCAGGAGTAACTATAATGGTGAGACTGAGACTGGCATCATTGTGAATAGCCGGTATGTGTCTCAGATCTGGAGGATGTCCTCTGCCCTGTAAACCCAAAAATGTTGTTGTTCTGGGACCAGTAGTCCCACAAGTGTTTGTTTAGTTTCAAGGTGGCTTAGAGGGTTAGTCGGTGAGCTGGGCAGGGACTGGCTAACCTCACACACCTCCCACCGATGGGGGATATAATGTGATTGAGGTCTGGTCACATGGCCATTGTTCTAAGGTCTTGAAAGGTCTATGCGTTGGAAGGTCCCAGGGGTGGGTGGACTTCCTGAAGTGCACGTGGTGAGAACATGGACAGGCAGAGTCTGTGACGACACTGTGTTTGGGAGGCTACCGTTCTTCTGAGGGTCTGGAACTGTTAAGTGGCCTGTTGAGTAAGGCATTGTTTGGGACAGTGATCCCAGTTAGGCAGCTTTCCTGGGAACCAGGACTGACAGGAGGTCAATGTATGGAGCAGAGCTCCTGGAACCTTGAACAAAAGGGGTTACTATGAACTGTGCGGTCACCTGCGGTAACTGGACAAAGTAAAGTCCAGCATGAATAGTGACTGCGATCTAATGTCGTATTAGTAGAGACGTTGATACGGCGCACGGACACCCCCTGGAACTAATCAGAGGAGAACTGGTGGGTTTAGTGTCTGTCAAATGAAAGAAGCCATATACTGTAAAGTGTTAACGAACTGTTTGTGGTGCGGTTTATGAGTCTAAATAAACCAAAATAGACTGTTTAAGCAAGAAATCATTCCAGTGCGACTGAATCCTGTGGCCAAGCAAGTGTCCCCAAACACGTTCAGTAAGCGCTGTCTTACACAACAGCAACGAATGTTGCGGAGTGAAAATTGCAAGCTGCCATTGAAGTGACCAGATCTCTGTAGTGAACAGTAAGTTGTAATGACCAGTACATTATGCCCAGGTCATGCTTCTGGAGACATAAACGTGTAAGTTAGGCAGGCTCTCATCTCTTCAGAAATGCCAAGCATGTGGACGCTATATTTGGTTTTGATACACTGGGGTTCAGAAGGGTAGGGGGAATTTGGTTTTGGGTGCGCAGAATTTGCTGAATTTCTTTTGAGGGACAAGGAGCCATTTTGCTTTTCCAAAGCCTTTGTACTACCAGTAACGTGGAAGCCCCCTATATATTTACATTAACAGATGACAGACCTGAGTGGGGCTTGCTTTTTTTGTGGATTGATTTGAAGCTTTTGTTAGGAACATTTTACATAACGTTTGGGATCACATGTTTCTGGTGCTCTATATCCTGAGCACTTACTAAGGACTCAGTTTCCATATAAATCTTCGAGTGACGTGGCAGATGCAACCCCTGAGAGATCTAATCACTATAACGAGGTAGCAGAGTTACTCTGGACTCCATCTGGCCTCTGTTCAGCAGTGTTCTCCTTTTCAGAAGTGCACAAAACTGTGGCCGAATGCACTTTCATGCAATCCTAAAAAGACGAACACTGCTCGATCACAGGTCCTATGGTGCTCACAGTACCTCCATCTGCCTCATTATAGGGAATCTTCCGCCGGGGTTTCTTCTGAATCACATATTTCAGAGATTAACATGGAAACCCCGATATAAACGCTCAGCGCAGAGCACAGGATAAATGTGCGCCGAGCCATACTGCGATCTTTGGAAGGCAGAATGAACAAAACAGGTGAAGAATTGGTTTCATTTTTTTACTTCGTTCCTCATGTGGTATAAGTGAATAGACGACTTTATTGTCCGGGTTGGTGCGGTTACATCGATACCAGATTTATATTGGGTTTTTATGTTTCTGCTGTCACAAACTAAAAGATGTTTTTTATTGTAAAAACTAGTCTTTGCATCCTCTCAGATTGAGAGCTACAGTATAATTTTTCATTATTTTGGCTGATAATTATATGAGGACTTGTTTTTTGCATGACGCGTTAACGTTTTAATTAGAAGACTGAAAGTTCAGCTCACCCCATTATGTTCTGGTTCCTTGACTGGTCATCGGTGCACGGAGCCGCCCGGTGGTAAGGAAATCCAATGTGCAAGAAGAGTTGCATCCAGCGACCACAGGAGATATGATTCTTAAACATATATGTATATATATCTGTCTGTTACTCTAAGATGTAATCCATGATTAAGACAGTGTAGGTTGAAACATGTGGGATTCGTTCCCTGCACTGGGATTCCTCATTTTTTGCATATTTGTGCTTTTTAATATAATGGCTAAATAAACGTCAAGTTTTAAGAATCATATCTCCTGTGGTCACTAGATACAACTCTTCTTGCACATTGACGCTTTAATTGGTATTTTCAGACACGTAACATTTTTTGATAGATTTCTATTTCATTTTTTGGGAGGCAAAATGAACAAAAACCAGCAATTCAGGAATTTTATGGGGGTGTTTTTTTTAATGCCATTATGCTTGTGGTAAAATTGATAAGGCAGTTTAATTCTTCGGGTCAGTACAATTGCAACAATACCACAGTTATATGTACACACATATATTATACACATTACATATATTTTTTGCTTTGACACTTTTACACAATAAAAACTATTTTACAGAAAAAAATTATTTTGCATCCCTTTCTTCTGAGAGCTATAACTTTTTTATTTTTCTGCTGATGGAGCTGCATGATGGCTTATTTTTTGTGGGACAAGGTGACGTTTTCAGCAGTGCTATGTTTATTTATATTCATCTTTTTTATCTTGTTTTATTCTTCTTTTTGTTTGGCAATATGAATATACACCATTGTTTTTTGCCTTGTTTTTTATTTTTATGGTGTTAACTAAAGTACCGTATATACTCATGTATAAGCTGACCCGTGCATAAGCCGACCCCCCTAATTTTGCCACAAAAAACTGGGAAAACTTATTGACTCGTGTATAAGCCTAGGGTGGAAAATAATTATGCTCCCATATGCTCCATAGATTATGCCCCCATAAGATGCTCCACAGATTATGCCCATATGCTGCACAGATTATGCCCCATATGCTCCACAGATTATGCCCCATATGCTCCACAGATTATGCCCCACATGCTCCACAGATTATGCCCCCATATGCTCCACAGATTATGCCCAATATGCTGCACAGATTATGCCCCCATATGCTCCACAGATTATGCCCCCATATGTTCCACAGATTATGCCCCCATATGCTCCACAGATTATGCCCCCATATGTTCCACAGATTATGCCCCCATATGTTCCACAGATTATTCCCCATATGCTCCACAGATTATGCCCCCATATACTCCACAGATTATGCCACCATATGATCCACAGATTATGCCCCCATATGCTCCACAGATTATGTACCCATATGTTCCACAGATTATGCCCCCATATGCTCTACAGATTATTCCCCCATATGCTCCACAGATTATGCCCCCATATGTTCCACAGATTATGCCCCCATATGCTCCACAGATTATGCCCCCATATGCTCAACAGATTATGCCCCCATATGTTCCACAGATTATGCTCCCATATGCTCCACAGATTATGCCCCCATATGCTCCACAGATTATGCCCCATATGCTCCACAGATTATGCCCCCATATGTTCCACAGATTATTCCCCATATGCTCCACAGATTATGCCCCCATATGCTCCACAGATTATGCCACCATATGATCCACAGATTATGCCCCCATATGCTCCACAGATTATGTACCCATATGTTCCACAGATTATGCCCCCATATGCTCTACAGATTATTCCCCCATATGCTCCACAGATTATGCCCCCATATGTTCCACAGATTATGCCCCCATATGCTCCACAGATTATTATGCTGCCGCGCTGCTGCAAAAGAAAAAAAAAAACATAATCACCTCTCGTCGCCCTGAGCAGGCGGTGACACCGGCGCGCTATGGGGGACAGGTGCCGGTGTCACCGGTCACTCAGGGCCCCAGCACCTGAGATATTTACCTGTCATGGGACCAGCCCACCGCTGCCTGCTCCCTCTTCCGGGTCCTCGGCAGTGAATGATCAGGCGGAGGGCGCGGCGCGCACTAACGACGTCTTCGCGCCCTCTGCCTGAACATTCACAGCCAGAGGAGTCAGACGAGGAGGTCGGAGCAGCGCGCAGCGGTGGAACGGAACAGGTAAATATCGCTATACTCACCCCTCCGCCGGGCGTCAATCTCTGCAGCCTCTCCACTTCTCCCGGCGGTCTCCGCAGCTCTTCCTTCCTACAGCGGTCACGTGGTACCGCTCATTAAAGTCATGAATATGTGCATATTCATGACTTTAATGAGCGGTACCATGTGACCGTTGCAGGAAGGAGCCGGAGATCGTGGGAGAAGCAGGGGGGCTACAGAGACGCGCCGGCGGAGGGGTGAGTATGATCCGACACCCCCGCTACCCCTCCCCCACCGACCACCGGTATATGACTCGCGTATAAGCCGAGAGGGGGACTTTCAGCCCTAAAAAAATGGGCTGAAAATCTTGGCTTATACGCGAGTATATACGGTAGATAACTGGGACAGTTTTATAGGACGGGTGTTCCGGACACGACAATACCAAATATGTGTACTTTTACTGTTTATGATTTTTTTTTATTAAAATATTCATTCATTTTTTTAAACATATTTTTAAAAAATTTTTAAACTTATTTCTAACTTTTTAAAACTATGTCCCACTATGCAATTTTTATTTTTGCAGGCAGATCGCTTGTCTAGCATGGGGATGCAGCAGCATCCCTATGCTATGCAAACTCAGCTCTGACAGATAACGTTGCTGATCATGCACAGCACATGATCAGCAACTTTCCTAGCTCTGGTGACCCCGTGATGACATCAGGTCACCATGGCAACGATCGGGACCCTGTGTTGATGACATAGGGTGTCCGATACAAAGGCAGAGGTGCTGTCTTCCCTCTGCCTGCTCCTGAAATGCTGCAATCGGATTCGATCGTTGCATTTAAGGGAGTTAAAGTGCCTGGAGTGGTGCTGGACTACTCCTTTGACTTAGTGCCGAGTGTCAGTCAGAATCAAGACCCAGCGGCCATTGTGTGCGCACATCCCGTGTGCGCTCAAAATTGCCGGGAAGGGAAGTTTCCATACGTCCCAGGTCAATTAGACTCAGGTCACATGGACATATGGATTTGTCTGAGGTTTAAAATGGGTTATAATAGTAAAGACCTTGAATTAAAAACTTCATTTTGTGTTATCTTCTTCTAATATTTAAATTTGTTTAGAGATCTGAAACCTTTAAGTTTGACAAACATGCAAAAGAATAGGAAATCAGGAAGGGGCAAACACTTTTTCACACAACTGTATATCTGTGGCATGTGCATGGTTTGCTGCCAGCATTAATGCAATGAGTGTACCTGTCATAGTTATTTCAATTTGTCTCATCAAATATATTAAATAAAATTAAAAATATTTTAGCATCTTTTAATTTTCCACTTGCAGCAAAAAAATAAGGAAAATTGGAAAACATTTTTATCTCACTCTTTCTGGAGAATAGCCCAAGAAATTACACTTTTATCGTATTTTATAATTGTCATAATATCCCAAACCCTGTGACGTAGAGAAACGCTAAACGAAATGCATTAAATATTAGAATGCTGCATACCCACCAGTCATTGGCATCCTTTGTTGGAGCAGATTTAATGTTTGCTGTATTTGAAGCATGATAATGTCAAGAGAACAGCTTCATTAATAATTTTCTATGATCAGTGGTCCCTCTTCAGTTTAAAAGTTTTTCAGCAGTTAGGTAAAAAAAAAATACGTTTTAATTTGTCATTGATACTATGGTCAGTTTTGACTCATTCTTTATCTGTTTAATTTGCCTCAATCTTTTGCTAAACAGGAATTAAGAATTATGAAGAATCCAGATGTTTTCCAAAAAGGAATTGGTACCTTACAACTTCATACATTCATCTTAACACCTTGCACTATGACACTAGCCTTAGGTACCCAATATGTATCATCCCTAAATATTTTAAACAAAATAAATTTTTTTACAAAATTCTTAATGCAAAATCTCAATTTTTTTTATCAAAAATCCACATGTTACTGAAAGGCACCTCTTACCTTTAATCTATTTGCGTAATTTTACCCAAAAATAATAACTACAGCCTCACAAAACATTCCAAACTTAAAGCGCCGGACTGGACCGCTACGCCCATCGGACCTGACCGGACGGAGGACCGCCTCTGGGTGAGTATAATATAACTCGTTTTTCTTATCTTTCAGGTAACATTGGGGGCTTATCTACAGCATTACAGAATGCTGTAGATAAGCCCCTTATAGCGGTGGCCGCAGCTGATGGTCGAAAAATGGGGTGACAGACTCCATTTAAAAGGTAATGCTAGTTTAAGTAAATATTACCCTAACGAAAACGTTTTAACAATACTAGGAGTCAGGTGACTGTAGTTTGACATACTAGAACTAGGGGATTGCTAAAACCTGGCAGTGCACTGTCCTTCCTTGCGAGATTATTGAGCTACCAGCCGTTAGTCAAGCTTCTTTCCACTTGCTGCTTATCCTCCCAACTATACTGCTGCTAAAATATACTCACCTTTGGCTATCCCTGACAATGCAACCTGCTGATCCTTTGACTTTAATGCTAATCCTGTGTACTGACTTCTGGCAATTCCTGACTATGCAATCTGCTTAGGCTCCCAACTATACTGCTGCTCCTGTGTACTGACTTCTGGCTATCCCTGACTACGCTACCTGCCAACTCAGATCAGTCCATTACAGAATAATTTTGCAGCTACCCTGATGCAACAAGTTGCTGAACTTCAGAATGTTGGTGCCACATGCCAAGAAAAATTTTACAAACACAGGTGTTGGGTCAACAAAGGAAATGAATGCGTTTCAGAGGCAACTTCTGGATTTGCGCAACTCATGCCCAAAATCAACCGCTAGCATGCTGCTGCCCGCAAAGTTCAGTGGGGATCATTATTATTTCCGTGGATTCCTTAATCAATGTCATATTTATTTCCAGATGCATCCTTCTCCATTTACCAGTGACAGGAAAAATGTTCTGTTCATCATTAATCTGCTGACTGATGAGGGTTTTGCATGGGCCTCACCTTATGTGGAAAAGAATTCTGACCTCCTGAATGACTTAGTTTCCTTTATTACAGCTATGAGTCAAGTGTTTGATGACTTGAATTGTTGTGCTACAGCTGAAAACAAGTTGCATAACCTACATCAAGGGTGGCACTCTGTAGCTGAATATACCTCTGAATTCTAAGGTATAGTCAGCTACAGAGCGCTGCCCTTGATGTTGGGTGGCAGATACCACATAGAATTTAGCTGCCCAGAGGAGTAAATTTCAACGAGGATTATCAGAGCTAATTAAGGATGAACCTACAAGGGTCGAGACCCATGATAATTTAGAAGACTTTATTCAATTATTGATCAGAGACTCACTGAACGAAGAAAGGAAAGACTGTGATTATTTGGAAACAACCCTAATTACTCCTTTACTCAATCAGCATTAAAAAACAACAGGAAATGGAAAGTGTACCTGACCATATGCAAATTGATCTAATTCGAAATCCTCTCTCTGCAGTAGAGAAGGAGAGAGGCGACATACAGAAAATGTATGCCTCTGTTATGGGGCTCTGGACATTTTGCCATTAACTGTCCTAATAAAAAGACTATAATATTCACGAATGCCAGAACTGCAAGTGATTTAAACCTTTTGAATGGCGAGATCTGGTTATGCAGACCATCTCATCCGTAAATGTAGGATAAAGGTAAATAACAATAACGAGAATCTCATTTTGTCGTTCCTATTCAGGTCCTAACTGGGAGCCAAAAAAATACAATGCTCACCATGTTAGATTCTGGAGCACAAGGAAATTTTATGAACTTACAATTTACCCTTGATAATAAGGCAAGTAGGACTAAATCCATGCCAAACGATATGGAAACTGTGGATGGATCACCTTTATCTTCTTGAACTGTTACTCACAAGAGTAAGTGGCAATAATTTTTGGAAATGATTGGACTCCAAGTTGGGTCTCCTTCATGTGTGTTGCCTGTAGCAGTAGGGATTCCAGATCGACAGGCCAACACTTACTTTCAGTTAACTGTATTACTACCCTTAAATGTTTATAACAATAGTAGTTGACAAAACTGACATTTCTGCTACCTGAATCTAGCTGAGCAGAAAGCAGTCTGAGGTGTTGCATGAGGTTTGAGGGCTCCCATCAAAAGTAGGCGTACACTGTTCCCTCATCCACCTCATCTCAATTCAAAATAAATGCAAAGCTCTAAATGCTGGCCCAGACACTGATACCTCATGCATGGCCCTTGGCTAACTGCTGCTGTACCATTATCAAATTTCTACTGTGGATCAAATGATGACACCTCTCCTGATGCCTGCCCCTATTTTTTGGAAATGTTTGGACTCCAAGTTGGGTTTCCTTCATGTGTGTTGCCTGAGTTTGGCAGGCCTCTCAGACCACCAGGCCTAGACTTGTCACTCATCCACCTGCTACTGATCAATGTTTCAGCTAGAAATGCTGGTCCAAGCCCTGCCCCATGCATCCATGCTGCACAATTGCAATTGGGTCAATTGATGCCACTTTTCTGGTTGTCTGCCCCTAATTTGAGCCTTTTGCCCCTTTAAGGTGTTGTCTGTGCATTTAGTTTTGCCTCTCATTGATTTTAATGGGGTTTGGGTATGTTGTCCAAACATGTTCAGAGAACATTGGGCCGATCGCCAAAACAAATTAAACCAAACTTTGAAAGGGTCGCTCATCTCTACATGATACCCATTATTGATGAATGGAGGAGATAAAACAATGTGAACACGTGTGAACAATGTCTAATTCTTCCAAAAATAGTATCTAAAATCCATAAAATACAAGAATACACATATAATAGGCGTTTTATGTACAATATGTAGAAAAGCACATGGAAATGTAACGGCATATTCTGACAGCACAGAAAGGGCAATGAAACAGCACAGTAATTAACATAGGTATAAATAGAAAAATGTGTCAGCTTAGAAAATCTACATAATTCAAAGTAGTTATACATTCTTCATAGATCTGACTACGCAGAGGCTGAAGTTCATTGCTAAGGATTTACATTGAGATCGTGTCTCGGCTTTATAGCCTAAAGTTGAATACTTTCTGATGAATCACGGCAAGATAATGTTCAAGTTTTCATGTTGAACCTGCGTTTACTGTGCTTCTGTTCTACATATACCATGATTGAAGATTAGAATCTGAAAGCGGGGTCACAGAGTAAGGCAATATTTTTGTCTGACTTGCCATTTTAACCAAATGGATTACAGGAAGAGAAAGTCCAGTGCATCTGTTTAAGTGATCTGTTGTAGGTGGTGCTATTTGCACTAATGAGACTTTGTGTGAAACAAATCATGAACTTGGCAAGTTAATACAGCATGTTATTCATGTTTCTTTCTGATGAATTCTTCTGATGAATTCTGACCAATGCATGTTACTTCACATCATGTGGTTCCTAACTGAGTTAAAAAGTGTTTCTTTGTCTCAAAATAACTTGAAAATCTAGAGAAAAATGCAATTATTTGTCAATTTTCCAGGAAAACCTTTTAATTGAATTGTAGTACTTACTGTTACTCTGGCAGCTTATGTGTGACTAGTAGAGATGTAACTTGTGATACATTACTCATTGATAAAGTATTTTGTGATGAAATCCATGGCTGCTAGGAAAGCCAGGATACTCTCTTAGGTAGGAAGATCAACTTATGACATGCCTATTGCATAATAAGTATGTAACACAGTTCAATTGATTTATTACAGTTGAAATAGAAACGAAAACGTATTTGTAGACAGCGTGCTACATTAGCATTACATCTGTTTTTTATGCACAAAGTCACCGACTTATGCTTCCTCGCATGTTCAGCTGGCAGAAGAAACTGAAGTGAAACGTACACTAAATGAACTAAAAGATTGGGACATAAGACCTACAGGAGATGTTTATGACTCCCCGTTATTATCCTTAGGCATTACTATAGTTTTGTTCTCCCTTTCGCACTTATAAAGCTTCTACTCTTCTGGAAATTATTTTGGAGTGTGTCTGAGTGAATTTTTTCCTATTCATCCAGAAAAGCATTTGTGAGGTCAGACACTGATGTTGTGTCAGGGCGTAGTTTGAAATCTCTGTTCTGTTTCATTCCAAAGGTGTTCAATGGGGCTGAGGTCAGTGCTGTATATTTGGCAGTCTAGGTTTTCTACTTCAAATTCAAGCATCTCTTCATGGGAACTAAGCTCATTAAAATGTGATAGCATTATACTTCCTGCACCAAGCTTTACAGTTGACAAAATGTAAATATTGGCCAATGGCCACATTCTCCTAGTATTCAAAAAACCTAGACTTATCCATAAGACGGTTATATAGAATAGTGGTATTCTTTACTCCCCAGGCTTGGGACATCACTCTCCAAAAGAAGAAACGTTACACCTTGGATACCTATTACAGTAGACGTCTATCACCTAGCCGAATCAGATCTCACACTTTTGATTGATGAGGGTCAGCACCCCAAAACAACGTGTCTGTAAATTGAAATTCTAGATTGGCTTTTATCTTAAGTCATTTGTACAAACATAAGATAAAGCAAAGGAATGCAATCAAACTGTGAACATATATTCCCTTAAAAAATACTTTTTAATATCAATGCTTAAAAAACACCTGTCTCAGTGAACAAAATAGGAAAATACCCCAATAACTAGACCAAAAAGCCCTACAAAACAAAACTCTGCGATAGACCTATTTAGCCCCTCCTTTGCTGTGGAGGTTGGCACCCTAAAAAGAAACGATTTTGGCGCCACAATCAAAGAGGACTATCCCTCGTTCCCCTATCTCACCCTAAATAAAAGGTGAGAAAACAATAAATTGATAGGGCAGAAATGAAGAAAGCAGAAAAAAAGGAAAGGTATTTTGTGGAACAAAATAAATAACAACAATACGCATCCTATTAACATGCATACGCATAAGTAACAAGTGGCACCATTAGTAACTACTAGAATCATCTCACTAATGTGCAACAAAAATGGTCAATACTTTGATAGTGGCAATAGCAAAAATCCACATTTACAATCATTTGGCATGCATAGGCTCTTGACCAAATATTTTTACCATGCACTAACATGATCAACAAGTGGCACCATACAACAAAAATAAGACTGGCTTCAAGATTACAAGCCCAATAAAGTCAATGCATTGATAACAGCAAAAATACAGCGATGAGGAGCCCTTGTGCCCCCACATATGCTAATATATTCCTGGGCTGGTGGGAGGAAACCCTTATTTTTGGTGGGGAGGACATGTGGTGGAATTCATATATAAGCCTCTGAGCCAGATACATTGATGATATCTTGGTGTATTGGTCTGGCCCAGAGGCTGAATTTTGCTGATTCAGGGAAAGTAATGTTAATGGTATTGGGTTCACAGTTTGATTGCATTCCTTTGCTTTATCTTATGTTTTTACAAATGGTTTAAACTTACCGGTATGTAATATGGCAAGCTTTTTGTCAATCCCCATTAATGTTGATTTATGGGCACTGGATACTAACCAGGTTTTCTCCACATGCATCACTCCAGAAGGTTCAGATAACCCTACTTTGAGGACACTTTTTAAGGAGGTATATTTGTGCTTCAAAGAAAATATCAGGTCATGGTGGGAGATTAAAGGTTTGTAGAACTATATTAAAAATAGAATTGTCCCGAAAGATCTCCATATTAATTTACAGCCATCACCTCGTACTGCTAATCCTCATTTTTTTAGAAGCATGGACAAAGGAGTATATTTAGGCATCAATCAGATTCATGCAGCTTCTTCTTGTAGAGGAGCAGAAATTGTTTGAAGAGTCAATGAAAAAACTGGCTAATTCTATTGAAAAGGTACAAAAATATAACTCCAACTCTGATTTTGTAAGGCATGAGAATATTTTACAAACATCAGTAGAACAATTTCAAACTAATCTTAAAGATCGTAAGAACGCACAGTTCACACGAGATTTTAGTGAATTTAAGGATAATAGGGCATACGAGTATCAAACAAGAAGTACAGCAGAGTTATCATCATCTGATATTGATACCTCTGATACTGAACATTCTGAGCATTTCCTGAGGAGAAGACCAGAATAGGTCAAGGACAGATCATTAATTTGTCATCATGTGTAATATCTGGTGATAATTTCTCTGTGTTGCAGAAAGGTCTTAATTTTGTGCCAACCAACTCTTTTGAATGTTTTAGGTGGGTAAAAGATCTTGAATTATTCGGATGTAATTTAAAGTGGAAGCTCTTTTTCCAGCAGTATGACCTGGAAGAGTGTAAATGCTTTGGTCTATTGGAGGAAGACGTTGACAGTTTTCAGACTCTGACTAGGGCCCATTTACTGATTAAGAACAAGAGCACTAGAATGCCACCCATTAATGGGATTACAAGTGTAGACATCTTTATTAAAATAGTTGAAACTGATCTATGTAGAATCAAAAATAAGTATTGTCAGGGTGTGTCTAATCTCTCTCCCAATGAGAGAGCATCTCTTGAAAGACTAGAAAAGAATAATGATATCATAATAAAGGCCTCTGACATGGGTGGGAACCTTGTGATTATGGACCATCAGTATATCTAAATATGTTTTACTCTTTGCTATATGAGCATGATAGCTATGAGGTATTACGTAGGGATCCCACCCTTGAATATAAAAAGACTTTGACCAGTATGTTGAATCATGCTAAAGAAACAGAGTTGATTTCCTTAAATGAGTTTAAATTTATGTTGCCAAATAAGCCAACAATACCAATGTTCTACGCCTTGCCTAACGTTCATAAGGGCTTAAGGCAGCTCAAAGGCCATCCAATTGTGGCAGGTATTGATTCATTGACACAGAATGTTGGCTTATATTTGGACAGAGTCTTGAGGCCTTTTGTTACATCGCTTCCCTCTTATGTCCGAAATACATCTCATTTGTTGAATCTCTTGGAGGGGATTACTATTGATGCTGACACATTGTTAGTGTCAATAGATATGGAAGCATTGTACAGCAGCATCCCACATGTTTGTGGAATGAGAGCTGTTACCCATTTTTACAGTCAAGAGCAGTGGAATGTGGTGAGCACAATGCTTTCATTGAAAAGCTTCTTTTTTTCACTCTCACCCATAATTACTTTCTTTTTGATGGCAAGTACTTCCTCCAGCTCAGGAGTACAGCGATGGGAAGCCCTTGTGCCCCCACATATGCTAATATATTCCTGGGCTGGTGGGGGGAACCCTTATTTTTGGAGGTGAGGACATGTGGCGGAATTCATATATAAGCCTCTGGACCAGACATATTGAAGACATCTTGGTGTTTTGGTCTGGCCCAGAAGCTGAATTTTGCCGCTTCATGGAAAGTATTAATGTTAATGGTATTGAGTTGAGATTTACGTCAGATTGTCAAATTTGTAGCATTAATTTTTTGGACTTGACCATTGCCAAAAAACAATATGGCAGCATCAGTACATGCACATATCGAAAACTCACGGCTACCAATAACTTGATTAGATGGAAAAGTCACCATCCAGTCTCCCTTATGAAGGGAATACCCAAGGGGCAGTTTCTCCGCATTAGGAGAAACTGCTCAGATGATGGTACCAACAGTAGATAGGCCTCTGATCTCCATCAAAGATTTAGAGCCAGGGGATACCCATGTGATGTATTAAATCATTCATTAAAGGAGGTTTTATCTACTGATAGACACTCTCTTCTCGAGAAAAATCTGCCCGTGCAGGAAAAAGAAAAAAATCTGGTGAGGATGATTGGCACCTTTGAAGGGCATACGGATAAGGTGTACCAAATCTTTAGAAAGCACTGGGTAATCCTTCTAGCAGATCCAAACTTGAATGATTTTGTTGCGCCAAAACCTATCATTAGATATAGAAGGGGAAGATCTATTGGGACCGGCTAGTTCATAGACTATATCAGAGACCTAGAAGGTTGGGATCTTGGTTGCAAAGAAATCCTGTGAGTTTTTTTAGATGTGGAAATTGCACTAGGTGTGGGGTCATGTCTCAATGTAAGACCTTCTCTAGTGCAGTAGGTGGTAGGACCTATTGGATTAGGGACTTTGGTAACTGTAAATCTATTGGGTTAGTGTTCAAGGCTACGTGCACCTGCCCATTGGACTATGTTGGAAAAGCTATAAGAGAACTGAGGGTGATGGCGGGTGAACACCTTAATGATATAAAAAACAAAAGGGATCCACTGATTGCTCGCCACATGAGTGAAATACCGTACAGACCAAAAGTTTGGACACACCTTCTCATTCAAAGATTTCTCTGTATTTTCATGACTATGAAAATTGTAGAATCACACTGAAGGCATCAAAACTATGAATTAACACATGTGGAATTATACATTACACTTTACAAAAAAGTGTGAAACAACTGAAAATACGTCTTATATTCTAGGTTCTAGAAAGCAGCCACCTTTTGCTTTGATTACTGCTTTGCACGCAGAAAAGGTGAACGGATGGACTCTACATGCCTAGTTCCCACCGTGAAGCATGGAGGAGGTGGTGTGATGGTGTGGGGGTGCTTTGCTGTGACACTGTTGGGGAGGAAGGCCTCAGAACAGCGCGATGTGATCTCCCTGCGCGATGCTTCCCTGTGCCCCTGGTACACCGCAATCATGTTTGATCGCGGTGTGCCAGGGGTTAATGTGCCGGGAGCGGTCCGTGACCACTCCTGGCACATAGTGCCGGGTATCAGCTGTGATAATCAGCTGACACCCGGCCGCGATCGGCCGCGCTCCCCCCTAGATCGCGTCCGATCGCTGCAACATACTATCCCGTCCATGGTCAGATTGTCCCGGGTTTTAAGGACGGGATAGTACGTTGGATGGCAGAAAGGGGTTAAGTCCGCCTATTACTGCCTGCCGGTTATGCTTTCTTCATCATGGCATCCGGGATTTGATGGCATCTGGCATCTGTCATATCTTTTTTAATGTATAGGCCTGACGGTCACAGCGGGGAAATGCGTCGGTGCGTAAACTATGCACGATAAGTGATTTCTAAAGTGGATTTCTGTTTTTGCTGTTATCAATGCATTGTTTTTATTTGGCTTGTAATCTTTAAGCCAGTCTTATTTTTGTTGTATGGTGCCACTTGTTGAACATGTTAGTGCATGGTAAAATATTTGGTCAAGATCCTATGCATGCCATATGATTGATAGTGGCAATAGCAAAAAGCCACATTTATAAAGTAATGACCATTTTTGGGGCACATTAGTGTGAGATGATTCTAGTAGTTACTAATGGTGCCCCTTGTTACTTATGTGTATGCATGTTGTTATTATTTATTTTGTTCAACAAAATACCTGCTAGTGTTTTCCTTTTCTTCTGCTTTCTTCATTTCTGCCCTTTCAATTTATTGTTTTCTCACCTTTTTATTTAGGGTGAGATAGGGAGAGAGTGATAGCCCTCATTAAGTGGGGGCGCCAAAATCGTTTCTTTTTAGGGTGCCAACCTCCACAGCATGGAAGGTGCTAAATAGGTCTATCGCAGAGTTTTGTTTTGTAGGGCTTTTTGGTCTAGTCATTGGAGTATTTTCCTATTTTGCTCATTGGGACTGGTGATTTTTAAGCATTGATTTTAAAAAGTATTTTTAAGGGAATACAGTACAGTATATGTTGGCAAGGCTTGTTAAAGGGTCAATGTTGGCTTGTAGGATTGCTGCTTCTAATAGATATGAACAAACAAACGGGAGGGCACCACTAACAATATTATAAGAAGGGATTCACCAAAGGCATAAGAAGAAACCACTGATTGGAAAGAGAAAAAAGTATGCCTCAGAGAATGGGAACACCCATATACAAAAATATATCTCTATTCATGAGTATCAAACATGTGTGAACAAGGACACAATAACATTTAAAAACATTTAAAAACGAGAATGATATAATCCAGACATGCTATAAAATAATAGCAATGTCACCCCACAACTAGTCCCACACAGCATAAATAGCAAAAACCAAAGCACTGTGAGTAATGGCAGATAGAAAATATACACAATGGAGCAGTATATAATTATAGTAAATGCAAACGATACCTAGTAGTTCCCAGCACCATATGAAATAGCAATAAATAATATCTAAGAAGAGAACTTGATACTTATAAGTGCTTTGAAGAATATAAGCTCCTCTGAGGTGCAGCAAAAAGATGTATCAGCTCCTGTAAAGAATATAAAGAAAAAAGAAGCCAAAAACTACAGTTATGTGCATTGAGTCCCATTGGGGCTATGGGAAAAAAGGGGAGAAGAGAGGGGAATGAAACCCCACGCGTATCACCTACGCCAAAAGGTGGCTTCTTCAGGGGAGGTGATGCCTAATAGATGGCACTTAGTTCTAGTTGTTCTTCCGCATTTCGCTGTTAACACCACTTCACCTGACATTTGACATGTTAAGGGTTGTTTGGAAAATAGCCGTGAAGCAGTATTAGTGTTAGTGACTTTTATGCACCTCATCACTTGGTGACCCCACTTTATATTATGTAGTTGGCCATTTCGAAGCTGAGTTTCTGGGATTTCTAAGCTCTTCCTATTTTCATACCGCTCACAGCTAATCATGTAATAGCTCGCAGTGAAGTAATTTCCTGTTCCACAGGTGGCATCGTATTACAGTACCAATTTTGAATTTATTGAGTTCTTTATTACGAGCCATTCTTTCACAAATGTTTGTAATGAGACTGCATGGCTTGGTGAAGGATTTTATAGACTTGTAGTAATTTGACGAAAGGAAAAATCTGAATTTGTATATACTGCATAACAGGGTTCACAAACTTTGCTGGGTTGGTACTTTATATATATTGGTATATGCAAATGTCACTTCATTGGTTAGTATTTTCTTTGTGCTATACTCTGTGCTTCATTTAATTGATTATATGTAACCAATTGATTGCTCTGAGATTTCTGTGCAATATGAACTTTGTTCTATACAACCCAAACCGTGGCCCTCTCTTTTTTGTCTGTGAGGTTTTCCACCAGTATATTCTATTTGTTTGTTTTTAGTCAACTGTTTTGATGGTCCTGTACATCAAAGAAAATACCTATTTTGTAATGATATAGTGTTTAGCATCAAGTTTTTTTCGGACATAAAATGTAAATAAAGCTAACTGCACAACTTCTAATTACCATGAAGACAGCATTGAGGAAGTATGGGAAATTTAAGGTTTTTTTCTTTAATGGCCCATGCTGACATCCATGGATCTCATTCAGATCTTTGATCGCAATGCACGAACTGGCCACAGGTCTCCCGACCCAAGTGTGACAGCCTCGTAGAATTACACGAAGCTGTATACAGTCTCTCTTTTTAACTGATCAACAATTGACTTGCCATAGAGCTACATGTGGTCCATAATGTTTCTCCATGTGCCTCTTATATTCAATTGGATGCTTCTAGAGGATAATATCTAGATATATAAAGCCTCTATTGCTCTGTATTCAGTAGCCATATGATTTCCATGCATGCCTGTTCCTGCAGGAGACCTCAATCTATAGTGCATGTGTAAGATGCCAAAGCAAGGTAGTCATGGGTAACCTTCGGTCCCCACTCGCTCAGTCATCCTACAGACAAGGATTGTCCCAGTCCTTGTGTGCTGCTGTGTATGTGGTGCTTTCCCCTTACTTATGGCCTGTAGGCCTCTTCTGACTCCAGGAATCCTTCTTCTGAAACCAGGGCAGCAATCAATCATAGGGACACAATGTTTATAAAAACCAAACTTTTACTTTGAGAATGGCAGTCTGTACAGTATTTACAGTATTTACAGGCAGGTAAAAAGGATAAGGACCAACGGGTTGTCATTAGAATTGAGTGAAACAGGTCGGTCAGATTCAAAAGTTGCCGACTTTTGCCAAAGTCAGGTTTCATTGGCCGATACCCAACCATAGCGGGAAGTCGGCCATGCGGTCGTCGACCCGAGCACCCAAGTCGGTTTTCCCATAATGCTTGCAGGTGCCTTTTTTCAGCCAATGAGCAAGGACGCACACTGTGGGCAACGAGATGACATGGGCAGCATCCACCACCATCTTAGAGAAGGGCATTGCAGAGATTGCCTTGCTTTGGGGGGGTGTCATAGTTTCTATAAAAGCCCTGTTTATCAGTGGGGAGAGAGTTAGGGCTGGAAAGAGAAGTTCTTCTGTGCTTGTGCTGATGGCAATTGTGCTGTACAGTTAGTGTGCAGTAACAGGGGAGGATTTTCTTGTGTGCAGCAGCGCTGGTTATTAGGCTGCCTGATAGCTGTATTGCTGTGTTTACACTGCTGTGCAGGCTGCTTTTTACACAGCACTAATACTTTGATTCTTTTTTCTGCACACTTACAGACCGTTCATTTTTTCACACACCATAAAGAGCTGTACGCTTACTCACACACTACCATGTACCGGCTGTAATCACGGACAATTACATGCTGACTATCTGTGTGTGACTCCGGAAATATATACGGAGATTGAAATTTTCCCCTACACCGTAAACAGCTGCATGCTTCTGATACAGTACCGTATATCTGCTCTTTGTATTACTGTGAAATCCATACTGAGTGAGCGTCTGTGTGTGACTCCGGAAATATATACGTAGATTGCAATTTTCCCCTACACCGTATACAGCAGTATGCTTCTGATACAGTACCGTATATCTGCTCTTTGTATTACGGTCAAATCCATACTGAGTGAGCGTCTGTGTGTGACTCCAGAAATATATACGGAGTTTGCAATTTTAGCCTACACTGTATACAGCTGTCCGATTCTGATACAGTACTGTATATCTGCTCTTTGTATTACGGTCAAATAGATACTGAGTGAGCGTCTGTGTGTGACTCCGGAAATATATACGGAGATTTAAATTTTCCCCTACTCCATATCCAGCTGTATGCTCCTCATTCAGTACCATATATCTGCTGGTATTTTTGGTACATTTTCCCAAACATGAGGAAGTATGGTGGAAGAGGCCGCGGATGTGAGCGGGGGGGCCAGCTGGGAATGATTGTGGTGGTGGTGGTGCATCTGTTGGTAGTGCCAAAAGCACAATAGCACCTAAGGCAGGAGGTGTTGAGCCTGCGTCATCGTCTGGCTCCAGAAGGCCTGGAAGGCTCCCTTTTCTGGGAGTAGGTAAAATGCTTTAAAAGCCGGAGCATCAGGAGCAGGTTTTGGCTTACATTGCCGAATCAGCCTCCAGCTCTATCGCCTCCTCTTCTGAAGTTTCAAAAACTGCAAGCACTGAGTCGTCAGTGCAGGCTCCTGGTCAGGAACAACACCTTTCCTTGCGTCCTTCACCCAAAACAAAAGTGAAGGATGCGGCAGGCCACACTTCAGATTACTCCATGGAGTTCTTTTCACATACCATGTCAGGGTTATTAAGTCAAATCCTGAATTCCCCAGTCCAAGATGAATATGACATGGAGTGCACTGATGCACAGCCACTGCTATCTGATTCTGCTTGTACATTCACCCAGAGCACTACATTGCCCTCGCAGTCTACTGAGCCAGAATCTGACCCTCATGAAACTCAGGTGGCCCTTCCCGCATACTCTAACACCTTACACGGTGACACAGAGAAAGGTGCAGATGAAATTGAAGAGGAGGTGATAGATGACCCAGTTGTTGACCCAGATTGGCATCCATTGGGGTAAGAGGGTGCCGCAGGCAATAGCTCAGAAGAGGAGGAGGATCCGCGGCAGGAATCGACATCGCAGCTGCGGTTATCTGGCAGGCCCATAGCAGTCCAAAAACGTGTTAAAAAAACAAAAAGAATTGCAGAACAGCTTGGCCAGACGGTCAAATTAGCACAGCGTACAAGCCCTGAAAATTTATCTCTTAGTAGGAAGAGTGCAGTGTGGCAATTTTTTGACCAAAATCCTATTGACATGGCAAAGGTTATCTGTAAGAAGTGTGGAAGGACCTTTAGCCGAGGGAAAAATCTCCAAAAATGTAATACCAGTTGCATGTTTAGACATTTAAACACCATGCACTTGCAAGCGTGGATGGACTACAAAACCTCACTGGCTTTGAACGCCTACATTGCCAAACTGATCTCATTAGAGATGATGCCCTTCCGTTTGGTTGAAAGTGCAGTGTTCCGAGAGCTCATGGCCTACGCTGTCCCACACTATGACCTACCCAGTCGGCACTTCTTTTCTAAAAAATCCATCCCTGCCCTCCACCTGCATGTGAAAGACCGCATTGTCCATTCATTCAAACAATCTGTGAGTGGAAAGGTGCACCTCACAACAGATGCATGGGCCAGTAGACATTTTCAGTGCCATTACGTGTCCACCACTGCGCATTGGGTTAATGTGGTGGATGCAGGGTCCACAGGGGACAGCAGCGGTGGGACAGTGCTGCCTAGCCAATGGTATAGGCAACAGTTGGTTGTAGGCGTTCGTCCTCCTCCTCCTCCAGAAGCAAAAGCTCGTCGACAGAGTGCAGTCGCATGAGCCCTCCATCCGCAGCTGCCAGTGTTGCACACGAGGTGTCCCACTATCGAACAGCTACTGGTAAGCATCAGCAGGCTGTTTTAAAGATGATGTCTTTGGGCAACAACAGACACACCCCGGAGGTACTGATCGACTACTTGCAGCGAGAAACTGAGTCATGGCTGGGCAGTCTACATTTTGAGCCAGGCAAGGTAGTCAGTGATAACGGCCGTAACTGTGTGGCGGCCATAGCCCTGGCAAAACTCAGACACATACTTTGCCTGGCTCACACCTTGAACCATAATTATCTGGAGTTACCAGCTCTGCTCTATAAGGTGCGAAGACTGTGCTCGCGAAGACTGTGCTCGCACATCCGTCGCTTGCCTGTAGACTCCAGTCGTATGCAGAGGCTGCAGCGATCGCTCCACCTCCCCAAGCACCGCCTAATCACGGATGTTGCAACAAGGTGAAACTCCACCATGCACATGGTTGAGAGGCTGTGCGAACAGAGGCAGGCTGTAATGCATTTGTGGGAGAATCCACGGGCAGACAGTTTGAGGGCGGACATGGAGTTGTCGGTTGTGCAGTGTTCAAAGCTGAAAAACCTCTGTAAAGTCCTTCAGTGTTTGAGGAATACACACGGCTGGTAAGCGCAGACGACGTCATCATAAGCATGAGCATCCCACTTAGCCGTCTGCTCATGCAAACTTTGACTCACATTAAGGATCAGGCGTCTGCAGCGGAGGAGGAGGAGGAGGGAAGCCTTCATGACAGTCAGCCATTGTCTGCTCAGGAACTGTCCTGGACGAGGTGGAGGAAAAAGAGGAAGAGGATGAGGATGAGGGGATGATTATTTTGGGAAGGATGATGCTTCTCAGGGGCAAGAGAAAATGTTGGCTTGCCAAAGTCAGGTACAGGGTTTGTGCGTGAATGGATTGATGTGGATTTGGCAGAAAGTGCTCCTCCACCCACCACTGGCAGTGCATCATTGACACCTGGAACATTGGCCCACATGTGTGATTATGTCTTGCGGATCTAAAAAGGTACCCCCACATTGCCAAAATTATGACGGATGATGACTACTGGTTGGCCAGCATCCTCGATGCACGCTATAAAGGAAAATTACAGAACATCGTGCGACAGGAGAACCTAGAGCTAATATTGGCGAACAAACAAGCAACTCAGGTAACCCGTTTGTTAGAGGCATTCCCAGCACACAGCAGCGGTTCAGGTTCTACCACGAGCCGTACTGGGCCAAATGGAAGAGGTGTTCGTGGTGCACACAGCCGAAGTGGCATTGGAGACAGGGGTTTCATGACCATGTTGTGGACTGATTTCTCGAGTACAGCTCACACGAGGGATAATACTGAATTGATTGCAACAGACAGGAGACAGCAGTTGTCAACTATGGTTCAAAATTACCTCTCCTCCCCTATCGATGTTCTCCCTCACAGTTCATTCCCCTTTGACTACTGGGCCTGTAAACTGGACACCTGGCCTCAATTGGCACAATATGCCTTACAGGAGCTCCTTGCCCTGCTGGTAGTGTGCTATCAAAAAGAGTCTTCAGTGCTGCTGGATCAATTCTGACAGAAAGAAGGACCCTGCTGTCGACCCAAAATGTAGGTAATCTCAACTTTATTAAAATGAACCATGCCTGGGTTTCAAAGGATTTTGCACCCCCTTCCCCTGATGACACATAGGTTGCCAGCAAAATGGCTCGCTTTGTCCTCCTCTGCCTCTGACTTCTCCAATTCCTCCATTTGCAGCTGCTGGACATCCAGCCTACACCTCAACATATGCCAGTTTTTCCACCTCCCTAACTGGGCTGTCCCCCCAGGTCGGCTTTAGCACTTGGCGCACTCGGGAAAGTGCCCGGTCCCTGAGCAGGTGGGGGGGCCCACTCGCCATCAGAGACACCGGCGTACTATGAGGGGCCCTGTGCCAGTTCCCGGCGCCCACGAGTGTGCCCCCCCTGCTTGCTCAGGGCCCCAGCACTTGCAATACTTACCTCTTCCTGCTTCACTGCTGTGACGTCTTCCGCATTTCCTGACAGTGACATTCAGATCAGAGAGCGCGATGATGTCACGTCTGTGTGCCCTCTGCCTGAACAGTCACAGTGCAGAGAGCTGGAAGATGGCGATGCTGAGGAGTCCAGAGTAGAGCAGTTCCCAGCGAGGAGAGGTATTTCATTTTTTTTAATGGTTGGAGCAATATATGGGGAGCATTATACACTGGAGAATTATATATGGGGCCCATCATGCACTTGAGCATCATAGATAGGGCCCATTATACACTGGAGCATCATCCATGGGGCACATCATATACTGGAGCATCATATGGGGCCCATTATATATGGCGCATCATATGGGGCACATTATATATGGAGCATCACATGGAGACCATTATATATATGGAGCATTATATATGGGGACGATAATATTTGGAGCATTATATGGGGCTCATCACACACTGAAGCATCATATATGGGGCCCTCATATACTAGAGCATCATATGGGTTTCATTATTTATGAGGCATCATATAGGGCCCTTTATATATGCAGCATCATATGGAGCACATATGGGGCCTATTCTGTATGGAGCATTATATGGAGCCCATTCTGTATGGAGCAATATATGGGGCTCATTATTCTGTATAGAGCAATATATGGGGCTCATTATTCTGTATGGCGCACTATGTGGTGCCCATAATACTGTATGGAGGACTATACTGTCCGTTTTTTGAGCTATTGTAGAATTTAAAATATATATCACTCATGTAATGTAAGAAGTGAAGTATTTAGCATTGTACTATACCTATATTTCTTCCGTATAGGAGCGTCATGAATTGTGGTATGTGTTAAAGGGGCCCACTGAGACTCTTTGGCCCGGGGCCCACAAAAACCTGGAGCCAGCCCTGCCCCCCCACAACTTTAGCCAAATAACCCCCAGTTTTCAATGTGTTACTATTATTATTAAGTAAATTAAGGTTGACAAGCTTAAGTCATAAGAATTGATGTCGTTGGCATTGAAATGGGCACTGTAGTTGCGTTTACTGTCCTCCACTCCCTGCCAACTTTCATTCCCCATTGACTTGCATTGGGGTCGAATTTTCGACTCTGACCCGACCTTTTCCGTTAGTCGGCCAACTTCGTTCGACTCGACTTTTGAGAAAGTCGGGTTTCATGAAACCCAACTCGACCCTAAAAAAGGCAAAGTCGCTCATCTCTAGTTGTCATCTTTCCCACAGATACCAGATACAACTAGCCATAGTTCTTGGGATAGGTGGCATATCCTCTTCTCTGGCTTTCCTAGCAGTCGCGGATCTTTCTCACCTCTAGCAGTATATCTGGATTGCAATACTTTCGGTCCCATGTGGTCTGAGTCCATCTTTTTCTTTAGCTTCACAAGCAGAATGTGTCCCTGGCCCCCAATGTCCATCTTGAGGTTGCCCTTGGCCATTTGATGGAATCAAACGAAAGTGTATTTGTGGCAATCCACTGCCCGGAATAATAAGCTCACGTTGTCCCTAGCAGCCAAAAGTCCTGCTTTGCACTAACTACTGCCCTTGCATTGAATAACTTGTCAGTTCCTGCATCTTTCACTAACACTCAGTTTCCCCTCCCACCTTGGCTGGCTGCTTCAGTTAACTTTGTCCCAGCTAACTGCAGCCTCAGGGGCTATTATACCTTTACCATATACTAATGTAAAAAATAAAACATTTAACCCTTGAGTGTCAGGGAGTAATCCATTAGCTCCCACCACTGTTACACATGAGCCACATGTGATCCATTAATGTCATTTTGCGTGGCCCCCATCATTAAGATAAGCTTTTCTGAGTCTGTTCGCTGTATTTTCCATGCAAGGTAAAAAGGTGTTGCATAAGTGAGATCTTGCATGAATAAGTATTAATGATGTTCTTTATAGGCATATCTTGCATCCTCATATAGTGGCTAAATGAGGGTCTGTAGATTTTTATGTGGTAAGTCAGAAATAAGCAATAGAGTTAAAGAGATGAACTTGCATGAGCATGAGTTCAAGAGTAGGAATAAAAATTGGGTAAACGTGGATTTATTCTGCGCTGCTGAATAACTGAAAATCCGGGCGTATTAAATGAAATGTGGTTTTATTCAACGCGTTTCAAAGTACTAAGACTTCTTCATCAGGAAATACCACAAATGTCAAATACCACAAATGTCATTTGTGGCATTTCCTGATGAAGAAGTGTTAGTACTTTGAAACGCGTTGAAGTAATATAATACAACTGGATTTTCAGTCATTCAGCAGCACAGAATAAATCCACGTTTACCCAATTTTATTCCTATGGTGGTCATCAGTGGACCTGTGTATCTGCTGCAGGGAATACTCCTATAAGCTTAATTTTAGCCCCCATCTAGTGAGTACATTTCAATTGTATTCAACCATTTGTGACTCGGATAAGACCCTATTTGCGCTATTTTCTCCAACAGCACCTCTTGAGTTCAAGTGTAGACAGTCCTATTAACTCACTGAACTTACTGTTCTCAGTTTTCCATTTCTACATTTTCCTCAGAATCTGGTCCATTCTATCATCTGTTCCCACACTTTTCATGCACTCAGTGACACTTTGCATCTGTACAGATCTTGGCTCATAACTGGTTCATGCAACTTTACTTGAATTTTCCTACTTATTATAATGATGACTGGATCATACAATAGAAGTACTTTTTACTTTTTGTGTCACCCTTATTCACTTACAGATTGTAAGCTAAGAGCAGGGCCCTCACTCTTGGTACATGTTGAATTATGTGTATCCCTGTAATGTCTTTATTGTCTGTACATTTCCTCTCTCAGGGCAGACATTGACAGCTTGGGGCCCTGTGCAAGAAATGCCCCCCTTCTTTTATGGCGACAAAGCTATAATATATATATACTGTAAACATACAGCCACACACACATACATGCATGTATGTTACATAGCCTCCCTTATTATGTACTGTATATTGCTGCTGCCTCTTATTGCACAGTGCTCTCTCTTGTTATATACAGCACCGTCTCTTACATATCAGATTTTATAGAGCCCTGTTTTTATTACATACTGTCCTCTCTTGTTAGATATATAATACAATGACGGCTGATGGAGCATGGCAAAGGTTCTTTTCTAATGGAGTAACTGATGGACCGGTCGTCTGGTCACCGACTACTCCATCAGTAGTCATTTTATATCTAACAAGAAAGGGCACTGTGAATAACAAAAATAACAAGAACACACTATGTAAGAGACAGTGCTGTACATAACAGCAGAAGAAGCTATATAATAAGGGACGGCACCATATAAAACTAGAGAGGATTGTACCTAATAAAGAACAGTGTTATACATAATAAAATAGGAAACTATGTTTCTAAGGATGGCATTATACATAATAAGTGAGTACACTATATACTAAGGGACTGTACTATACATAATAAGTGAGTGCACTATATACTAGGCACTGTGCTATACATAAGTGAGTACACTATATACTAAGTGACTGTGCTGTACTGTACATAAGTGAGTACACTATATATTAAGGGACTGCTTTACATAATAAGTGAGTACACTATATACTAAGGGATTGTGCTATACATAATAAAAGAGGAAACTATGCAGCAAAGAACGGTGTTATACATAATAAGTGATTACACTATATACTAAGGGACTGTGCTATACATGATAAGTGAGTACACTATATGTGCTTGTAAGGAAAAGGTTGTCGCGTCGCCATTTTGTATAGGGCCTGTACCAGCCTCCATTTTGTCAGTTCACACAGCCACAGACTTTTAGCTACACAGGGCCTATTAGCATATCCAGTACGGCCAGCTTTGATGTCCACTATGAATCAATAGGCCTTTACATGCTAATTGGTTTAGGCCAGGGTCTGAATAAGATGGCCAGTCGTATGGTAAATAGCTCAAGCTCAAGCCATTGTTTCCTGCTCCATATGAATTGCAGGCCAGTTAATATGCGTGCTTCAAAGCAAATGGGGAAGGGCCTAGCAGGTTTAAAAGATGTAGCCAGGAAGAGGCTGGTCTCTCATTCCATTTTCACACACAGAAGCACCAGGGACAGACTTGCCAAATGGAGCTGCAGCACATGCATTGGGGGCTGTCCAGCAACTGAAGACTTTCACCTGGGGAACGCAGAGCTCCATTCCTCCCCATGACCATACAACCCGGTAATATTGATCTATAGCTTATACCTTTAAGCCTTGTACATTATTGTTGTATTCTTACTCTGACTGCAAATCCATTGTAATTACGTGGTATAGCTTTACTGTATATTTCTGTAATTATCTAGTGTGCCCTTAAGGCAAATTAAACCATAAAATTAATCTTGGGCTGATGCTTTTACTCTGATCACGAATCTTAGAATACCCAGTGGGTAACAGGACACCTTCCCCGGCGGCCATTTGCTCTAGGTGCAGTTCTCTTACTGACCTGAGAGACAAAGGGGGGTGCCGGAGAGCTGTACCTGTGGAGTTACGTCCCATTGGTGACGTGGGAGGAAAGGGATCGTCCGTCACATTTGGTAGCGGCGGTGGTATCAGAAGCTGTGATACCCGGGTTACCGTGTGGCGGCCGGCTGAGTTCCTCACAAATTGGTGGCAGCAGTGGGATCAGAGTAATAGTGTGCGTGGGACCCCTACTCCCAGACACTAGAGACTACCAGCAGTACTTTCCTGTTGGGGTCTTAAGGTCAGCCCAGCACTAGACGGTCAGAGTGTAAATATAACAAGTTGTGTGCAAGGTCAGGGTTGCAGCTGTGTTTCAGTAACCAAAGGTTCCCAAGATGGCGGAAGGCACCAGGAGTAGGGCAAAGGGGGAGGCCAATGCTGTGGCCTATGAGGGGTTCGATACCGATGAGGGGGAGCTCAGCCAGGGCTCCCCAAGGAGCCCGACCCCCGTGCTCAGTCTCACAGTGGACTGTCCAGTCGCTGCCCGTCCCAGCCTGTCCAGATCGGAGGCAATTTTCCAAGCGGCTATGGCACAGCTCGAGGCTGGTAATGACGCCGCCTATGACAGACTCCTGGTGGCGGCAGAGAAAGCAGCAGAGCGGGAGCAAGCAGCGGCAGAGAGAGCAGAGAAAGCAGCAGAGCGTGAGCATACAGAACGTCGTGAAGCTGCGGAGCGGGAGCAAGCAGCGGCAGAGAGAGCAGCGGAGCGTGAGCATACAGAACGCCGTGAAGCTGCAGAGCGCCGGCACAGACTGGAGATGGCTCAGCACGGGCCCCCACTGGACGCACCAGGCCCACCGGAGACAAGGGCTTCCAAGGTCCGGGCGGAGGACTTTCCCTTGCTTGAAAAGGATGGAGACCTGGATTCCTTTTTGCTGGCTTTTGAGAGGACATGCCTCCAACATCATCTGGCCCCGGATCAGTGGGCAAGGTACCTGACCCCCCGTTTGAGGGGTAAGTCTCTGGAAGTTTTGGGGGACTTACCTGCCGGGGAGGAGCAGGACTACAACAGCATCAAGCGGGCCCTGATCCAGCACTACAACCTCACCCCGGAGTCGTACCGCAGGAAGTTCGACTGCAGCGGGGTTCAAAGGACACCTGGACCGACCACATGCGGGCCCTGCTGAGAGCTGCGGAGCACTGGACCTCGGGTCTAGAGCTCACTACCCGCCAGGAGGTCCAGGAACTGTTTGTCGTGGAGCAATTCTTGTGGAACTGCCCAGAGGACCTCCAGCAGTTCCTCCGTGACCGGAAACCAAAGGGGGCTTCTGCTACAGCCGCCCTGGCAGACGAGTATGCCAACAACAGGGCGCCGGAGCCAAAGAAGCCTGCCAGCAGCACCTGGAGAGGGGTAAGCCCAATCCTGCCCCAGCCCCATATCCAGCCCACAGAGTGCAAGGGGTGTACCCCCGGCTACCCTCTCCAGGCCAGGAACAGAACCCAGATGTTGTCATAATTGCAACCAGCCAGGACACTTTAAGGCTGCGTGTCCCCAGCGCCAGAAGGCCCCATCCCTGTCCCAGAAACCGACCACTGTTTTGTGTGTGGGAGAGGGTGGTGGGAGGTCCCTAGACAATTACCAACCCGTCACCATCGGCCGCTCAGCGGTCATGGGACTGCGGGACACAGGCGCTGAACGAACCCTGGTACGCCCTGAGGTGGTGTCCCCTCAAGACTTGGTACCTGGGAAAACCCTTTCCGTCTCCGGAATTGGAGGCGTTGAACCGGCGCTGCCCGTTGCCAAGGTGTATTTGGATTGGGGCGCCGGGAGGGGGATGCGGGAGGTGGGAGTAACGCCAAATATTCCTGCAAATGTGTTGCTTGGGACCGATTTGGGGCGGCTAGTGTCCCAGTATGTGGCCACTGAACCCCCAAGTCCGGCTCCCAAGAATGTCATGACTCTACTGTGAATGCTAATGTTAATGTATTGAATGTGCCTCCAACAGTGGAGGAGGGAGTGAAACCTGATGGTAAGCCATGCACTGACACTACACACACAGGGTTCACAGTGAGGACAGGTGAGGAGGCTGTATGGGAGAGCTCAGAGGTGGAGGGAGGGGCTGCTATGGGCAGTGTAGGGCCCCTAAGTGAATCCAGCCTGCTGAGTCTAGGGCCCCTGCAGGAAGAGGAACAGGCCATGGGGGGAGGGGGCGTCCCGGAGAGGAGCCACCAGGTAGGACCCCAGGTCAAGAGTTCCCCACATCCGGGATGTCAGGAAGTCAGGGAAGTCTGCCTGACCCGGCGACTTGGTCAGAGAAGGAGGGAAAGCAGGCGCTACCCGTGGTCTCAGCGGTCGTGGCCGCTCTTACCAGGAGTGGGAGGCTGAAGCCCAAGGAGCCTCGCGGAGGTCCGACGGTTTCCCCCTCTCTGACCAAGTGGCTGCCGAGTCAGACAGTAGCCAGGAGACAGATCCCGGGGAACTGACAGAGGACAGGGCAGTTTCATCAATTCTTGCCATATCTAGTCAGGGATTTCAGGCAGCGTTGGAAGCTGACCCTAGCCTGAAGACTCTCAAGGAACAGGCGGCACAGCCTCCCCTGGAGTCCGACCGCGAGCGAGTGGTCTGGGACCAGGGACGGCTGTACCGGGTAACGGTCCAGCAGGGTTCACCGGAGGCGTGGCCCAGGGACCGACAGTTAGTGGTTGCCCCATCCGTTCAGGGCGGAATTGTTGCGGATCGCACACGAGATTCCAATGGCCGGACACTTAGGGATCACTAAAACCAGGGCCAGGCTAGCTCAGCATTTCTACTGGCCTGGAATGAGGACCGAGGTGATAGCCTACTGCCGTTCGTGTGACCCCTGTCAGAGGGTGGGGAAGGCAGGGCCGCGCCCCAAAGCCCCACTGGTAACTCTGCCCATCATCGAAGAGCCTTTCTCGAGGGTGGCTGTGGATCTCATTGGACCTCTGTCCACTCCCAGCTGCTCCGGGAAATGCTTCATACTAACGGTAGTGGACTATGCCACCCGGTACCGGAGGCGGTAGCTTTGTCGTCCATTCGGGCCGACAAAGTGGCCACTGCCTTACTGGAGATTTTCTCCAGAGTGGGGTTTCCCAAGGAAATGCTCACCGACAGAGGGACCCAGTTCATGTCGCAGCTGATGGAGTCTCTCTGTAAGCAGGTACAGGTGCAACATCTGGTGGCCAGCCCGTATCACCCACAGACCAATGGCTTGTGTGAGCGGTTCAATGGCACCTTAAAGCAGATGCTGAAGATGTTGGTCGACTCCCACGGGAGAGACTGGGAGCGGTATCTCCCACACCTGCTGTTTGCCTACCGGGAGGTTCCACAGGCCTCAACGGGGTTCTCCCCCTTTGAGCTCCTGTACGGGCGACGTGTACGGGGCCCCTTGCTCTGGTGAAGGAAGCATGGGAAGGGGATTTAGCCACCCCTGGAGTGTCGGTCATTGAGTATGTCGTGCGCTTCCGGGACCGAATGATGGCCTTGACGCGGCTGGTGCATGACAATATGGCCCAAGCTCAGGCTGACCAGAAGCGATGGTACGACCAGAATGCTTGTGAGCGGACCTACCAGGTGGGTCAAAAGGTGTGGGTACTGGTCCCCGTACCCCAAAACAAGCTTCAGGCAGCCTGGGAGGGTCCATACCTGTGCACGAGCAGCTCAACGCCGTCACCTACCTGGTCACCCTGGACCACGCCCGTGGTAGGAGGAAGGCCTTCCATGTGAACATGATGAAGGCCCACCATGAGCGGGAGGCTTATGCTCACCCAGTGTGCAACCTTCCAGAGGAAGGAGAGGACAGAGAGTCAGAAATCCTCGTGGATCTACCACCCTAGCCAAAGAGAGGGTGCGGTAGGGCGCACGGGAGAACACAGGAATGTGATACCCCCTAGCGCCCTCAAAAGCAGGGAGGTGTAAGGAAAAGGTTGTCGCCATTTTGTATAGGGCCTGTACCAGCCTCCATTTTGTCAGTTCACACAGCCACAGACTTTTAGCTACACAGGGCCTATTAGCATTGCCAGTACGGCCAGCTTTGATGTCCACTATGAATCAATAGGCCTTTACATGCTAATTGGTTTAGGCCAGGGTCTGAATAAGATGGCCAGTCGTATGGTAAATAGCTCAAGCTCAAGCCATTGTTTCCTGCTCCATATGAATTGCAGGCCAGTTAATATGCGTGCTTCAAAGCAAATGGGGAAGGGCCTAGCAGGTTTAAAAGCTGTAGCCAGGAAGAGGCTGGTCTCTCATTCCATTTTCACACACAGAAGCACAGGGACAGACTTGCCAAATGGAGCTGCAGCACATGCATTGGGGCTGTCCAGCAACTGAAGACTTTCACCTGGGGAACGCAGAGCTCCATGCCTCCCCATGACCATACAACCCGTAATATTGATCTAACTTACTTTAGCTTGTACATATTGTTGATCTACTTTACTGCAAATCCATTGTAATTACGTGGTATAGCTTTACTGTATATTTCTGTAATTATCTAGTGTGCCCTTAAGGCAAATTAAACCATAAAATTAATCTTGGGCTGATGCTTTTACTCTGATCACGAATCTTAGAATACCCAGTGGGTAACAGGACACCTTCCCCGGCGGCCATTTGCTCTAGGTGCAGTTCTCTTACTGACCTGAGAGACAAAGGGGGGCGCCGGAGAGCTGTACCTGTGGAGTTACGTCCCATTGGTGACGTGGGAGGAAAGGGATCGTCCGTCACATTTGGTAGCGGCGGTGGTATCAGAAGCTGTGATACCCGGGCTACCGTGTGGCGGCCGGCTGAGTTCCTCACAGTGCTATACATAATAAGTGAGTACACTATATACTAGGAGACTGTGCTATACATAATAAAATAGGAAACTATGTAACAAAGGACGGTGTTATACATAATAAGTGATTACACTATACTAAGGGACTGTGCTATACATACGGTAAGTGAGTACACTATATATTAAGGGACTGTTCTATACAAAATAAGGCTACATCCCTGTTTCCGTGTGCAGTGTTGGTGTGCTGCCCGCTTTTACAGATGCATTGAGCATTCTGATTCTCAAAATCGGATCACAGCAGAACATTCGCTGACCCATGATTTTCAGGAATGTGTAAATGGACCTATAATATTCTATGAGTCCGTGTGCCTTACAATAAAAGAATCTGGAAGCACACAGATATTTCACACAAATATGAGAATGTAGAATAAGAGATTTTACAAAAAATTTCATCATTCCAAGTCACACAGTTCCGATACAGAGTAATATCTACCTCTGACATCTCGTCTGATGAGAGCCACTTCCTCCTGTTTCTTTTCCATCTGGTCAGACCTTCATGTCAACATCTCGCAGCAATGACTCGCCTTGTCACGATGATCTTCGCAGCCCTGAAAATAACAAGGTCACCTGCACATACATGTGTCTCCCCCCCCGAATACAGATATGTACTCCAACATTAAAAATATAAAGTGATAACAGCACTGTGCCCCCATCTATATATGTAAAACTCAAAATCTGCAGTAGCCCGCTCTATACAAATCCACAGTTCTCACTCGACAGGAGCAGAATACTGCGCATGTTAAATCTCGCTTGCGTCCCCCGTCATGAGATTGGGCCTCGGAGTTAGGCCCTATACATATAATGGAGAAATGTGAAGGTGAAAGTAAAAGTGCTGAGAGGGAAGCAATAGTTGTGACTTACAGGGATGGATTATAGCGACGGTGACAAAGAGTCTCCGCTTGGTCATGCGAAGAATGCCTCATAGTAATATTGTCATTATTGCTTACTATACAGGGAGCTTTCATCAATGAAGCTGCTGAGGTAAAGTGAAAGCTGAGCCCTGATTGGTTGCTATGGGCAACTAGACAAGTCTGCCTGTGAGGCGATTTTCATTACTGAGATGTGAGCTCCTTCAGGTCATAGTAATACTGTGTGAGGGCTGCTCTGTATTTACTATTCATCCTATTACATCTCTTATCAGTGTCAGGTGAATGCTAAAGGATCGTAATACTAAGGACCATTTTTTAAAATGCCGCCCAAAAAATTACCATCTATTGGGCAAGTTTTTCCAAAAGCTGAGAAAACAAAATTGTGTCAAAGAGCTGAGACAAGTGAACAACATGACTCGCGGCTTGAAAAGAAACAAATGAGACAGGCTAAATGTAAGGCAGCTGAGACATCAGAGCAATGGGAATGTCGTCTTCACAAGAATCGGATAAGGCAGGCTGAAGCAAGGAATATGGAAACATCTGAACAAAAGGATGAACGTTGTGAAAATGACCGCATACGACATATGCAACGTGTGCAAAGATGTAGGCAGGCTGATTTGAGATTGGAAGCATTTCACTACAACCCAATTCAAGACTATACGTCACATCAGAAAGTCATAATTGGCAAAATGGACATAATATGCAAACATTGTCAAGCAAAGAAGTTTAACTTGGAATCGCCTGGAATGTGCTGCTCAAATGGCAAAGTCAGTTTGCCACCTTTAGATCTACCTCCTGAACCACTTATTTCATACATGTCAGGAACAACTCCCGAGTCCAAGCATTTTCTGCAAAATATTAGGAGACACAATTCATCTTTCCAAATGACATCCTTTGGTACGACAGCTGTACTCCAGGAAGCAGGATTTATGCCAACTTTTAAAGTCCAGGGCCAAATATATCACAAAATCGGTTCAATGCATCCTGTAGCAAATGAAGATCCAAATACTTAAGACAAATAAAGAGATTGTGTTGAATTTGCAAAGATTTTTCCATCCGCACAATCAGTTAGTAAACCTTTTCAAAATAGCCTTAGAAAGAATGCCAAGTGATGAATATCAAGTTGTAATAAGAGCAGACAAGAAACCGGTTGGCGAGCATGAAAGGCGATTTATTTCTCCCACTGTTCACGAAGTAGCTATTGTAATGGTTGGACAGCACTTTCAAAGCCGAGATATAATTATTCAGCGATGAAGCGACAATCTTCAACGTATTGCAGAAACACATAGATCATATGATGCTCTGCAATATTCGATAATATTTTGGAATGGCCAAGATGGCTATCACTTTAATCTAACACAGACTGATCCCAAGACTGCTAGGCCAACCAATAAAAAATATATCAGCTATGGACTTTTATGCCTACCAAATAATGATCAGACATCGGTCTTCTAACCACATTTTACAATGTAGGCAACTTTTTCATTAATTTATAGTTGATATGTATGCCAAGGTGGAAAGTGAGCATCTTTTGTACATTCGATTGAACCAACAAAAACTTAGAGTGGATGAATACATTCATTTAAGGGATGTTTTTGCTAATGATGGCATCGTGGCTGACATTGGGTGTATGTTTATTTTAACGACTACATTTACTGGAAGTCCCAGGCATATGCATGAGTATGCTCAGGACGCCATGACATATGTTCGGAAATATAGTCATCCTGATTTGCTTATTACAGCTACATGTAATTCAACTTGGCCAGAGTTAAGAGAAGAGCTTCTGAATGGTCAGGGCCCCTCTGATCGACATGATTTAACAGCAAGGGTTTTTAAACAAAAACTGATCAAGCTCATGGATGTAATTACAAAGTGTTACATTTTTGGCGAAAAACAGTGTTGGATGTACTCAATTGGCAAAAAAGAGGTCTTCCACATGCTCATTTACTGATATGGCTAAAGGATAAGATACGCCCTGATCAAATTGACAGTGTTATTTCTGCTGAACTTCCAAATCCAGAAGAGGACCCGGTACTTTTTGAAACTATTTTTTAAAAATATCATCCATGCCCATGTGGGCCACTTAACCCAAGATCACCATGTATGAAGGAAGGAAAGTGTACTAAAAAGTATCCTCGCAACTTGATTGTAGAAACACAAACAGGAGATGATGGTTATCCTCTTTACAGAAGACGTAAACCTGAACAGGAAGGATATATTGCAACAATGAGATTAAAAAGGGTTAAACAAAGCACAGATATTGAAATAGATAATCGATGGAATGCACCTTACTCTCCACTGCTTCCAAAAATGTTTGATGTGCACATTAACATATTGTAACTCTGTTAAGTGAATTAAATACATTTGCAAACATGTTAACAAGGGCAGTGATATGGCAGTTTTCTAGATAGAGAATCCAAAATGTACATCTGATGAGATTATGCTGTATCAGATGGGAAGGTACATAAGTAGTAATGAAGCCATGTGGAGATTACTAAATTTTCCTATACATGAAAGACTTCCGACTGTAGTTCATATCAGTGTCCATCTTGAAAATGGACAACGAGTTTATTTTACTCCCAACAATGCAGAGGAAAGAGCTGCTACACGAACCAATACAACATTGACAGCCTTCTTTCTCCTATGTCAAGCAGATCCATTTGCAAAGACTTATATTCAGATGTTCCAAAATATTATACATGGAAAAAAAATTGAGAAAAGTATTTTGCAAGAGGAAACAAGGTGCAAAGGTCCCAGGATGGGACGGAAGTTCCAGTGATGCTCTTGGACGTGTGTATACAGTGCATCCAAACAACGCAGAGTGTTACTACCTCCGATTACTGCTTCACACTGTCCGTGGGCGAATTTCTTTCACAGATTTGAAAATACTTGATGGAGAGCTGTGTCAAACTTACAGGGAAGCATGCCAAAAGCATGGTTTGATTGAAGACAATCAACACTGGGACATGACTTTGCAGGAAGCATCTCTCACTTGCTTTCCACCTCAAATAAGAGACCTGTTCGCTATAATAATTACAATCTGCACACCTTGCAATCCCTGTGCGCTTTGGGACAAATACAAAGAATATCTTAGTGAAGATATTCTTAGGCCGGGGACACACACAACGTCTAAAAAATCGGACCGTTTTAGTCGGACGATTATCGCACAAAAGTTTCATGAACATTGATCCGTCTGTCATCCGATTGTACTGCGATGATGCGATTTAGTCGCATCTGAGCGTACGTTTCACATCCGATTGACATCCGACTTGCGAGATTTTTTCGGTGGCTAGCAAAACTGACATATAATGGGTCCCAGCTAATCACTTCCTCTCCTGTCAGCCAGGAGAGGAGCTCATTCATTCGTGGGCTTACAGCTGAGCTGCCAGCGTTAGCTACGCTGCTTGCTGTAAACCAGTTAACCCTTTGCGAAGGATTACAGCGTTGGACCTGACAAAGCGCCGGATAGGTAAGAATAATGTTGTTTTATTTTTTTTTTATTACTGGAGAACAAGGGAATCGAAGGAATACCAGTACAATAAAAGATGGTCAAAAACTGTGTGTTTATTTAATTAAAATGATTTTTAATTAATGTGTGCGTGTTTTTTTTAATTTCATACCATAGGATTAATAATTGAGAGTTGTCTAATTGACAACTCTCAATTATTAACCTGGCTTAAATTGACCTTCCAATAGCAAGGTGGCTTTAACCCATTATTAACCCATTAGCCACCGCTACAGGGCAATGGGAATAGATGGGATAAGTGCCAGAAAGGGCGCATCTAATTATAGATTTGCCTTTTCTGGGGTGGCTGGGGGCAGATGTTAGTAGCCAGGGGGGACACAAAATAAATGCACCCTCCCTAGGCTATTATTATCTGCCCCCCCTCGGTGGCTTTGCCTGTCTGGTGGAGAAAATGGCACGGGAGCCCACGCATTTTTTTCAACGAATTTACACCTTTAATTAACCCCTACATGTATGAAATTTTGCAGACATACACTCATGTAATTGTTAGTGAAAACCATATATCAAACTACATGAAATGACATGGGTAACTGTTAGTGTTGAGCGATACGATACTGCAAATATCGGATATCGGCCGATATTAGCTCTATCGGCCTTTCGATAATTCGTTTCGATATTTTCGTCTTATCGAATACCGGAATCGGATTTGTCACTGTCACTGTGAGTGTCCGTCGGTCGGGTCTGTCAGGAGTCAGCGGCACTTACCTGGCAGAAGATCTCCGGCGGTCACGTCCTGGACTGCTTGATGGCCGCCATTATCTTCTCCCTGGCGGTCACATGCAGTTTTTCGCGATAACTGCAGTGACTGCAGGGTAATCCCGGCCGTAAACCAGTCCGATGACGTCACCGCCGGGGAAGCAGGTAATCAGCTGTGCTGCGCCGGGATGACAGGCTCTGCCTGTCATTCTGATGTAGCAGAGCTGGATCGTCGTGGGACACTCGTTACTATGGACTGCGTCGGTGAGGTGGTATACTTTTTTTTTTTTTTCATTTTTTTACAGGAGATCGATGGCGTCGCAGGATGAGACTGTAATAAAAGTAATGAAAACTGTGTTTTGTTTTTTTTAATTAAATTAAAAAACTTTTTTATGAACATTCACCCGTCCGGGTACATCAACAAGTTAACTATTTACATACAGGGACCCTGTCCGGGTTATTAATAATTCTTTGGCAGGGGTGTTCCAGGTACCACCTGGTACTCTTCTGATGCTTGCCAAACATCCGAGGCACCAAGGACCACCAGGACCTGATGACGTCGTGTGGCCTGTACAGTCAAGTCGTGACCCACTATCTGGGTCTGTGTGGCCACCTCTTTCATCTCCCTCCGGGTCTGGAACCCTATGTCCCGGACTGAACGAACCCCAGGGGGCCTAACAGGCGCCGGGTACGGGCCAGCTATACTTATCATGTCCATAGCTGGGGCTGCTGAGGAGACCACTGAGGGAGGCTGGGGAGATTTACGGCATGGGGTGGGCACTTTTGCAGAGGCCTGGATGTGGGAGGCTGAAGGCTCCGAGGGTCTCACAGGTTCCTGACACTCGGGGAGTAGGGGTCGCACCTGGTAACATTTAGGGCGTACCATCCATTGTAACCCCAGTGTCGGGTGTAAGTCACCAAGTCTCCTGGCAACAGGTCCCTCCCCGGGTGTCCTTCTGGGAGGTGAGCCTCCACGTCCCGCCGGTTCACAAAAACTTCTAAATAAAGTCCAGGCTCCTGGATGAAGCCCCAACCACCTTTCAATTTAAAGCTCCGTACTGCACCCTTACGCCGCGGCTCCCACAGGGTTCCTTTATCTTTTCTCATCGGTCCTTCTCTGCCGGTCCTTCTCCAGCTGACGTTGGCGAAGCTTTTGGGATTCTCGCTGCTCCCTTTGTCGCTCTGCTTCCCGCTCCCAACGTCTCCACTCTTCCTCCTGACGCCGGTTGTAATTCTCCTCCACCAGCTGCTCCATGTCTCCACCATCAAATGCCAGCTTACAGTGTCCGGTTTGCGGCAGCTCTCCTGGCGCCCCCCAGTCCTGGCGGCGCTCACCTGCGGAGGAAGCAGCCGGCTCTGGAACAGATGACAGTCGGGGCTCCGGTACAGGCAGGTAGACCTCTGGTGCCTGCGCGGCCTCCTCCATGAGGACGGGTGTCGCTTCTTCTGTCTCAGCGACGGGGGCAGACAGCGGGATCTGGGGTGCTGCCGGTGCAGAGTTTTTTGCAGGAAAGGGTGCCTCCACTGTGACAACGTCAACCGGATCACATTGCAAGGGCTCCTCTACTAGAACGGGTGCCTCACCTTCCGGTACAGACACTTCAGGTAAGAGGGATTGGCGCCGCTCCAAGTTTATTTTTAGGGCACGCCAGCTGGCTTCCATCCTGGCGACCTCCTCCCGGTGCCGGGCCAGGCCTCTTAGGGTATCCTCCGCTTCTTGCAGCGTAGGAGGGTTTCCAGGCCGGGTGCCCAACGGTGGTTCCGTGGCGATCGGGTCGCTTCCGTGGGGGGAGAGCTCTGAGTCTGACTGCTCCATCCCTTCACACTTCTGCTCGTGTCCATTAGCCATCTCTGCCAAGTCACATGTGTCATTAGCATCAGGAGAGGGCCCCTCTTTTGTAGGGAGGCGGGACCTTCGCGTTAGTTTCCGCACACTGAGGAGGATGAGGAGGCGGAACTGAAGAGCTGTGGGGCACGATCTTACATTGCAGTACCATTTAGAGCCATCGTTTTCGCGTCACTGAGTGAGTGTACACTCACGAAGAGCACGCCCTTCTTCTTCACCAGTGCCTCGTCGTGATGCAGATATGGCTGAAAAATGGCAAATACATTCTCTGATGATTTTAGCAATTCTCAAGCACAAAACCAGTTCAATTCAGGCACACAGGACTCGCTTATAGCGAGCTACAGAATCCTGTTTGTGACGCCCAAGTTGAGTCGCACAGAGCCAGAGGTTTTGGGGGTACTCGGCACCGAGCCCGTCGACTTCTATGGGGTATGTCACGGCTTTACCCGGCAATTGAATCAGAGTCTATTTTACTATGTAGAAGTGTATAAACTATAAATATATGTATATATATATGTCACAATGACATGTATATATATATATATATTAGTATTCTATGTGTGTATATTTTGTGTTTACAACGAAAGAAAGGGTTTTTTTTGTTGCGATATTTTGTTCCCATAGACTTACATGGGACTTCCGGTATCGTAATCGGATATCGACGATATTTAGTGATATCGGCGATACCATTTCGATACGATATTTTTAGATATTGAGCAGTATCGCTCAACACTAGTAACTGTATGTAAACCATGTGTCATTTCATGTCGGGTCTGTAGTTTCACAAAAGCCGGCAATTGAATTTGCGGCTATAATACTATGTAGAAGTGTATGAACTATAAATATATATATATATATGTCACAATAACATGTATATATATATATATGTGTATTCTATGTGTATATATCTATTCTTTCTATTCTTTATTAAACCTGTCAGTATGATTTTACAGTATAGCCGGGGATGAATTGCCGGCTTTTCTAAAGGACACCGGTGCGATTTAATTGCAAGTCACACGTGCGGTCCGTTTGTAATCTGATTTTTCATCGCACCCATAGACTTGCATTGGCGATTGTCGACCTACAATCGGTGACAATCGCAGCATGCTGCGATTTCACTTGCACATATAAAACGGATGACAAAAAATCGGATGAAGGGAGCTGCTGCATAGATTAACATTGGTCCGACTGCAATGCGATATTTCATCGCTTTGCAGTCGTCCGATTTTGTCGCCAGTCTGACCCCGGCCTTAGAGTGCAAAGGAGAGTTAATCCAGACTTAGACTTAAATTTCACTGCTGACATATTCAACAAAGCCCTCTTGATGTTAGAAGAAAGGTACATATCTATCAATAGCAAAACACTAATACAATTAGGTTTACCAGCTGCAATCGACCAGACTTTGATCTCATGAACAGAGATATTCTACAAGAAAAAAGCTATGATTTAGAAAAATGTAAAGAATTTGTCACATTAAATAAGCCTTTTTTGGTTGATGACCAAAAATCAGCCTATATGGCAATTATGGCTCAGATTTCCAGTGGAAATGGGGGACTATTTTCCCTAGATGCATCAGGAGTTACTGGTAAAACATTTTTAATTAATTTGTTGCTTGCAGAAATTCGCTCAAACAATGACATTGCCTCGGCTGTTGCATCGTCTGGGATTGCGGCTACTCTTTTAGATGGAGGGCGCACGGCTCTTTCAGCACTAGGATTGCCCATTAATCTAACACTGTCAGAAACTCCTGTCTGTAATATCACTAAGGGCTCTGGGAAAGCTAAGGTATTACAAACTTACAAAGTAATTGTTTTGGATGAATGTACCATGGCGCACAAGAAAGCGGTTGAGGCCCTTGATAGCACCTTGAAAGATCTGCGGGGAACTGATCATTTAATGGGGAATTGTTGTAATTTTTGCAGGTAACTTCTGCCAGACATTGCCTGTTCTTAAGGGAGCAAAAGCGGATGAGCTGAATGCCTATCTAAAATCTTCTTATCTGTAGATACATGTTCAGAAGCAACTCTTACTACTAATATGCGGGTTCATTTGATGGGAAATACAATTGTCGACAAATTTACACACCAGCTGCTATGCCTTGAAAATGACAGGTTCCCTACTGATTCCACTATTGGTCTCTTTTCCTTTCCGGAAGTTTTTTGTCAAATGACATCTTCGATAATGGAACTTATTGACCAAGTTTTCCCTGATATTTGTAACAATTTTATCAACCATCAGTGAGTTTGTGAACGTGCAATCCTAGCGCCTAAAAATGATATTGTCAGCTCCATAACTCTACTAATTCAGGGAAGGCTGCCTGGTCTAGCGAATACATACATGTCCTTTGATTCAGTCATGGAGAGTGAACAAGCCGTAATGTATCCATTGGAGTTCCTGAATTCTTTGGAGCCTCCTGGAATGCCACCTCATAAGCTCACTTTAAAAATAGGAGCCACAATAATTTAGCTTCGGAACCTTGACCCACCAAAAATGTGTAACGGCACAAGATTGTGCATTAAGAGTCTCATGCCCAATGTTATTGAAGCCACTATTCTTATGTGAAACTCTAAAGGTACTGCCACACTAAACAATCCCGCTAGCGATAGCGATAAAGACGCATACTAATGCGATCGCTAGCGGGATTGTTTCTATATCGCTAAGTGCGGCTTAACTTAGCGATATAGTTAACGACGCTATCGCGGTTAGCGATCTTCTTAACGACTTTAGCGGTACAAAAGTACCGCTAAATCGCTAAGAAAAGGTGCCACACTAGCGATATATACTTACCTGCGGGGCGCCGACGATCTAAATAGGGTCCGGAACGATGTCAGCGACGAGCGAGATCACAGCAGGATCTCAGCAGGGAGCTCGTCGCTGACAGATGCCGCACACAACAACATCGCTAATGGGATATCTAAATAGTGACGTTTTTTAGCGATCCCGTTAGCGATGTTGTTTAGTGTGGCATACCCTTAAGGGAACAAATGTTTTCATTCCTTTGTTACCAAGCGACATGCCCTTTAGGCCTCTGCATTTCCCAATCCAACTTGCATTTGCTATGACTAAAAACAAAGCATAAGGTCAATTACTTAAAGTAGCCGGCATTAATTTGGAGAGCCCGTGTTTTTCACATGGACAGTTGTACGTTGCTTGCTCTAGAGTGGGTAACCCCAAAAATCTTTTCATATATGCACCTGAAGTTGTTTAACTGTAAACCAATTTTACTCTTTTGTCCATGAACTACTTATAGATTACAATGGAGGGAGGCGAAAGGTGGCACTATGTTGTTAATTGGGTGTAAATGTTTTATATGTTTGTGTAAGGTGCATAAATTTTCATTTTTGATAAAAAAATAGTTCAAAAATAGTTGTAATAGTTTATACTACATAATATGTATTGAATATGTAAAATCAATAAAAATGTTGAAAAAAAAAAAGTTGTTGTTCGCATCAATGTTACGACAGATTAGTAAAATGTCAAAATAATAAAAATTTAAAGTGGAAAAAAAAATTTACTGTAGCACTCTGACAATGTCAATTTCAGGGAGACACTGAAAATTTTACTTTAGCTACCATAACCAACAATTTAACATATTTTCCACAAGTGAAGCCGCGGGTATTCTACTAGTTAAATATAATCTCTGACTCCAAATAATATAAATTATTCAGTCTGTTATACTCCCCAATTAACTGTAAGACTGTGTACAAACGGATAATATGCAAGGTTTTACAGTTCAAGCAAAGTGAATGAGATCCCTGAAGTCTCATGCACACGTTGCTTATTTTTTACTTGTAGATTTGCAGCAGATTAATATCTGCATTATGTCAATTCTTGCAGCATATTTCACCCGTACTAATGGGGAAAAATACGTAACAAAAGCATGTAAAAAATGTGTAACAAAAATAAATGTATTTAATGCAACTTTCTTCCTGCCAACACATTAGGACATGCAGCAGATTTTTCCCCTGCAAGTCCCCATCATTCACTATAAGTATTTAATAGCATAATGAATTTGGGGTGGGAGAAGATGCCATCAGATACTGAGCATCTTCTGCCACCTCCCTATTCTTTACAAGTCTCTGAACAGGGTTGGCGTTAGGGGCAAGCAGACTAAACACCTGCTTAGGGCCCCTGCTCCTCCAGGGGCCTCCAGGTAGTGGTGTCGCTAATAGTGGCACACTGCGCTGCCGCTATGGAGCCTGTGAGTAAGATGGCCCTGGCGCCTCCCCCTTCCCCCACATCGTGATAAAGTTAAAAGCAGTGATTGAAGAGAGAGTGTCAGATGATGCTCCCTCTCCCATTACTCCCCCTCTGCCTCTGACTCAACATGTGCGCAAAATGGAGTGGATGAGATGCTCTGCAGAAGCTAGAACAGCGAGGGAAAGAGGAAGTATTGTGTGTTTGTGTGTGTGTGTTGATGTGGAGGGCTGCATTACACTGTGTGTGTGGGGTTGCAGTATACTCTGAAGGGGCTTCATTATACTCTGAGGAGCTAGCAGTATACTGTGGGGGGGCTGCATTATGCTCTATGGGGGGCTGAATTATGCTCTATGAGGGGGCTGCATTATACTCTATGAGGGGGCTGCATTATACTCTATGAGGGGGATACATTATACTCTATAAGTGGGCTACGTTATACTGTGTGTAGGGCTGCATAATACTATGAGGGGGCTGCATTATGCTCTATGAGGGGATTCATTATGCTCTATGAGGGGGCTACATTATACTGGTTGGAGCTGCATTATACTCTATGATGGGGCTACATTATACTGTATGAGGAGCTACATTATATTCTATGAGGGGACTGCATTATACTGTGTATGGGGCTGCATTATACTCTCTCATGGGGCTGCATTATACTTTAAGATGGGCTGCATTATACTCTGAGGGGGGGCTGCATTATACTCTATCAAGAACCATGGTCAGTGCATTATACTATATGTACTATATGGGACCTGCACTGTATCGAGGACTATCTGTTCCCATTATTCTTCCTCAGATGAAGTAAAGAGGCTGGGAAACAAGTGCTGAATGACTTCAATATTGTCGATCATGCTAGTTTAACGACCTGAACCCATCGCATGTAAATACGTTTGGGGCTCCACTTTAAACTTTTGCCCAGTGCCCCATTTTGTCTAAAACTGGCTCTGTCCCTGACAGCATCTTCTCCAACCTATCAGTTCATTATAAAGTGTCCTATGCACCTTATCGCCTCCTCTCCCACTCCCCAATAAATTTTAAGACCCTTATAGCATCACAATGAATTGTGAGATTGAAAGAATGCTAACAGGTCTCCCTCCACCACCCAATTTTACATCCAAATCTAATGTACTCTTTCCCTGTTTGTAAGTCCAGTATAAGTCCCCCTTCTCCAAACCCAATCTCCCACATCCTTATTGTCCTCCCCGCATCCAATTATTGTCCTCTCCCCAACTCCATCACTGCCCTCCCCACCACCCCCATCATTGCCCTCCCCCACCTCCATCTTTACCTTCTCCATCACCACAGTCATTGTTCTCCCCATCACCACCATCATTACCCTCTCCACATCCATCATTGCCCTCTTCACAACTTCCATCACTGCCTTCCCCACCACCCCATCATTGCCCTCTCCACCACCACCCTCATTGTTCTCCCCACCACCTCCATCATTGCCCTCTCCACCACCTCAATCATTGTTCTCCCCCACCATTTCCATCATTGTTCTCCCCAACCTTCTCCATCAATGCCATCTCTATAACTACCTACATCTTAGCTCTTCCTCGACACCTCCATCACTTTTCTCCCCACCACTTCCATCATTGTCTTTTCCACCAGCTCCTTAATTGTTCTCCCCACCACCTCCATCATTGCCCTCACCACCACCTCATCATTGTTATCCCCACCACCTCAACATTGCCCTCTCCACCACCTCCATATATACATGCACACACACACACACACCCCCACACACCTCTCCACACATTTACCCGCACCTGCAGCATCATCGTCGCCGGCAGCTTTCGCTCTGACACAGGTGTGTGCTGAATGCTGATGTCATCCAGTCATGTGGCTGTGTCAGACAGGAAGCGGAGGACATATCCCTGCAGCTCAGCTCCGTGGCCATTTTCTCCTGTGGGCAGCAGAGCTCCAGCGATAACTCCCTGCCTGCCGCACAAGAGGGCAATCTGGCCAGGGGCCCCACGGGGTGGAAGTATAAGGCCAGATTGCCCTCAGTGTTAGCCACCCTGCAGGGGCACCCCTCCACCTCCGTGCCCTGGTGCAGCTGCACCAGTTGCACATGCGGTATGTCCGCCCCTGTCTCCTCTGAATTGCAAAGTGTTGCGGAATATATTGGTTCTATAGAAATTAAATAATTATGTATTATTTTCAGATTTTCTACTTATATAAAAACAACAGAGAAAAAGACAAGCATGAATTGTCTCTTCCTTGCTGAATGGGGGTTCCCAAAATCCCAAAGTTTTAGAAGTGGCATTCCCACCATTACTATGCTCGATATACCAAAAAGGTTTCGGATTTACCCTCTTCTCGACTTTGGGATTTTCCGTTTTTGAGTTTTTATTTTTGCAACTCTCCTTCCATAGCCATACATTTTTTATGTCAATACGGGGCTTGTTTTTTGCAGGACGAGTTGTTCTTTTGAAAGTCACCATAGATGTTACCTTACAGTGTACTGGAAAATGGGAAAAAATCCAAGTGTGGTGAAATTGCAAAAAAACTGCTAATCCATAATTACTTTCTGTTTTTTTTTTGTCATGTTCACTAAATGCTAAAACTAACCTGCCATTATGATTCTCCAGGTTATTATGAGTTTGCAGATGCCAAACATGTAAAGGTTTTTTTTTATTTAAGTGGTGAAAAAAATCCAAAGTTTGGAAAAAAAAAGGTCGCCATTTTCCGAGACCCGTAGCGTCTCCATTTTTCGGGATCTGTGGCTGGGTGAGGGCTTATTTTTTGTGTGCTAAGCTGACATTCTATTCTTATAATTTTAGGTTAGATACGATGTTTTGATCGCTTGTCACTGCATTTTATTTCAATGTTGCGGCGACCAATAGAACATAATACTGGTGTTTTGATTCTTTTTTCTTATTACCCCATTTACCAATCGGATAAATTGTTTTTATATTTTGATATATTGGGCTTTTCTGAATGAGGCGATACCAAATGTGTGTATTTTTTATTATTGTTTTATTTTGAATGCTGCAAAAGACGGGTGATTTGAACGTTTATTTTTTTATATATATATTTTTTTTAAATTCTACTTTTTTACTGATTTCAATAGTCCTCTTAGGAGTCTTTAAGTTACGATCTTCTGCTTGTGCTACATATAACAGGGCTTCAGCTCTGCTATGAGTAGCCAAAAATCATCATCTCCTATGAATGCCAGCCACGGGATGGTGTTCATAGGAGATCTGCATTCACAAGTACGGTGATCTTCTGCAGCTGTCATATGCAAGAAAAGTTGCAGGCTCAGCGCCGAAGCCAGCATCAAATGCCGGGACACAATCTATGACATACCTATATGTCATAGGTCGTGAAGGGATTAAACACCAATTAAATGTTAATTATGGCCTTCAAAATTAATTCAATCTGACAGGTAGAATAGGTAGGTAGACAGGTAGAATAGGTTGTACATCCCTGCTGTACAGGTTCCATACTGGGCATGAATGTGGGCATGAATCCTAAGATACTGAAATCCCTTTCAAACATGTTATGAACCTTTGAATGGAAAAAATATGAAGCTAATGAGTATCATTTCAACCAATTTTGTTGTGTTGGCTAAAGGGCATGTGAAGTTCAGCTTTCTATCTAAGATTTTTTCATCCAGCATCATCACACAGTGGGAGGTAGGGACAAAAAAATATGCTGCTTCATCCCCATGTGCAAATGTGAAAGTTTCCATAACATATTCAGCAATGATGGGTCTATTCATGCTTTATCTCACCCAAATCCCTGAGCTGTATGACTGGGACAGCTTGGATGTTGCTCCGCAGTGTAAATAATAACAATGGTAGAATGAACACATCTGCAGCTTGTTTAGATTCTCCTTTGGGAGCCATAACTGTTGGAAATAAAACTAAAAATCACATAATGCCAGAATACTGAAGCCTGCGTGTGTCTGTTTTTGATATGTGGGTATCAACCGTATATTATGAGTAAGTTTTCAAATGACAATGCTGCAGGTGGATAGAAATTATTTCCTCTTGTTCTGAATTTATGAAGAAGAGCCTTATTTTTGTTCCATTGCAAATCCTAGTTATCTTTCAAGACTTTTTGAATACTTTGACATCATTTTAATTACCAGGCCAGTGCCTGTCCCTTCTTTTTCCACTGTGGTAGTTCGGAGGAGCCACGCCTCTGTTGAGGGGTCAGCAGCATGGTGGTCCTTTTTAAGTCCTGAGTCTGTTGGTGTTGCTGAGTCAGGGATAATTCCCTCTGTGAGCCCTTGGTGTGGCTGACATCTATTAAAAACCCTGAACCTCTGAATTTCACAGCCATTTAAAGCTCTTTTCTTGTTTTATCCTTGTGCTCCTGTTTTGCTTGTTGAATTCCTGTTGTCTGACCATGGCCTGTTTCTTGACCATTCTATGTCTTCTGATTTTGTGCCTTGACCTCTCTCACCTCAGGTTTAATCCACTGGCTAGCAGCCATTCTGTAGAAATAATCAAGTGGACCCAATTGTAACACCAAATCACAGTGCAAGGGTTAAAGCACAAAGGCTAGGGTTCCTCTAGAATATAAATCACAAAAATATATTGTCTAGTATTCAAACCACTTCCAAATACCAATGAATTCAAAAAGGAGAAAAGGGAAGCTTTTTAGCATATAAAATACAAAATTTTATTAGAGTAAAAATGCATATAATTAGGATAAAAAATCCAATGGGGACAAGAAGATGCAGCAAGAAACAGGCCAATATTAACAGGTATAAACACTGTAAAAGAGATTTCAAAAGTGCATGTATATTACATATATTGCCACATCGGCTAGTAATAGGCTAGAAATTAGCTCCTATATAGTATGTATTCATGCACATAAGAACTAGTGAAAGGAATGTGCTCTCCCACCATGCTAGCTGTCAGAAGTGTCAGCATGTGAGTACAAAGCCCATGGCAAATGCTAATAATAAATGCAACCAAAAAACAGTCTACATATTACAACATGGGGCAAATTTAAGCAGCTGAAAAAGTAAAGCTGTCAGTGGGAGGTCATACCTGGTGTGGCCTGGGCACCCCTGACGCGCGTTTCGCGTTAGCTTGTTCACAAGGGAGCTTGCATGCGAAACGCGCGTCAGGGGTGCCCAGGCCACACCAGGTATGACCTCCCACTGACAGCTTTACTTTTTCAGCTGCTTAAATTTGCCCATGTTGTAATATGTAGACTGTTTTTTGGTTGCATTTATTATTAGCATTTGCCATGGGCTTTGTACTCACATGCTGACACTTCTGACAGCTAGCATGGTGGGAGAGCACATTCCTTTCACTAGTTCTTATGTGCATGAATACATACTATATAGGAGCTAATTTCTAGCCTATTACTAGCCGATGTGGCAATATATGTAATATACATGCACTTTTGAAATCTCTTTTACAGTGTTTATACCTGTTAATATTGGCCTGTTTCTTGCTGCATCTTCTTGTCCCCATTGGATTTTTTATCCTAATTATATGCATTTTTACTCTAATAAAATTTTGTATTTTATATGCTAAAAAGCTTCCCTTTTCTCCTTTTTGAATTCCTCTAGAATATGCCAGATGGAGTGGCTAGCGCCAAGTATGTACAGCTTAGCCTTTTTGAGCCTATGGCTTCTGACAGATGTTATACTTATTTGTCAAAACTATTTAAAAGAAGCTGTTTTTGTTGTCCATAAGTACCAAACATATCATAGCTTTCATTCTCTAAGAACAGTTAAAGTCATGAAAGATGAGCTCTGGTTGGTTGTTTTGGATATATAGAACTTTTTCTTTTAATCTTTGTTGACAAATCTTCTGTCTAGACCAGGGGTCTCAAACTGCATTCCTTGAGGGATGCAAACTGTGCGTGTTTTCAAGATTTCCTCAGCATTGCACTAAGGGTATGCCACACTAAATGAGATCGCTAACGAGATCGCTAACGAGATCGCTAAAACGTCACTATTTAGCGATCTCGTTAGCGACCTCGTTGTGTGTGGCATGTAGCAACGATGTGGCCCCTGCTGTGATGTCGCTGATCGTTCACTAGCGTTCTGGACCGTTTTTTGATCGTTGGCGTCCCGCTGGTGAGCCTATATCGCTGTGTTTGCCACCTTTTGCGAACGACGAGCGACCTCCTTTGTGACGCATATGACAGCGGCGCAGGCGGGACTAGGGTTTTTAGCGTCACGGAGTGGATCGCAATATCTGTAGGTTCTCTTTTGCGTCACAGAGAGGATCGCAGAAGTTGCAAAGCAGGCTACCAGGACGCAGAGAGCAGGAGCGATGCTGGAAATTCCTATGAATCAGAAGCGCTCAGTACATGCTAATGACAGATCCTAACGACCGCCAAAGTCGTTAAAGAGATCGCTGACTGCTGATGTGTCGTTTATGAGATCTCCTGTTTGGCAGCTACTAGCGACCTAAAAGAGATCACACCAAGATCTCGTTAGCTTGCGTCGTTATTGGGATCGCTAACGAGATCGCTAAGTGTGGCAGTACCTACTAGGTGCTGGAATCATTATCTGTGCAGGTGATTAAATTATCACCTGTGCAATACAAGGAAATCCTTAAAACATGACCTGTTTGCGGCCCTTGAGGAATGCAGTTTGAGACCTCTGGTCTAGACTGTGAAACAGTCATAGCTATGTTTCCCTTGCTGTTGCAAATTCCATATTTAGACGTTTTTGTTTTTTCTATAGAAACTAATTACAGTAAGAATATATCTGTTAGATTGCAGCTCTAGTATGTGCACATAGAACCAGCTGCAAATATGACTTAAATCATGTAGGTCAAAGGGAAACTAAAAATAAAGTATTAGTAATTTGCCCTATAATTAAATGTGCATAATTGGTGGATATTATAGGAAAGAAGAGGAGGAGGAAGGGTTAATTTGTCAAGTAATAATGCCAAGATTTGAGGCAGGATTGATAATAAACCTGTAGAGCGCACTACATTAACTGTTAAATCAAACAAAGGGTTACCTTGTGTTGCCGTGAGGGGAGTAAGTGCCTCCTTAGTGTTCCATATGAGATCATCGGTGTTGGTTACTTGGATAAACTTTCAGGTTTGGAGAAATAGCAGGCGGACAGCATTGCTGCAAGTTGTGGAAGCTGTAGAAGGTTGGAGCACTGTCCTGGCCACTGACAAGCACTCATACACAAAGTACGGCTGTACCTGTGTGTAAGTTTTAAGTACTTGCAGTACCTGCATGACTTCTTCGGTCACATGACTCCAGTGGTCATGTGATGATGACGCGGTCAAGCACGTTGGACGAAAAGTACCAAAATCCAATGTGTTTTGGAAATCTGTTGGTTTTCTTCTTCTGGGGTAGTCCTTAATGCATCTATGAGAGTTTAAATACCCGTGGAGACAATATCAGTGTCAATCATTCAAAGCCAAAAAGTTCAATCTCATTGTTTAGACCTCTTGGCCTCAATGTGTCAAGTTGGAAGATCCATCAACTCTCAGCCCTTGACATCCGTTTAATAAAATCACCATTGCACCAGTGTTTCTGTATGATTTGAATGCCTATTACATCAACACCATGCAGTAACCCCCCATGTGCTTCTGCAAAGTGTTTCGAAAGGGGGTGGTCATCAAACTTTTCCTAATGTTGCAGAGATGCTTATTGATTCTTTTATTCATGGGGCGTTTTGTTCGTCCCACGTACAGTTTGTTACAAGCACCTTTTTTTTGAAATCCTGGATAGGATATTCAAGATGCCGACAATTCCATGCTCCTACAGAATCAGGAAAGTGAACCACAGAGTTCAGAAGAGTTGCATACTTTATTAAAGGCTATCAAGCTAAGCGTTTCATTTACGTCCTGTCCACTTCCTCAGGTACACAGCCAATACTAACCACATGACATTTTATAGCATAGATAACCCCTTGGGACATACAAGTACTGAAATCTGAGATTTGAAATCCTGTGTGTCCTTTAGTGATCACAGATTTTTTTTATTGATTCTTAGTGTTTTGCACATCTTGCATTTTCTGCATGAAAAAAAACTTTTAGGTCTTGTTTGAAGTACCTTACTTGTTTTTTTCTGTGCATGGAGATCTTGCACCATGGGAGAAATTATGTTCCCTAAATTGCTGGCTTTTTTAAAGATAAATCTAGGATGGTTTGATAATTAATCCCCAATAGTTTTGTCATCTTTTAGAATATACCAGTGCTTTTTGATGATATTTTTAAAATATGTACTTTTGAATTGTACTGGGTGATGATGGGAACGATCACACTATCTTTGTTGTTTGATTCATCTCTTTAGTATTAAAGAGATGCTCTGGCCTAGGGACCTGTTTTACATTGTTTTTAGTTTCTCGGAGAAGATTATGATTATAACCTTTGTTTAAAAATGTTGTTGCGAGTACATTAGCTTCCATATCAAAACTTTTAGGGTTAGAGCAATTTCTATGGGATCTCATGTATTGACTGCGTGGAACATTAATCAACCAGCTGGATAAATGACAGCTGTCCATAGAAATGTAGCTGATAGAGTCAGTCGGCTTATTGTACGTGCACGGTTTTCACGGTGTCCTTCTTCAATAAATATATATTGAGATCAATGTATTTTTTCAGAGCTGGTTGTGGAAGTAAAATATAAGTAAAACTCATTTTTATTAATATCCACTAAAAATTCCAATAGTGTTTCTTGACTACTGAACCAGATAAAAACAATACCATCAATAAACACTGTCAGAAGACCAGATTCAGGCACAGCTCACCACTGGGGTAGATGTGGAGGTCTTCCCATCTCCCCAATTGAGGTTAGCTAAGCTGGGCACGAATCTGGTCCCCATAGCAGTACCCCTATAATATCCACCAATTATGCACATTTAACTGTAGCTCAAATTATCTCCAGATATATTCCGTAAGAAAATTAATAATTTGCACAATAACAGTATTATTGTCTCTAGCATCAGGTGATGGTATCACAGCAATTTCCATCCCTATTACCAAGTAAACATTTCAACAGACATTTGACGTTTTATATTTGTGTATAGTCTGTAGTTCATTTTTGAATTTTGGATTACTGTAAAGAACAGTTTGTTTAATTGAGAAACAAACAATTTAATTAACACAAGGAATTATTTTACCTCAACTGTTTCTATAACACCCATTAAGTAAAAAAGAAAACTGTGTGGAGACTTCTTAATTTATTCTTGCCCATGATGCCGCTGTCACTGGCCAACTTGACTTGAACATCGGGAATCCGGGAACTTCTATTTTCTCTTCAATGGGAGTCTTTGAGGTGGTCCTATTCATGAGTATTTTAGGCCATCATGTAATATAAATTGTAAAAGTATGCTACAGTTTACTACTAATTGCAGGAAGATTGAGATGACAGCTACTGACTACTGATTGTTCTGCATATTTTATTTAAACCACTATTGGAAAGGTAAGAATTCAACTTTAGATCATATTCCTATCATAAAAGATCACTATGTATACATAACACCTTTTTATACAGACATTCATTGTGTATGTAATTTTCACAAAAGTATACTAAATTCTAACAATAAATACGTAATAGTCTTGCAAGTGCTGGTCCTGAAAATGATAAAGTACTGGTGTGCTAAATTAGGACAACTCCTATTTTGTAGCACCTCTCTGTAGTATAAAATCCAAGAATGTCTTGTAATGTTCCTGTAGTTTAGAAGCCTGTGTGTGACAAAGCTGTTTTTAAGACTGACCTAATTTCTTAGGAGGTTTATAGAAGGTAGCCAAGACACTAAATCAGAATGCAGGGCCCTTTGTTAACTATAATTTATATGTTCAATGTTTCATTTCAAGGTTTTATAAGAACAGTTATTTGTAATTCATAATGCACACTCAATTCAATAATTCAATGACATTTCTGGATTTACAACCACACAATATATAAAATAAAAGATGAATCTTTCTTTTCCTCAAATTACCATTTTTATGATGGAAAAATATTTAGAGTTGAGTGTCCTCAGTGATTGATACCTTTTAATGGCTAACTGAAAAGATGGTAACAAATTGCAAGCTTTCGAGACTACTCAGGTCTCTTCATCAGGCAAAGACTAATACAAAATCTGAAGAATCACATATTTATACACAACACAGCACAGAAACAATGCAATAAGATAAGACAAGTGATGTGAAGCAGAACTGTCATTATGGGAGATAGAGATGAACATAAATATTGGAACAGTTCATAGATAAGGAGTGTGAACGTTATATTGCCCTCTGATTGGGGTCTGGTTCTGTGTTGTGTGATTTTTATGATGTTCAGTCTGTGTTTAACTTATACGGTGTCAGCTTTTCCAAGTGTATACCATAAACATACACAAAAAATAATTATGGTGTTAACAGGTTCTAGACTCCAGTTAGAGCAATCTGAAGAATATTCTAAGACATATGGCTATTTTTTTCTTAAAATCTCAAAATTCCAGAGTAGAAGGTGTAAAATTATTTCATATACTATATTCTACTCAAATCTACACATGTAATATCATCAGATCAAAGCTAAAATTACCAAATCCTCTACTTACAGCAAACAGCTTCAGATAAATGAAGATCTGTAACATCTTGTGCTTTCCAATTGATAGATGACCTTAGAGGAAATTCTGAAGATGAAAAGAAAAAATTAGAAATTTTGAAAAAGCTCCAATTATGCATGATGTCCCATCTGAAAAGCATTCAATTAAGCAGCCAATAGTTTAATGCTACAATTACATAATTCTGCAATAATAAACAGATGGGCTAATCGAAGACGTAAGCTGCTCAATCTGCTTTATTGATGATGTTTCAAATCCTGGTGAACAACAATGGCTAAAGTAGCTAAGTTTATTTAGTCTGAACTCATAATTGTTTTCTTCACAGCGTCAAATTGCTTACACTAAAAAAATACGCTTTAAAATAAAATTAAGAAAATTGCCATGTACGCCTTATTGCATGGTCACAAAATAAATTCAGTGGCACATCAAGGTAATACTACAGAGACAAAATGAAGAGAAAAGCTGTTAAATTACTGTATTTTTTGGATTATAAGATGCACATTTTCTCCCAAATTTAGGAGGAAAATGGGGGTGCGTCTTATAATCCGAATGTAGTTTACCGGATGCGATGGGGCTGGGTCACAGTAGGCAGGGTCACTGCTACAGGAGGCCTGCGGTGGCAATAGGAGTGAAGTGATACCGCAGGACACCGGGCTGTGAGGAGGGGATGTCCTGATGATGCGAGCCTAGGGGCCCTAGGATTTTATAGTATGTCAGCAGTGAGTAGAGTCCCCTTCCCATAGATTTCCCTGTGATGGGCTCAGGGAAAATGCTCGCTGTAGGTGGCTCATGCGCAAATTGAGATCTCACGATCTCTGCAGCACACAAATTAAAAAAGACAAAAGTGGACTCTTTATTAGCTTATGTGGTAACAAGTTTGTTCCATAAAAGAGAAATGTTATGTTATTGATGCGAAACGTTGCCACATGGGCTAAGAAGAGTCCTCCACTTTTTCCACAATTAATCAGGGTGGTGCTTATTTTGATAAAGACACACACATATATAATTAGAGCAGACACTTATAATTACACCATGTATACTGGACAAAAGAAGTATACGCAACGTACACAGCTTCACACTATATACTGTGTTAAGGAATATAAAGTTGAACAGTGTATATACTATATAGTGCTAACAGTGTATATAGTGAATACACAGCACCACATTATATAAATATATCTGCACTATATACTATATTTACACAATTCTACATTATAATTAAGAAAGAATTATACTAAATACTATATTATGCAGCATACATCACACATATATATCATATAGAAGACACCGCGACTGCTGAATATACAGTACAGACCAAAAGTTTGGACACAACTTCTCACTTAAAGATTTTTCTGTATTTTCATGACTATGAAAATTATAAATTCACACTGAAGGCATAAAAACTATGAATTGACACATGTGGAATTATATACTTAACAAGAAAGTGTGTAACAACTGAAATTATGTCTTATATTCTAGGTTCTTCCAATTAGCCACCTTTTGCTTTGATTACTGATTTGCAAACTCTTGGCATTCTCTTGATGAGCTTTAAGAGGTAGTCACGGAAATGGTTTTCACTTCACAGGTGTGCCCTGTCAGGTTTATTAAGTGGGATTTCTTGCCTTATAAATGGGGTTGGGGACCATCAGTTGTGTTGTGCAGAAGTCTGATGGATAGACAGCTGATAGTCCTACTGAATAGACTGTTAGAATTTGTATTACGGCAAGAAAAAAGCAGCTAAGTAAAGAAAAACGAGTGGCCATCATTAGTTAAGAAATGAAGGTCAGTCAGTCCGAAAAATTGGGAAAACTTTGAAAGTGTCCCCAAGGGCAGTTGCAAAAACCATCAAGCGCTACAAAGAAACTGGCTCACATGAGGACCTCCCCAGGAAAGGAAGACCAAGAGTCACCTCTGCTTCCGAGGATAAGTTTATCCGAGTCACCAGCCTCAGAAATCACAGGTTTATAGCAGCTCAGATTAGAGACCAGGTCAATGCCACACAGAGTTCTAGCAGCAGACACATCTCTACAACAACTGTTAAGAGGAGACTTTGTGCAGCAGGCCTTCATGGTAAATAGCTGCTAGGAAACCACTGCTAAGGACAGACAACAAGCAGAAGAGACTTGTTTGGGGTAAAGAACACAAGGAATGGTCATTAGACCAGTGGAAATCTGTGATTTGGTCTGATAAGTCCAAATTTGAGATCTTTGATTCCAACCACAGTGTCTTTGTGCAAAGCAGAAAAGGTGAACGGATGGACTCTACATGCCTGGTTCCCACCGTGAAGCATGGAGGAGCAGGTGTGATGGTGTGGGGGTGCTTTGCTGGTGACACTGTTGGAGATTTATTCAAAATTGAAGGCATTCTGAACCAGCATGGCAACCACAGCATCTTGCAGCGGCATGCTATTCCATCCGGTTTGCGTTTAGCTGGACTATCATTTATTTTTCAACAGGACAATGACCCCAAACACACCTCGAGGCTGTGTAAGAGCTATTTGACCAGGAAGGAGAGTGATGGGGTGCTACGCCAGATGACCTGGCCTCCACAGTCACCAGACCTGAACCCAATCGAGATGGTTTGGGGTGAGCTGGACTGCAGAGTGAAGGCAAAAGGGCTAACAAGTGCTAAGCATCTCTGGGAGCTCCTTCAAGATTGTTGGAAGACCATTTACGGTGACTACCTCTTGAAGCTCATCAAGAGAATGCCAAGAGTGTGCAAAGCAGTCATCAAAGCAAAAGGTGGCTACTTTGAAGAACCTAGAATATAAGATATAATTTCAGTTGTTACACACTTTTATATTAAGTATATAATTCCACATGTGTTAATTCATAGTTTTGATGCCTTCAGTGTGATTTTACAATTTTCATAGTCATGAAAATAGAGAAAAATCTTTAAATGAGAAGGTGTGTCCAAACTTTTGGTCTGTACTGTATATCTCATGGAGACTACTGTATACAAATTATATAGGTGATACTGCAACTGCTGTATATATGTTATGTAGGTGAGACTGTGACTGTTGTGAATAGTCACAGTATCACTTATATAATGTACCGTATTGTTCGGACTATGAGACACACCGGACTATAAGACCCATCCCAAATTTTAAGAAGGTAAATAGGTAAAAAAATAATGAGTCAAATGGGGGTCCATCTTACAGTCCGAGTTCAGCTTACCAGGGCAGGGATCGGCACGGGTGGAGGAGTGGTCACAGGGGTCGTTCAGTGGTCCAGGCTCGTGCGGTGGCCTCCGAGTAATCCCATCCCAAGCTGGAGCAGGGGCTGTGTGCTGGGGCAGGGACTGTGTGCTGGGTCAGAGAGGCTGTGTGCTGGGGCAGAGAGGCTGTGTGCTGGGGCAGAGAGATTGTGTGCTGGGGCAGAGGAACTGTTTGCTGGGGCAGGGACTCTGTGCTGGGGCAGGGGCTCTGTGCTGGGGCAGGGAGGTTGTGATCCGATGCAGTGGATGTGCTCCGATGAAGTGGCAGCGGCTCTCTGTGCTCTATGGGTGGCTCCTGTTGTGAATACTCTGGAGGCGACTTCTGAGCTGGGGCTCCCTCCGGTGGTTGCTGAGGATAATGAACTAATTGCTAAATGACCTTCAGCTGGCTCTGAATGGTCTGATATAAGTGACCTGAACTCCCTTCAGCCTTGCCGGTAGTCAATTGTTCTTCCACGTCTTGCTTGGAGCTCAGCTTGCATTCCTGCTCTCATTCAGATAAGTGATTTGCTGTTTTTTTTTCCTCTGGTTGGATTTCTTGCTGGTTTGCTGCTTAGCAGTAGACTTCAGCCTGGTCCCCTTTTGGGGCTGGCTCTGCAATTGTGCTCAGTATGTGTTTGCACTTTTGCTCTGTTCCTATGTCACTTTTTATTTGCTGAATTGCTGTGTGTTACACCAGAGATCTGATTTAGGTGGTAGAGATCGTGTGATCTCAGGTTTTTTGTTAATCAGAAGTGTTGGTATTTTTGTTAGGGTTTTTTTAGGTTGCAGTCAGAATTCTTTCCTATACTTTTCTATCTAGACAGATTGGGCCCCAGCGTTTGCTCATTCTATTTTCTGCTGTGTTCGTATTTTCTTCTGGTCTAACCGCCATTACATGTTTGGGGGCTTCCTATTTCTTTGGGGATTCTGCTACGGGGCAGATAGTATTCATCTTTCTGCCTTTAGGCGTAGCTATCTCTCCGGCTGTGACGAGGCATCTAGGATCACCGTAGGTACACTCCACGGCTACTTCTAATGTTGTGGTTAGTTTAGGGTCCTGCAATCCAATAGTTTCCAGCCTCTCTGGTGTATTGTTTTTTTGGCTATTTTTGCAATTTCTCCTCAGCTACCGAAACACAACAGTATTACCGGCCAAACTGAAAATTATATGGTACTCAACAGAAGGGAAAAATAGTAAAAGGAAAAAGAAAAAAGGGAGTTGTCAGAAATTTTTTTTTCTCTGTTTGTTGCATTTTTCCCTCTTTTTCTCTGGGTGCTGAGGAGGATTTTTTTTTTCCTCAATGGAGTTTGCACAGATGTCTGGCTGTGTGGAGCAGCTTGCCACTGAGGTTCAGAGTATTGCTACCTATCTTGCTAGGTTGCCGGTTGTGGAACCTAGGATCCCCATACCAGATTTATTTTTGGGGGATCGGTCTTAATTTCTGAATTACAAAAATAACTGCAAGTTGTTTTTTGCCTTAAAGCCTAAGTCCTCAGGGAACGCAGCACAGCAGGTTCAAATTGTTATTTCTCTGCTGCACGGCGACCCTCAGGATTGGGCTTTTTCCCTGACACCTGGGGATCCTGTTTTGAATGATGTTGATGTATTTTTTCAGGCTCTGGGGTTATTGTACGATGAACCTAATGTCACTGATCAAGCTGAAAAGACCTTGTTGGCATTAAATCAGGGTCGTGAAGACGCTGAGCTGTACTGTCAGAAATTTCGAAAGTGGACAGTCCTGACCAAATGAAATGATGATGCTTTGGCAGCCCTTTTTCGGAAGGGTCTGTCAGAAAATGTAAAGGACGTTATGGTTCGATTCCCTGTTCCCTCTGGTCTCAATGATTCTATGTCTTTGGCTATTCAAAATGACAGACGTTTGCGTGAGCGCAGAGGTATGCGTGAGATAGTGTTGCCCTCTGAGCCCATGCAGTGTGATGGAGTGACTTCTGGGGCTCAGCGTCATGAGTTTCAAAAGCACAATGGGTTATGTTACTACTGTGGTGACACTTCTCATGCTATATCCGTCTGCCCTAAGCGGGAAGATGTTTTGCACGCTCAGTTGTCTTGGGTAGTGTTCAGACTAAATTTCTGTTGACTGTTACCCTGATTTGCTCCCTGTCCACATTTTCGGCTCAGGCTTTTGTTGATTCAGGAGCAGCTATTAACCTGATGGATTTTGACTTTGCCAAACGTTGTGGGTTTCCCATGATACCCTTGCGGAAGTCTATTCTTTTACTAGGCATTGATTCTACCCCTTTGGCGGAGAATAAACCCCAGTTTTCTGCTCAGGTGATAATGAGGGTTGAACCAGATCATCAGGAGAGTTGCAAATTTCTGGTGTTGCATAATCTGCATTACATTATTGTACTAGGTTTCCCTTGGTTACAGACTCATAATCCTGTTTTGGATTGGAAATCTGTGTCTGTGACCAGTTGGGGCTGCCAATGTGTTAATACTGTATGAAAAAATAACCGTGTGCACAACCAAGAAGGTGCCAGAGTAGGTTCCCAAACCGTATCTAATAGAAAATGAACTCGGCACTCAACTTTAGTATAGTGAGAATAAAGATTTTTATTCACAGTAGTAACACGAAACGTTTCGGTCCTATATCATGGACCTTCATCAGTCACAGATACTACTGGGAAGGGGGTTGATCCACATAGGGAAGAAAGAAAGGACACGTCTGAGAGCACTCAGACTAGCGGTGGACACCGCGTCCAATGCTATCCTATGCTAAACCTATCCTCACTACCGGACTCCTTCACAACAGGTTACTAGTGCAATAGAGGCATTG
>JARQOD010000005.1:321656925-321720027 GCA_033576555.1 Oophaga sylvatica | reverse complement strand
TTCTTCCAATTAGCCACCTTTTGCTTTGATTACTGATTTGCAAACTCTTGGCATTCTCTTGATGAGCTTTAAGAGGTAGTCACGGAAATGGTTTTCACTTCACAGGTGTGCCCTGTCAGGTTTATTAAGTGGGATTTCTTGCCTTATAAATGGGGTTGGGGACCATCAGTTGTGTTGTGCAGAAGTCTGATGGATAGACAGCTGATAGTCCTACTGAATAGACTGTTAGAATTTGTATTACGGCAAGAAAAAAGCAGCTAAGTAAAGAAAAACGAGTGGCCATCATTAGTTTAAGAAATGAAGGTCAGTCAGTCCGAAAAATTGGGAAAACTTTGAAAGTGTCCCCAAGGGCAGTTGCAAAAACCATCAAGCGCTACAAAGAAACTGGCTCACATGAGGACCTCCCCAGGAAAGGAAGACCAAGAGTCACCTCTGCTTCCGAGGATAAGTTTATCCGAGTCACCAGCCTCAGAAATCACAGGTTTATAGCAGCTCAGATTAGAGACCAGGTCAATGCCACACAGAGTTCTAGCAGCAGACACATCTCTACAACAACTGTTAAGAGGAGACTTTGTGCAGCAGGCCTTCATGGTAAAATAGCTGCTAGGAAACCACTGCTAAGGACAGACAACAAGCAGAAGAGACTTGTTTGGGGTAAAGAACACAAGGAATGGTCATTAGACCAGTGGAAATCTGTGATTTGGTCTGATAAGTCCAAATTTGAGATCTTTGATTCCAACCACAGTGTCTTTGTGCAAAGCAGAAAAGGTGAACGGATGGACTCTACATGCCTGGTTCCCACCGTGAAGCATGGAGGAGCAGGTGTGATGGTGTGGGGGTGCTTTGCTGGTGACACTGTTGGAGATTTATTCAAAATTGAAGGCATTCTGAACCAGCATGGCAACCACAGCATCTTGCAGCGGCATGCTATTCCATCCGGTTTGCGTTTAGCTGGACTATCATTTATTTTTCAACAGGACAATGACCCCAAACACACCTCGAGGCTGTGTAAGAGCTATTTGACCAGGAAGGAGAGTGATGGGGTGCTACGCCAGATGACCTGGCCTCCACAGTCACCAGACCTGAACCCAATCGAGATGGTTTGGGGTGAGCTGGACTGCAGAGTGAAGGCAAAAGGGCTAACAAGTGCTAAGCATCTCTGGGAGCTCCTTCAAGATTGTTGGAAGACCATTTACGGTGACTACCTCTTGAAGCTCATCAAGAGAATGCCAAGAGTGTGCAAAGCAGTCATCAAAGCAAAAGGTGGCTACTTTGAAGAACCTAGAATATAAGATATAATTTCAGTTGTTACACACTTTTATATTAAGTATATAATTCCACATGTGTTAATTCATAGTTTTGATGCCTTCAGTGTGATTTTACAATTTTCATAGTCATGAAAATAGAGAAAAATCTTTAAATGAGAAGGTGTGTCCAAACTTTTGGTCTGTACTGTATATCTCATGGAGACTACTGTATACAAATTATATAGGTGATACTGCAACTGCTGTATATATGTTATGTAGGTGAACTGTGACTGTTGTGAATAGTCACAGTATCACTTATATAATGTACCGTATTGTTCGGACTATGAGACACACCGGACTATAAGACCCATCCCAAATTTTAAGAAGGTAAATAGGTAAAAAAATAATGAGTCAAATGGGGGTCCATCTTACAGTCCGAGTTCAGCTTACCAGGGCAGGGATCGGCACGGGTGGAGGAGTGGTCACAGGGGTCGTTCAGTGGTCCAGGCTCGTGCGGTGGCCTCCGAGTAATCCCATCCCAAGCTGGAGCAGGGGCTGTGTGCTGGGGCAGGGACTGTGTGCTGGGTCAGAGAGGCTGTGTGCTGGGGCAGAGAGGCTGTGTGCTGGGGCAGAGAGATTGTGTGCTGGGGCAGAGGAACTGTTTGCTGGGGCAGGGACTCTGTGCTGGGGCAGGGGCTCTGTGCTGGGGCAGGGAGGTTGTGATCCGATGCAGTGGATGTGCTCCGATGAAGTGGCAGCGGCTCTCTGTGCTCTATGGGTGGCTCCTGTTGTGAATACTCTGGAGGCGACTTCTGAGCTGGGGCTCCCTCCGGTGGTTGCTGAGGATAATGAACTAATTGCTAAATGGCCTTCAGCTGGCTCTGAATGGTCTGATATAAGTGACCTGAACTCCCTTCAGCCTTGCCGGTAGTCAATTGTTCTTCCACGTCTTGCTTGGAGCTCAGCTTGCATTCCTGCTCTCATTCAGATAAGTGATTTGCTGTTTTTTTTTCCTCTGGTTGGATTTCTTGCTGGTTTGCTGCTTAGCAGTAGACTTCAGCCTGGTCCCCTTTTGGGGCTGGCTCTGCAATTGTGCTCAGTATGTGTTTGCACTTTTGCTCTGTTCCTATGTCACTTTTTATTTGCTGAATTGCTGTGTGTTACACCAGAGATCTGATTTAGGTGGTAGAGATCGTGTGATCTCAGGTTTTTTGTTAATCAGAAGTGTTGGTATTTTTGTTAGGGTTTTTTTAGGTTGCAGTCAGAATTCTTTCCTATACTTTTCTATCTAGACAGATTGGGCCCCAGCGTTTGCTCATTCTATTTTCTGCTGTGTTCGTATTTTCTTCTGGTCTAACCGCCATTACATGTTTGGGGGCTTCCTATTTCTTTGGGGATTCTGCTACGGGGCAGATAGTATTCATCTTTCTGCCTTTAGGCGTAGCTATCTCTCCGGCTGTGACGAGGCATCTAGGATCACCGTAGGTACACTCCACGGCTACTTCTAATGTTGTGGTTAGTTTAGGGTCCTGCAATCCAATAGTTTCCAGCCTCTCTGGTGTATTGTTTTTTTGGCTATTTTTGCAATTTCTCCTCAGCTACCGAAACACAACAGTATTACCGGCCAAACTGAAAATTATATGGTACTCAACAGAAGGGAAAAATAGTAAAAGGAAAAAGAAAAAAGGGAGTTGTCAGAAATTTTTTTTTCTCTGTTTGTTGCATTTTTCCCTCTTTTTCTCTGGGTGCTGAGGAGGATTTTTTTTTTCCTCAATGGAGTTTGCACAGATGTCTGGCTGTGTGGAGCAGCTTGCCACTGAGGTTCAGAGTATTGCTACCTATCTTGCTAGGTTGCCGGTTGTGGAACCTAGGCTCCCCATACCAGATTTATTTTTGGGGGATCGGTCTTAATTTCTGAATTACAAAAATAACTGCAAGTTGTTTTTTGCCTTAAAGCCTAAGTCCTCAGGGAACGCAGCACAGCAGGTTCAAATTGTTATTTCTCTGCTGCACGGCGACCCTCAGGATTGGGCTTTTTCCCTGACACCTGGGGATCCTGTTTTGAATGATGTTGATGTATTTTTTCAGGCTCTGGGGTTATTGTACGATGAACCTAATGTCACTGATCAAGCTGAAAAGACCTTGTTGGCATTAAATCAGGGTCGTGAAGACGCTGAGCTGTACTGTCAGAAATTTCGAAAGTGGACAGTCCTGACCAAATGAAATGATGATGCTTGGCAGCCCTTTTTCGGAAGGGTCTGTCAGAAAATGTAAAGGACGTTATGGTTCGATTCCCTGTTCCCTCTGGTCTCAATGATTCTATGTCTTTGGCTATTCAAAATGACAGACGTTTGCGTGAGCGCAGAGGTATGCGTGAGATAGTGTTGCCTCCTGAGCCCATGCAGTGTGATGGAGTGACTTCTGGGGCTCAGCGTCATGAGTTTCAAAAGCACAATGGGTTATGTTACTACTGTGGTGACACTTCTCATGCTATATCCGTCTGCCCTAAGCGGGAAGATGTTTTGCACGCTCAGTTGTCTTGGGTAGTGTTCAGACTAAATTTCTGTTGACTGTTACCCTGATTTGCTCCCTGTCCACATTTTCGGCTCAGGCTTTTGTTGATTCAGGAGCAGCTATTAACCTGATGGATTTTGACTTTGCCAAACGTTGTGGGTTTCCCATGATACCCTTGCGGAAGTCTATTCTTTTACTAGGCATTGATTCTACCCCTTTGGCGGAGAATAAACCCAGTTTTCTGCTCAGGTGATAATGAGGGTTGAACCAGATCATCAGGAGAGTTGCAAATTTCTGGTGTTGCATAATCTGCATTACATTATTGTACTAGGTTTCCCTTGGTTACAGACTCATAATCCTGTTTTGGATTGGAAATCTGTGTCTGTGACCAGTTGGGGCTGCCAATGTGTTAATACTGTATGAAAAAATAACCGTGTGCACAACCAAGAAGGTGCCAGAGTAGGTTCCCAAACCGTATCTAATAGAAAATGAACTCGGCACTCAACTTTAGTATAGTGAGAATAAAGATTTTTATTCACAGTAGTAACACGAAACGTTTCGGTCCTATATCATGGACCTTCATCAGTCACAGATACTACTGGGAAGGGGGTTGATCCACATAGGGAAGAAAGAAAGGACACGTCTGAGAGCACTCAGACTAGCGGTGGACACCGCGTCCAATGCTATCCTATGCTAAACCTATCCTCACTACCGGACTCCTTCACAACAGGTTACTAGTGCAATAGAGGCATTGTCCTCTTCCTCATCTCACCCCACCAACACAGGCTATATCCAGCCCTTTCTTTCTTCCCTATGTGGATCAACCCCCTTCCCAGTAGTATCTGTGACTGATGAAGGTCCATGATATAGGACCGAAACGTTTCGTGTTACTACTGTGAATAAAAATCTTTATTCTCACTATACTAAAGTTGAGTGCCGAGTTCATTTTCTAATGTGTTAATACTGTCAGACTAACTGTCTAGAACTAAATGTGAAGAAAACCAATGAGATGGTGGTGAGTTATAGAAGGAAAAAGGATGATTACTTACCGATCACTATTGCTGGCCAGGAGGTGGAGATGGTTGAGAGCTACAAATATTTGTGGGTTCACCTTGACAGCAAACTTGATTAGAGGTGTCATACAGAGAAGGTCACAAGAAGGGAATGAGCAGACTGTACTTTCTGCGGAAGCTCAGGTCGTTCAATGTGTGCAGCAAAATGCTGGAAATGTTCTACCAGTCCGTTGTAGCAAGCGCCATCTTTTTTGCTATCATTTGCTGGGGCAGTAGTGTGCGAGTAGCTGACGCTAGTAAACTCAACAAACTTATCAAAAAGGCAAGCGTGGCTGTTGGCCTCCATCTTGACTCTTTTGAGGAAGTAGTGGAGGATAGGATTCAAAAGAAGGGCAGGGCTATAATGAACAATAATACACACCCACTATTCGAGCTGTTCTTGAAGCAGAAGAGCACATTCAGCAGCCATCTAATCCTTCCAAGGTGCAAGAAGGAGATATTCAGGAAATCGTTTGTGCCAACCGCTATGGGGATGTATAACAATTGACTAAGGGTGAAAGATGACTATGACCTAGGACTGGCGCACTAATGGAAATGATTAGAGATTTGTGTACCTTTGTTTGTTACGTATTGTGGTTAGTCATGTGCAAATCGGTGTCTAGTAATTACTCTATGTAATGCTGTTTGTAATGGTTTGTTTGTAATGCTGTTGTAAAGCTGCTGTGATACCATAATTTCCCTCGGGATCAATAAAGTGTATCGTATTGTATCCTGTTTTTTCTGCCTCTCCCCAGTCTCAGGATGTCCCTGACTTTTTGACTGATTTTTCGGATGTGTTTAGTGAGAGTAAGTCTGCATCCTTACCTCCTCACAGGAGCTATGACTGCGCTATTGAGTTAGTGCCTGGTGGTAAATTTCCTTAAGGTCGCCTTTTTAATTTATCTGTACCTGAACACGATGCGATCTTATATCAAGGAGTCTTTGGAGAAGGGTCATATCAGACCATCCTCTTCACCCTTGGGCGCCGGTTTTTTCTTTGTGGCCAAAAAGGATGGTTCATTGAGGCCGTGTATTGATTATCGCCTCCTGATTAAAATCACTGTTAAATATCACTATCTATTACCCTTGATTTCTGTTCTATTTTCCAGAGTGAAAAGTGCTAGTTGGTTTACCAAGCTTGACCTCAGGGGGGCGTATAACCTTATTTGCATTAAGCATGGGGATGAATGGAAGACGGCGTTTAATACCCTAAAGGGGCATTTTGAGTACCTAGTGATGCCTTTTGGGCTTACTAATGCCCCTTCCGTCTTCCAATCCTTCATGAATGATATTTTCAGGGATTTTGTGGATAAATTTCTGATTGTTTATTTGAATGATATCTTGATTTTTTCCAACGACTGGGACTCTCATGTGAAACATGTTCGAACTGTGTTCCAGATTTTGAGAGAGAATGCACTGTATGTGAAGGGATCAAAGTGTCTTTTTGACGTACAGAAGGTCTCATTTCTGGGATTCATTTTGCCTCCGTCTGTTATTGAAATGGACCCGGTCAAGGTTCAGGCCATCTGTGATTTGGTTCAACATACTTCATTGAAGGCTCTTCAGAGATTTTTGGGTTTTACCAATTTTTATCGTAAATGTATCGGTAATTTCTCCGGTATTGTTAAACCATTGACCGATTTGACCAAAAAAGGGTTCCGATGTGGTGAATTGGCCTCCTGAGGCAGTTTCTGCGTTTCAGGAACTTAAGCAGAGATTCATGTTTCTCTGCCGTTTCAGGTGGAGGTTGATGCCTCTGAGATTGGGGCAGGTGCCGTTTTGTCCCAAAGGGATCCAGAGACCTCTAAGAGTAACCCTTGTGCATTTTTCTCTCGAAAATTTTCTTCAACTGAACGTAATTATGACATGGGTAATCGGGAGTTATTGGCCATGAAGTGGGCCTTTGAAGAGTGGAGACATTGGCTGGAAGGAGCCAAACATCAGGTGGTGGTCCTCACGGACCATAAGAACCTGGTTTATCTCGAACCAGCCAAGCGACTTAATCCTAGACAGGCCACCATAAGAACCTGGTTTATCTCGAATCAGCCAAGAGACTTAATCCTAGACAGGCCAAGTGGGCCTTGTTTTTCACACGTTTAAATTTTGTGGTTTCTTTTCTTCTGGGCACTATGAATGTTAAGGCAGATGCCCTCTCGAGGAGTTTCTCTGCGGATTCTCCTGAGTTTTCTGATCCTGCTGTTATTTTGAAAGAGGGTGTAGTTCTTTCCGCCATCTCGCCCAATTTGAGACTGGCTCTAGGGGGTGTCAGGAGGATAAACCTGAATGCTGCCCTGTTGGGAAATTGTTTGTCCCAGACTAGTGGAAGAAGAGTGTGATGTCTGAGATTCATTGTTCCACGTTGGCTGGTCATACCGGGATTTTTGGTACCAGAGACTTGGTGAGTCGGTCCTTTTGGTGGCCTACTTTGTCTCGTGATGTCAGGGACTTTGTGCAGTCCTGTGGGACTTGATCTCGTTCCAAGCCTTGCTCTCGTTCTAGTGGTTTGTTAATGCCATTACCTGTACCCAAGATGCCATGGACCCATATTTCTATGGATTTTATTTCCGACCTCCCTGTCTCTCAGAGAATGACCATTATCTGGGTAATCTGTGATAGGTTTCCAAGATGATACATCTTGTGCAATTACCTAAGTTGCCTTCCTCCTCCGAATTGGTGCCTTTGTTCTTTCAGCACGTGGTTCGGTTACATGGCATTCCGGAGAACATTGTGTCTGACAGAGGAGTCCAGTTTGTTTCCAGATTTTGGAGGACATTTTGTTCTAAACTTGGTGTTCAGTTATCTTTCTCCTCTGCATTTCACCCTCAGACCAATGGACAAACCGAGAGAACAAACCAGACCTTGGAGAGTTATTTGAGATGTTTTGTGTCTGCTGATCAAGATGACTGGGTCTCTCTTTTGCCTTTGGCTGAGTTTGCTCTTAATAATAGGGCTAGCTCTGCCACCTTGATGTCTCCATTTTTCTGCAATTCTGGGTTTCACCCTCGATTTTCTTCTGGACAGGCGGAGGCTTCTGTCTGTCCGGGGGTTGACTCTATTGTGGAGCGTATGCAGCAGATTTGGGACCAGGTAGTGGAGAGGTTGTCTTTCTCTCAAGAGAAGGCCCAGCGGTTTGCCAACCGGCTTAGGACTGATGGTCCTCGTTTTAAAGTGGGGGACTTGGTTTAGTTGTCCTCAAGAAATATCCCTATGAAGGTTGCATCTCCAAAATTTAAACCAAGGTTCATTGGACCTTATAAGATCATGGAAATTATTAATCCGGTTTCCTTCCGTTTGCTTCTTCCAGGGACATTTAAGATCCATAACGTGTTCCACAAGTCCTTATTGAAGAGGTTTTTCGAGTCAGTGGTTCCTATGATTGCGCCTCCCGACCTTGTTTTGGTTGAGGGCAATTTGGAGTATGTGGTTGAGAAAATATTGGATTCTCATTTTGCTAGACGGAAGCTCCAGTATTTGTTTAAGTGGAGAGGTTATGGTCAGGAGGACAATTCTTGGGTGTTTGCTTCGACATCCATGCTGGGAGACTGATCCGTGCCTATCATCGAGCTCATCCTGATTGGCCTGGTTGCGCAGGTGAGGGTTCGGTGACCCCTCCTCAAGTGGGGGTACTGTTTTGAATACTCTGGAGGTGACTTCTGAGCTGGGGCTCCCTCCGGTGGTTGCTGAGGGTAATGAACTAATTGCTGAATGGCCTTCAGCTGGCTCTGAATGGTCTGATATAAGTGACCTGAACTCCCTTCAGCCTTGCCGGTAGTCAATTGTTCTTCCACGTCTTGCTTGGAGCTCAGCTTGCATTCCTGCGCTCATTCAGATAAGTGATTTGCTGTTTTTTTTCCACTGGTTGGATTTTCTTGCTGGTTTGCTGCTTAGCAGTAGACTTCAGCCTGGTCCCCTTTTGGGGCCTGGCTCTGCAATTGTGCTCAGTTTGTGTTTGCACGTTTGCTCTGTTCCTACCTCACTTTTTATTTGCTGAATTGCTGTGTGTTACACCAGAGATCTGATTTAGGTGGTAGAGATCGTGTGATCTCAGGTTTTTTGTTAATCAGAAGTGTTGGTATTTTTGTCAGGGGTTTTTTGGGTTGCAGTCAGAATTCTTTCCTATACTTTTCTATCTAGCCAGATTGGGCCCCAGCGTTTGCTCATTCTATTTTCTGTCTGTGTTCGTATTTTCTTCTGGTCTAACCGCCTTTACATGTTTAGGGGGCTTCCTATTTCTTTGGGGATTCTGCTGCGAGGCAGATATTATTCATCTTTCTGCCTTTAGGTGTAGCTATCTCTCCGGCTGTGACGAGGCGTCTAGGATCACCGTAGGTACGCTCCACGGCTACTTCTAATGTTGTGGTTAGTTTAGGGTCCTGCAATCCAATAGTTTCCAGCCTCTCTGGTGTATTGCTTTTTTGGCTATTTTTGCAATCTCTCCTCAGCTACCGAAACACAACAGGCTCCGCTGGCATTTTGTCAAAGCCCAGAGGCCCCATCACATCCGTTACTGCCATGTTGCGGTGGCCTCCGGGCACATGGCCTCCGGGAAGATGGCCACCGTGCCGGGGCGGCGCATGCTCAAATTCAAATCTCGGCAAGAGAGCTCATCCCGAGATCTCGTCTCCCGAATTCTCGGGACGAGATCTGTATCTGAGCATGTGCCGCCTCCGGCCTGGAGGCCATGTTCCCGGAGGCCACCGCAACATGGCAGCAACGGATATGTGGGGGCCTCTGGGCTTTGACAGAATGCCAGCGGAGCCCCCCACAGAGCACAGTGAGCCGCTGCCACTGCCCCAGAGCACAGCCCGCCACCACTACACCACAGAGCCCCACCGCACCGCCACAGCCACAGAATTTGTATGTATACAGTTAGGTCCATATATATTTGGACAGAGACAACATTTATGAATTTTAAACAAAACAATTCAGATGCAGTTGAAGTTCAGACTTTCAGCTTTCATTTGAGGGTATCCACATTAAAATTGGATGAAGGGTTTAGGAGTTTCAGCTCCTTAACATGTGCCACCCAGTTTTTAAAGGGACCAAAAGTAATTGGACAATTGACTCCAAGGCTATTTCATGGACAGGTGTGGGCAATCCCTTAGTTATGTCATTCTTAATTAAGCAGATAAAAGGGCTGGAGTTGATTTGAGGTGTGGTGTTTGCATTTGGAAGGTTTTGCTGTGAAGGAAACATGCGGTCAAAGGAGCTCTCCATGCAGGTGAAACAAGCCATCCTTAAGCTGCAAAAACAGAAAAAACCCATCCGAGAAATTGCTACAACATTAGGAGTGGCAAAATCTACAGTTTGGTACATCCTGAGAAAGAAAGAAAGCACTGGTGAACTTATCAATGCAAAAAGACCTGCGCGCCCACGGAAGACAACAGTGATGGATGATCGCAGAATACTCTCAATGGTGAAGAGTAAACCCCTTTCACAACAGCCAACCAAGTGAACAACGCTCTTCAGGAGGTAGGGGTATCAATATCCAAATCTACCATAAAGAGAAGTCTGCATGAAAGTAAATACAGAGGGTTCACTGCACGGTGCAAGCCACTCATAAGCATCAAGAATAAAAAGGCTAGGCTGGACTTTGCTAAAAAACATCTAAAAAAGCCAGCACAGTTCTGGAAGAACATTCTTTGGACAGATGAAACCAAGATCAACCTCTACCAGAATGATGGAAAGAGAAAAGTATGTCGAAGGCATGGTACAGCTCATGATCCAAAGCATACCACATCATCTGTAAAACACGGCAGAGGCAGTGTGATGGCTTGGGCTTGCATGGCTGCCAGTGACACTGGGTCACTAGTGTTTATTTATGATGTGACACAGGACAGAAGCAGCCGAATGAATTCTGAGGTATTCAGAGCCATACTGTCTGCTCAGATCCAGCCAAATGCAGCCAAACTGATTGGTCATCGTTTCATACTACAGATGGACACTGACTCAAAACTAGTGTTGAGCGATATGATAATGCAAATATCGGCTATCGGCCGATATTAGCTCTATCGGCCTTTCGATAATTCGTTTCGATATTTTCGTCTTATCGAATACCGGAATCGGAAGTTCCCATAATTATTTGCGAGGCAATGTGATTTTATTCAGCCAATAAGGAATCCTAAGAAGTGTGGGCACATCCTGTACTGCTGCGGTCATGTTAACTAATGGCATGGCTGTGATTGGATGCTGAAATTATCTCAGAATGCACTATAAAAGGTGCCGCCGCCATTTTAGCGTCACTGTGCTGTGAATTCAGTAAGGGACAGAACGCTGCTGTGCTGACTCTGAGGGACAGTTAGAGATTGCGATTTAGTGTACTGTGCTGTAGGCAGGCTAGCACCAACCGCTGTGTAAAGCTTCCTTTTGCCTGCAGTGTTGTTTTAACAGCTCTGCAAGGTGTGTGTGAGTGCAGGTGACGCTGCAGTTTGCTCTGCATGCAACGCTGTCTGTAGGCATCTGCACCTGTCACTCACAGACTCTTTTTTTTTTTCCTTCAGTGTAATTCTTGCTGCTCCATGCAATTTAACTATTAGTGTGACGCGCTTCCATCCGTATCCAATACATTGGTTGCAAACACTATAGAAGTAGACAAAGGAGTAGCCTTTCACAGATTGTGATTTGTGAACAGTTGTGTTTCAGTGTTCACTTCAGTCTCTGCGTAATAACCACACTTAGGCCTTAAGTTATAACTTTTCTGACTTTCTTTATCAATCTACCAAGATGAAGAAGTCAGTGAGTAAGGCACGTGGTCATGGCCGTGGAGTTTCAGCAGGGAGAGGACGTGGGGATTCTGTGTCTGCTGCCGCCCTCAGTGACACAGCATCCACCATTTATCCCCGTGAGCGTTCCTTTATGCGCACTTTGGTAGGAGCTCGGCGTGCCCACCTGCTGTGGGAAGAACAAATTGAAGCCGTTGTTGGTTGGATGGCAGCCAATGCATCGACTTCAATTCCTTCCACCTCCTCTCAGGAACACAACACTGTTGAGCAACCATCTGTCTGTTCACCGCCTGTCAAATTGCCAAGGCAGTCAGAGAGTTCTGTACAGGAGCCAGCTGAGTCTCTGCTTCTGTTCTCAGAATCTGTTGGCTCGCAAACACGGGCACAGGCAAGCAGCATTCTGCAATTTGAAGAAGAGGGAGTATGCAGTGATGCGCAACAGCTGTGTCTCTCTCAATCTGAAGAGGCGGGTGAGCCAGTGCCGATGGACAGCACACCGCAGAACGCATCTTATGATGATGATGAGACTCAGGTGCCAGGTTTTGTGGAGCATGGTGCTGCCCAGACCATCCAACAGCAGCAGGTGTTGGAAGAGGGTAGTGGAGATGATGAAGTCCGAGACCCAACATGGCGTGAGCAACAGCAAGGTGGTGGGAGCAGCTCTGAGGAAGAGATTGTCCCAACGGTACAAAGAGGAGGGAGAGGTAGGCTGCAGACTCACTTGCCTGTAGCCTCCAGTTTGGCACCTGTTGGGAGCAGTTCTCTTAGAAATGTCAAAATTGGCGCTCCCATGACTTGCACTGCGTAGTCTTTTTTTGACAGACTTGTAGATAATATTTGCTATGTTCAATGCAAGCTGTGTAAGCAAAAAGTTAAAAGAGGTAAAAATATCAGGAACCTGAATATCACAAATATGTGGACACATGTACGGACAAAGCACGTAGCTGAGTTCCAAAGACACACTGGAGATGTAGGCCAACCTACAGCAGCACCTACATCTTTACGTCATGTTCGAGCCTCTACCTCCAGCTCTCACACACCTGTTTTGGCTTCCTCACAGGATCTCCATGGAAGAACCTCGGTCACTGTTGTCCATAGACAAACTGTTATTCCACCCACTGCAGCAAGTTCACAGTCATCGTCACACTCCCAGTACAAAAAACAGCCATCGGTAACACAGGCATGGGATAAAAGACGGCCATACTCGGCAAACCATCCACGAGCACAGGCTCTGAATGCTGGCCTTGAAAAACTCCTGTCCCTTGAAATGCTGTCATTCAGGCTGGTGGAGACTGACAGTTTCAGGAACTTTATGGCATTGGCAGTCCCACAATATAATGTGCCAAGCCGATTTTATTTCAGCAGGCAAGCTGTCCCTGCTCTGCAAAAACATGTTGAGGGAAACATTAAACATGCGCTACTAAACGCCGTCAGTAGCAGGGTCCACCTGACCACCGATGCGTGGACCAGTACCCATGGCCAGGGACGATACCTTTCCCTCACTGCCCATTGGGTCAATGTTGTGGAGCCGGGTACAGATCTTGCCAGTGGCGCTGTACGTGTTCTGCCAACTCCAAGGATTGCAGGAATCCAGTCTGTGCACATTGATTCCTCCTCCTACTCCAGTTCCTCAGAATCATCGCTGCACGAGCCGTCACGGTATACCTCCACATGGACCCGTGAAAGCTTACCTGTTGCGACCGATATGAGCACAGCCGTGGCCAAACGTCAACAGGCCGTCCTGAAATTAATTCCCATGGGGAATCAAAGCCACACAGCGCAGGAGCTCTGGGATGCCATCAAGCAGGAGAGCGACGTGTGGTTTTTGTCAGCTAATCTGCAGCCAGGCTTGGTAGTGTGTGACAATGGCCGAAATCTGGTGGCAGCTCTGGGCCTTGGCAACCTCACTCACATACCATGTCTGGCACATGTGCTCAACTTGGTCGTGCAGAGTTTTTTGAGGGACTATCCGGATCTTGATGCACTGCTGCACAAGGTCCGCCTAGAGTGCGCTCACTTGCGACGTTCCAGCATGGCCAGATCGCGCATTGCAGCTCTGCAAGTCAGATTTTGCCTTCCTGAACATCGCATCATATGTGACGTACCCACCAGGTGGAATTCCACGTTACATATGTTGGAGCGGTTGTGTGAGCAGCAGCCAGCAGTAATGGAGTATCAGCTGCAACAGGCGCAATCAACTCGCAATTTGCGCCGTTCACACTTCACCACTACTGAGTAGGCCTCTATGAAGGACATCTGCGACGTTTTGCGTGCGTTTGATGTCTCAACGCGGATGGCGAGTGCAGATGATGCACTAGTCAGCATGACTGTCCCCCTTATCTGCCTGCTTCAGAAATCACTGAAAGCACTAAAGGAAGAGGTTTTGAAACAGGTGGAGGATGAGGAGTCACAAATTCAATTACCTTCAGGACAGTCAGCGCAACGTGGTTCCTCACAAAGGGCTGGGCAGGGCTCACTTTGTGAGGAGGATGAGGAGGAGGACGAGGAGTCAATGGAGGAGGAAGAAATCCCTACAGAGGAAGGTACACAACGCTGTAGTCAGTATGTAGAGCGAGGGTGGGGTGATGCAGAGGAGACAGAGATGACGCCTCTTCCAGAGGACAGCCTTTGTTGGCCAGTTGGGAGTCTGCAGCACATGGTTTATTTCATGCTTCAGTGCCTAAGAAACGACCGCCGCATCGCCCACATTCTCAGCACGTCAGATTATTGGGTGTACACCCTCCTAGACCCTCGCTACCGGGACAACTTACAAACCCTCATCACACCGGTGAACCGGGACCGTAAAATGCAGGAGTACCAAGACACACTGGTGCAATCCATACTGTTGTACATTCCAGCCGAAGAGATGCTGCTGCTGCTACTGCTTTACAAAGCAGCTCTGTGCGTCGAGGCAGTGTAGACACCTCTACAACAAGAGGGAGCAGAAGCAGCGCCTCTGCACAGGGCAAGAACTGTATGTTACAAATGTGGCAAAGTTTTGTGACAGCGCCAGCAAGGTCTACACCATCCGAGACGGCTCCAGTCACCAGGAAGAAACGTTTCCGTAAGATGGTGACAGACTACTTGGCTTTCCCTCTAAGTGTACTCCCAGATGCCTCTTTCCCTTTCAAATTTTGGGTCTCTAAGTTGGATACATGGCCAGAGCTTAGCCAGTATGCATTGGAGGTGCTGGCTTGCCCTGCTGCCAGTGTATTATCTGAGCGTGTCTTTAGTGCTGCAGGTGGTGTAGTAACAGACCGTCGCATGCGACTATCCTCAGAGAATGTAGACCGGCTTACTTTTCTGAAAATGAACAAGGCATGGATCTCACCTGAATTTGCCTGTCCGTTTTCAGATTAAATAACTGTTTGGCAACGTTTTCCATGTCTCCGGTTATGTTCATCTTTCTACCACCTGAACTCTACTCCCTGGGCTACAACACCGCCATTTATTGCTCGTAAGTAATTGGCAGGGGTACTGACTCCTGGCCAGCCTGGTTACAGCACGACAGCTGTTTCCTGGCAGTGTGAACGTCAATTATCCTCCAATAAGTTGTGCTGTCGTGTTGCATTCGGGTTAGCCGACTCTATGGTGCCTGCAGTTTAGGTGATTCCTATGTGTGCTGTGGGATATGTAAATAAAGGCGGTTTCCATTGTGAAATTGGATAAGCACCCACTGTAGGACTGTGTGATTCTGTAACTGCGGACGGCTTGCGTCCTGTCAACTTACATTTTCATGGGTGCGTTCTTCTACCCGTCCGGGGTCCAGTACCGTCAAGTGGTTCTCCCCAGTGCCTTTGGCCTAGGTGCCTCCATCTCCGTATCCGAGTTCCAGCAACGTCTGCTGGTCCTTGGTAGTGCTTTGGAGCACAGGTACCTCCTGCTTAGTAACCGTGTCACAGTAACGTCAGCTGGTACTCGGTTGTGACATTGCCTCTTTTCCTTCTGCTACCCGTCCGGGGTCCAGTACCGTCAAGTGGTTCTCCCCAGTGCCTTTGGCCTAGGTGCCTCCATCTCCATATCCGAGTTCCAGCAACGTCTGCTGGTCCTTGGTAGTGCTTTGGAGCACAGGTACCTCCTGTTTAGTAACCGTGTCACAGTAACGTCAGCTGGTACTCGGTTGTGACATTGCCTCTTTTCCTTCTGCTACCCGTCCGGGGTCCAGCACAGTCAGCTGGTCCTCGTTACTTCCATTGTCTCTTGCTCCATCTGATACCCGTCAGGGTTCCAGTAACGTCAGCTGTTTCTCGGAAATTAGACGACATTAAAGACCACCCAGAAAAAGATGACGACAACAAGGACGACGAGCATGAAGCCAACCAGCCTGAACACCATCACAAAGAAAAAATAAAAGATTACCAAGAAGAAGATCACCAACAGGACAAAGAAGGTTAAGACAAACTACAAGATACAGAACAAGAGACAGAAGAACAATAAGCAAAAGATCAAAAAGCAGAAGAACATGAAGTATAAGACCAAAATGAAGAGCAAAATATATGCTATAAATTCTAAGCAGAAGAAGACTAAGCAGTGTATGGGGGTGAGTCCGTTCCTCCTCGTGGTGCCCCTGGAAAATGCCTGCTGCTGCAGGCTAAACTGAACACGGACAAATACTGTTGTAATTTAAATCTTTTGTGACAGCAAGAACGGAAGGATGAACAATTCATACTTTCACAGATTACAAGTACAGGAATCTCTGTCACAAATAAGAATATGATGAAGAAGATGAAGAGGAAGAAGATGAAGAATTTGAATATGAAGAAGATTAATTAGTTTAATAATAACAATATGAGTAATGTAAACAAAAACATGAATAGCAAGAAGTTTAAGAAGAAAATTAAGAAGGTGAAGATGAAGAATAATTTGATGAGAAAGATGATGCTGCTGCTGAAGATTATAAAGTGTGGCACTGGCAAAAGTTAAAAAGGTGAAGAGCATGGAATTTGTGAAACATACATATTTGCCAAAATATAAAAAAGGTTAACAACATTGTCAATTTGTTAGTCAATCCAAACGTATTTCCAAAAAAAAATATATGATTGCTATTCCAATGCATTGGGTTAAACATGTATGCCTTTATTGTCTCCTCAACCTCCCCCAATACATTCTACATTAGTCTTTGTTGTTTTCCTTCATGTACAATTAACCAACAAGGCAAGAATGGGTTTTTTTAATTTCGATATTTTGTTCCCATAGACTTACATGGGACTTCCGGTATCGAAATCGGATATCGACGATATTTAGTGCTATCGGCGATACAATTTCGATACGATATTTTTAGATATCGAGCAATATCGCTCAACACTACTCAAAACATAAAGCCAAAGCAACCTAGGAGTTTATTAAAGCAAAGAAGTGGAATATTCTTGAATGGCCAAGTCAGTCACCTAATCTCAACTCAATTGAACATGCATTTCACTTGTTAAAGACTAAACTTCAGACAGAAAGGCCCCCAAACAAACAGCAACTGAAAACCACCGCAATGTAGGCCTGGCAGAGCATAAAAAAGGAGGAAACACAGCGTCTGGTGATGTCCATGAGTTCAAGACTTCAGGCAGTCATTGCTAACAAAGGGTTTTAAACAAAGTACTAGAAATGAACATTTTATTTACAATTATTTAATCTCTCCAATTACTTTTGGTCCCTTTAAAAACAGGGTGGCACATGTTAAGGAGCTGAAACTCCTAAACCCTTCATCCAATTTTAATGTGGATACCCTCAAATGAAAGCTGAAAGCTGAAAGTCTGGACTTCAACTGCATCTGAATTGTTTTGTTTAAAATTCATTGTGGTAATGACTTCAAACAAAATTAGATAAATGTTGCCTCTGTCCAAATATATATGGACCTAACTGTATTGCGACCATAAGACGCACCCCCATTTTCCCCAAAAAATTTTGGGGAAAAAAGTGCCTCTTATGGTCTGAAAAATACGGTATATGCAGCATTATCACCTACATAATGTATATAGACTGGAGTCTATAGATTATGCAAGTGATTTGACTGCTGCATAAATGTTATATAGGAGATATTGCAATTATACACAGCAGTCTATATTACAATGTATATACAGCAGTTTTACTTATATAATGTATATAGACTGCTGTGCATACATTGTATAGGTCATACTGTGACTGTTGTGTATAATCACAGTATCACCTACATAACATGTATACAATATGTATCACCTACATATTGTATATACATTATACAGGTAAAACTGCTCCTGTTGTATATACATAAATGTTTATATCTTGAGACTAACCTATATCCCTGAGATGGAGTGTGAAGGGATGAATGAAGAGCTGCAGCATATGCTGTGTCAGACATGCAGAGGAGTGCATCCCGATTCCGATTGGTAACAGTGAGCAGAGAAAAAACTTTTGAACAAAGCCCCTGTGTGTGTGTACTGTCTCACTTGCACACATTGGCAAGGGCATTCGCGACTGCCGTGTGCGCTTGCACGGGTGATGACATGGGCCTCTGTGGCGAGCGGACAAGGGCCTCCATGTCTGCGGAGCGGTATTGTCAGCGCGTGCCAGCAAGACAATACACACACACAGGGGTTTATTCAAAAGTTTTAAAAGGCTGGCAGCCCAATTTGCAGTTCAGAGGCGCCGGCCCACGAGGCACATGCCCACCTCGACAGATTTCCAGACCGAGCCTGCTCCAACCCCTCCACCATGCACAAGACCAAAAAGCTGTATAAGGACACCAGGTACAAAATTGTAGACCTGCACAAGGCTGGGATGGGCTACAGGACAATAGGCAAGCATCTACATGATAAAGCAACAGCTGTCGTCACAATTATTAGAAAACAGAAGAAGCTCAAGATGACTGTCAATCTTCTTGGGTCTTGTGTGGTAAGGTGATTCAGAGAAAGGTCAGGAATCAGTCCCGAACTACAAGGGAGGACTTAGTCAATGACGTGAAGATAGCTGGGACCATAGTCTCAATTATTACCGTTAGTAACACACTACACCGTCATAGATTAAAATACTGCAGGGCACGCAATTTCCCCTGTTCACACCAGCACATGTCCAGGCCTGTTTGAAGTTTTCCAGTGACCATCTGGATGATCCAGAGAAGGCAAGTGAGAAAGTGAAGTGATCAGATTATGCCAAAATAGAACTTCACTCGCCGTATTTGATGAACGAAGAATAATGAGTAGTGATGAGGGAGCACTAAAATGCTCAGGTGCTCATTATTCGGGTTGAGCAAATTGGAATACTCGAGTACTCGATCCGATCAACAAGCCCAATGTAAGTCTATGGGAAAACCGAGCATTTTTGCCACGATCTCCCCTGGGGGTCCTTTTAAAGTTTAAAAACTTCTGAAAATGATGGAAACAGTGCTCAAATTACATGAGAACATCATGGAGAATGTCCCTGGAAGCATTTCTGACTTCTAGCTGTGAACAATGTTGTCAGTGTCTTTCACCATTTTTACAGGCACACCAAAAAATATACAAAAACGAAATCAAAATAGTTTTTCCTGGGAAATATGTCAAGAACATCCTTTCCAGTGCAATGACTTTTATATAAGGCAAAATAATTAACCCAAATCAAAAAATGTCCCTCTACCTCTTTGTCTATGTTCACACGTTGATCGGGTCTGCGGAACGCACCTAATAGATATTGTTGAGAGGTGCGTTCGCAGCCCGGGGTCCACCGTGCAAGCGAAGCCCGCTGCTAGTAAGATGGCGAAAGTAGCGAACTCTGTTATCCCACAGAGTCGCTAAAATAAACGCCGTAGCACGCTGTGGCAGTTAGTGCGAACTCTGTTAATCCCCAGAGCCGCTAACGGAATGCCACAGCGCTATATGGTGATAAGTACGAACTCACTTAACTTCAGTGAGCCGCAAAGTAAAATGCTAGGGCGCTGAACCAGCATTATAAAGCGAACTCTGTTGCATCACAGAGCCGCTGAGAAAAAGACTGTGTCCTGTTAGATTCACAGGGATACACAGATAATTGCTGTGGGAATAGCAGTCCGTGATCATGCAGACAGCAACGCAATCAAGCAATCTCCTCACCGGAGAAGCCGGTATTCTAGGAGCTTATTTCAGCCAAGCCCTAACCACGTGCAGCCAAATCTCCTCACCGAGAAGCCGGTATTCTAGGGGCTTATTTCAGCCGAGCCCTAACCACATGCGTACATGATCACACTGGTGCAAAGCACATAATGCAATTGATACTAGCGCATGGCGGCCCAGCCATGCCACCCTTTTATAGTAACAGCTACAGGACCTGCCAGAAAAAGGACCAATGAGAAACTGTTCCAAAACACATGTAGTTTCAGGACCTTCCTGGCAGACCAATAGGAGCTGCTGCAGTACCTGAACATGTGACCCCTGATCTCCAATGAGAGCTCTTACCCTGGTCATGCTCAGAAGGGGAAACGCAGGACTTCGTCCCAAAGACGTCTGCTCCAGCACTGGCTATAATAGCAGATCCAGGAGAGGCAGCAGCAAGTCTCTGCACAGTATTGGAATGGGCAAGATGCTGGGACAGACGTCTCTGCTGAGAAGGCTACACTGCGGACGGAGATGATGGGAGACCGCAGCGGGACTGTTTCGAGACTCCCCTTGTGCACCAGCGGGAACTCGAACCATAACACACGTTGCGTTTTTGATGCGTTTTTCAACGTTACCATTGCTTTCAAACAATGCAAATGTATTTACTGTGAAATGTCATTGTAGCATTTAACAATCTTAGCTGGCCATGTGGTGTGTGACACATCATCAGACACATCTTGTTTCATTTATGAAGAAGGGACTCTTAAAGTCAAAAAGCCAATTTTTATAGGGGAGTCAGTTGGCATTACTATTCTTAACCCATTTCTACTATTTGACGTAGTATCTCATCCATGTGCCCTGGGACTTAATTCTCATGGACAGGATAGTATTTCATACGCGATTAGCCGTGCTCACGGGGGGAGCGCGGTCGATTGCGGCCGGGTTTCAGCTGATTCTCAAAGCTGACACCCGGCACTAAGTGCCAGGAGCGGTCACAAACCGCTCCCGGCACTTTAACCACAGGCACACTGAGATCAAACATGATCGCAGTATTTCGATGGCATCGGGAAGCATCGCGCAGAGAGGGGGCTACCTACATGCTTCCCTTAGACCCTCAGAACAACGCAATGTGATCGCATTGTTCCAAGGGCCTCCTCCCTGCAGGTCCCCAGATCCAAGATGGCCACGGGGTCATTCAGGGTCCTGCAGGGAGGTGGCTTATCAGTGCCTGCTGAGAGCAGGCACCGGCAAGCCTCCTGAATTGCTTGTCAGATCGCTGATCTGACAAAGTGCTCTGGAAAGTGTCAGATCAGTGATCTGACATTAAATAGTGATGTCACACACTGGGACAAAGTAAAAAAATAAATTAATATGTGTAAAAATATTTTTTTAAAAATCCCTAAATAAATTAAAAAAAATATTTCCCCAATAAACACATTATTATGTAAATAAAAAAAATAAAAGTACACATATTTAGTATCGCCGCGTCCGTAACGACCCACCCTATAAAACTGTCCCACTAGTTAACCCCATTAGTGAATTCCTTAAAAAAAGACAAAAAAATCAATGCTTTCTCATCATACCACCGAAAAAAAAGTGGAATAACACGCAATCAAAAATAAACATGGTACCGCTGAAAACGTCATCTTGCCCCACAAAAAGCAAGTCGCAATACAGCATCATCAGCAAAAAAATAAAATTTATAGCTCGCAGAATAAAGCGATGCAAAAATAATTATTTTTTTTATATAAAATTGTTTTTAATGTATAAAAGCGCCAAAACATAAAGAATGATGTAAATGAGGTATCGCTGTAATCGTACTAACCCAAAGAATAAATCTTTCTTATCAAGTTTACCACAAGCGGAACGGTGTAAACGCCCCCAAAAGAAATTCATGAATTCATGGTTTTTCTTCATTCTGCTTCACATAAATCGTAATAAAAAGTGATCAAAAAATGTCATGTGCCCAAAAATGGTACAAATAAAGCATCAACTCGTCCTGCAAAAAATAAGATCTCACATGACTCTGTGTGCCAAAATATGGAAATATAGCTCTCAAAATGTGGTGATGCAAAAACTATTTTTAGCGATTAAAAGCGTCTTTTAGCATGTGACAGCTGCCAAACATAAAATCCCGCTATAAATAATAAATCAAAACCCCATTATCACCCTGTTAGTTAGGGAAAAATATTAAAGTTGAAAAATGTATTTATTTCCATTTTCACATTAGGGTTAGGGTTGGGGCTAACGTTAAGGTTAGGGTCGGGGATAAAGTTAGGATTAGGGTTGGGGCTAAAGTTAGGGTTAGGATTGGAGCTAGGGTTAGGGTTGGGGCTAAACTTAGGGTTAGGGTTGGGGTTAAAGTTAGGGTTAGGTTTGGGGCTAAAGTTACGATTAGGTTTATGGTTGGGATTAGGGTAAGGGGTGTGTTAGGGTTAGGTTTGTGGTTTGGGTTATGGCTAGGGTTGGGATTAGTGATAGGGGTGTATTGGGGCTAGGGTTGGAGTTTAATTGGGGGGCTTCCACTGTTTAGGCACATCAGGGGCTCTCCAATTGTGACATGGCATCTAATCTCAATTCCAGGCAATTCTCCGTTGAAAAAGTCAAATGGTGCTCCTTCCCTTCCGAGCTCTGCCATGTGCTCAAACAGTGGTTTATCCCCACATATTGTGTATCAGGTACTCAGGACAAAATGCACAATTACTTTTGTGATCTTCTTACCATTGGGAAAAAAAATTACTGTTTAAAAGATAATTTTTTTGGAAAAAAATATGATTTTTTAATCTTATCGCTCTACGTTATAAACTTCTGTGAAGCCCTTGGTGGTTCAAAGTGGGTTTCTACAGTTTAGGCACATCAGAGGCTCTGCAAATGTGACATGGCATCCAGCCAATTCTGCACTGAAAAAGTCAAACAGCACTCCTTCCCTTCCGAGCTCTGCCATGCACAGAAACAGTAGGTTACCCCTACATATAGGGTATCAGCGTGCTCTGGACAAATTGCCCAATAACTTTTGGTGGTCCAATTGCCCTTGAGAAAATAAAAATTGGGGGTGAAAAGATTATTTTTGTGGAAAAAATATGATTTTTTTTAATTTTACGACTGTAGGTTATAAACTTCTATGAAGCCCTTGGGGGGTTCAAAGTTCTCACCACACATCTAGATAAGTTCCTTGATGGGGTCCAGTTTAAAAAATGGGGTCACTTGTGGGGGGTTTCCACAGTTTAGGCACATTAGTGGCTCTCCAAATGCGACATGGCATCAGATCTCAATTCCAGCCAATTTAGCAATGAAAATGTCAAACGGCGCTCCTTCCCTTCCGAGCTTTGCCATGTACTGAAACAGTGGATCCCCCCACATATTGGGTATCAGCATACTCAGGACAAAGTGCACAATAACTTTTGGGGTCCAATTTCTCCTGTTACCCTTAAAAAATAAAAAAATTGGACCTAAAGTAACTTTTTTGTAAAAAAAGTTAAATGTTCATTTTTTTTGAAACATTCAAAAAATTCCTGTGAAGCATCTGAATGGTTAATAAACTACTTTAATATGGTTTTGAACACCTTGAGGGGTGCAGTTTTTAGAATGGTGTCACTTTTGGGTATTTTCTATCATATTGATCCCTTAAAGTGACTTCAAATGTGATGTTGTCCCTAAAAAAATGGTGTTGTAAAAATGAGAAATCGCTGGTCAAATTTTAACCCTTATAACTTCCCAACAAAAAAAAATTTTGGTTCCAAAATTGTGCTGATGTAAAGTAAACATGTGGGAAATATTACTTATTAAGTATTTTGTGTGACATATTCAAATATTCATATTTGGAAAATTGCAAAATTGTCTAAATTTTCTCCAAATTTCCATTTTTTTCACAAATAAACGCAAGTCATATCAAAGAAATTTTACCACTGTCATGAAATACAATAAGTCACGAGATAATATTGTCAGAATCACCAGGATCAATGGAAGCATTCCAGAGTTATTACCTCATAAATTGACATTGGTCAGAATTGTAAAAATTGGCCCAGTCATTAACGAGCAAACAACCCTCGGGAGTAAAGGGGTTAAAGGACCAATATTAAACGGTGGGTCTCCTATACTGTTATTGCCTATGCATTGATTGGCTGGGCTTCCAAAAATTAGGATGCACCCCAATACCTCTTTGAGATGTACAGGAAGGCCTCATGAAAAAGTGTTCCAAGTATAAGAAAATAGGTCTCCCATAGTGTTAGCCTATGCATTAAATAGAAGGCCTGCCCTGCACCAAAGTAACATGCACCACAATAAGCATTTGAACCCAGGTACTGGATGGCTACAGGAAAACCAAGTTCACATTATTATTTTGGCACTGCCATACTGTTAACCTATGCATTGAATGGAAGGCCCACCCTGCATCAAATTGAAATACACCCCAAAAAGGCTTTGAACCGACGTACTAGATGGCCACAGGAAAAATAAGTTCACATTATTCTTTTAGCGAAAACAGAAGATGTCAGCTTACCCCAATATCCGCTGATGTATAAAGCCAGACTTCACTCCTCCACGGATGTGGCAGAGCAACCAGAATACAATGAAAAAATGGAGATATCCAGCGTGGAATGAAACGGTTAAAAAAAACTTTTAATGGTCATGATTAAAAATAGAACAGCAATGTCCAGGCAGTACAGCTCCACATATGAAGGAGAGAGCAGATCTGCTCTCTCCCTCACATGTGGAGCTGTACTGCCTGGACATTGCTGTTCTATTTTTAATCATGACCATTAAAAGGTTTTTTTAACCATTTCATTCCACACTGGATATCTCCATTTTTTCATTATTCTTTTGGCACTGCCATACTTTTAGCCTATACATTGAATGCAAGGCTCGACCAGCCACAAAGTCACATGCACCCCAAAAAGCCTTTGAACCAACGTACTGGATGACCACAGGATAACCAATTTCACAATATTTTTTTGGCACTGCCATACTGTTAACCTATGCATTGAATGCAAGCACTGCCCTGCATCAAATTGAAACGCACCCCAAAAAGGATTTTGAACTGACGTACTGGATGGCCACAGGAAAATCAAGTTCATATTATTATTTTGGCATTGCCATACTGTTAGCCTATGCATAGAATGCAAGGCTCACCAATTTCAGTGTTGACGCTAAAGACACTGCAGTGGAGCATTTCGATGTTGAGCCTGAAGAACCATGAGTGGATAATTGCACTGTTGAGGCTTAAAAACCTGCATTGGTGAATTGCTGTGGTGAGGCAGAAGACCCTGCATTTTAGCATTGCAGTGCTGAGGCTGAAGAACTGGCATTGAAGAATTGCATTGTTGAAGAAGATGAACAAACAACAAAGTTCACATTATTAGGAAGTGGGTCTCCCATACTATTTGCCTATGACTTGAATGTAAAACCCGCCCTGCACCAAATTCAAATGCACCCCAATAAGCCTTTTAACCCACGTACTGGATGGCCACAGGAAAACCAATTTCATACTATTCATTTTGTTCTGCCATACTGTTAGTCTATGCATTGAATGCAAGGCCTGCCCCAAATTTGGAAATACCAAAATACCACTTGGAAGAGAAGTGTATGAAGTCCTCCTAGAAATGTGTTTCCTTTACCAAGGAGCGTGTCTCCTATACTTGTATTGCCCATACAGTAAGTGTATGGGCTGACAAAACAACTCCCCTTGTGTGTACACATCAACACACTGCCTCAACATTTTTGTTATGGGCATCATAAACACCCTTCAAAAAATTTACATGGCTATTGCATCATGGAACACGTTGACCCTCGTGTTCTAGTGGTGTTGTCTGAAGAGTCGTGGAGGATGGCCTCTGAAAAAGGTCTTCCCAGTTTAAAGGAGCAGGTCCCCTATACTTGCAATGCCTATACACTAAGTGCATAGGCTGAAAAATATTTTCCCCTGGTGGGGGGGACACATCAACCTATTGTATAAATATTTTTTGTTACAGACATCCAACACCCTTGTAAAATAATGTAGTGCCTGTTTCATCACGGAACACTTTCACCTTGGTGTTCTAGTGGTGGTGTCTGAAGAGATGTGGAATATTGCCTGCGAAAAAGGTCTTCACAGTTTAAAGGAGCGGGTCTTCTATACTTGTAATGTCCATACACTAAGTGCATAGGCTGAAAAACATTTTCCCCTGGGGAGGAACACATCAACCTTCTGTGTAAATATTTTTTGTTACGGACATCCAACACCCTTGCAATACAATGTAGTGGCTGTTTCATCATGGAACACGGTCACCCTGGTGATCTAGAGGTAGTGTAGGAAGAGACTTGGAGTATGGCCTGCGAAAAAGGTCTTCCCAGTATAAAGGAGCGGGTCTCATATACTTGTAATGCCCATATATTAAGTGCATAGGCTGAAAAACATTTTCACATGGGGGGGACACCACAAAATACAGTATATATATTTTTGGAACAGGCATCAAAACACCCTTGATAACATTTCTTCTGGCTGTTGCATCATGGCCCATGGTCACCCTCGTGTTATAGTGGTGGTGGATGATGAGGATGAGGAGAAGGAGGAGGATAATAACACACCAAATAGCCAAAGTCAGGAAGTGTATACACATGTGTGGGTGTGAAGAGGTGCACAGTAATAAACCTCTCCAAAAATACACTGCATTGGAGGTTATGTTTCGCTGTTATCATTCGGTGGTGTATAGAAGTCTGCACAAATCCAGGCATTGTTCATTTTTATAAGAGTCAGCCTGTCAGCATTTTCAGTTGACATGCAGATGCGCTTATCAGTTATTTTTCCACCAGCGGCACTAAAAACCCGCTCTGACAAAACACTAGAGGCAATGCAGGCCAGGACCTTCAAGGCTTAGAGAGCTAGTTCATGCCACATGTCCAGCTTGGATACCTAACAATTAAAAGGCACAGAGGAATCACGGAGGACATTGGTACGGTCAGCAAGGTACTCCTTCCACATCTTCCCAAACTTTCCAGGCCTTGTGAGACTACCTTGCGACTCTAGGCCAGGGCAATGGGAGTATCTGAGAAAAGTGTCCCAGTACCTTGCCAGTGTTCCCCTGCCTCTACTGGAATGTAGTTGGGTCTCTCTCGCCTCTACTCCTTGGTTGTCCAACGAACTGTGACCTCTGCCACCAGCATTTTCAGATGGGAATTTTTTCAGTAATTCTGCAACAATGGCCCTCTGGTACTGTATCATTTTAATACACCTATCTGACTCTGGAATAAGAGATTGAAAGTTTTCCATGTAGCATGGGTCTAGAAGTGTCACCAACCAGTACTGAGTGTCAGCAAAAATTTTAATAATGCGAGGGTCACGGGAAAGGCAGCGCAACGTAAAGTCTGCCATGCATGCCAGACTGATAACTGGCAAGCCTCCTCCTCCTCCTTGTCCTCAAGCCATCGACGCTGAACAGACGGTATGACAATTGTGCTTGTAGTACCGCCTATAGCGCAGGAAAGTAGCTCCTGTTCATCCTCTTCCTCATTGTCAACCAATCCACATTGGGATGACATGAAGCTGAGCTGTGTGTAATCACCCTGTATGGTTCCTTGCTCCATCACATCATGCTCCGCCTGCAATGCATCCTCTTTCATTGTGAGCAGAGAGCTTTTCAGAATACAGAGAAGCGGGATGGTGATGCTAATTATGGCATCATTGCCACTCACCATCTTGGTGGACTCCTCAAAGTTTATAGGAGGGTACAAACGTCTGATATCCATGTACACTCCTGAGGTCTTATGTGTGGAGTCTGAACTATATTCCGATGCCATTGTTCATGCTGGTAGTCAACAACTGCCCTCTTCTGCTCACAAATCCTTTCCAGAATATGCAGTGTAGAGTTCCAACGCGTGGGGACATCACACACAAGTCGGTGAGCCAGAAGCTGCAAACGCTTCTGAAGCACGGAAAGGGCGGCTGAAGTTGTAGCTAACTTTCTAAAATGGGCACACAGGTGGCGTACTTTCACAAGCAGATCCGGCAGCTCTGGATAGATTTTGAGAAACCGCTGAACTGTGAGGTTAAGCATGTGAGCCAGGTATGGTACGTGTGTGAGATCGCCTCGCCTCAGAGCCACCATCAGGTTCCGGCTATTGTCACACATGACCATGCTTGGCTGTACGTTCAGCGATGTTAGCCACATATCTGCCTGCTCTTTCAGAGCTGTCCACAACTCTTCAGCATTGTGAGGTTTGGGAATTGTCACCTAAGCATATTAACTTCAGCACAGCCTGTTGCCGCTTGGCTGAAGATACAGGCTGAAGAGGAGGAGGATGACTTGCAGAAGCTGTAGACTGTGAGGGGCAACCCTGACTGACCTAGGGCCTGCAATCCTCGGCATTGGTAGGACGTGTTCCATCCCAAGGTCAGACTGGGTCCCGGCTTCCACTATGTTAACCCAGTGTGCCATCAGCAAGATGTACTGTCCCTGCTCAGAAGCACTTGTTCACATATCCGTGGTTTAGTGTACTTTCCCTGTAACTGCATTGTTGAGGGCACGGGTAATGTTGTGGGGCACTTGCTTGTGTAATGCCAAGACAGCACAGCAGGAGAAATAGTGTCGGCTGGGGACAGTGTACCTTGGGATGGCCTCCGCCATCAGGTTGCGGAAAGGTTCCATCTACAGAAGCCTAAAAGGCAAAATTTTGAGCGCAAGCTTATCAGAAATGTGTGAATTTAGTACTGTGGCCTGTGGGGTGTTGGCTGCACATTTCTGCTTGTGTTCCAATAACTTGGGCATGGACAAATGAAGGCTGCGCTGGGACAAGGACGTGGACGTGCTTGCTGATGGTGGTAGTTGAGTGTGTGCAACGACAGGTGCAGGGCAGGAGGCATCTTCACAGGCACCATGGACAAGGGATTGGCTTCCATGTACAACAGTGGAAGAAGCAGTGGTTTCACCTGCAGACACTGTTCCTGGGTCCTGGGGTTCAGCCCTCAAAGTCGGGTGCTTTGCTGCCATGTGCCTGATCATGCTGGTGGTGGTCAGGCTGGTAGTTTTGCTACATCTGCTTATGCAGGCATGGCAGGTGGTGCAAATGGCCTGCTTGGTGATATCGGCAGAGTCGTTAAAAAGCAACCAGACTCGGGAAGACCTAACAGTTGTAATGACAACTTCCGTCGTGTGGGTGTTACGAAGAACGGTTGCCCACCTTCTGTCTGTGCCCTCCACAGTGCTTCTTCCTGCCTGTTGTGGTGCTACACCTCCCTCCCCCTGTGTGCCGCTGTCCTCGCTCTACAGGTCCTCCTGCCAGGTTGGGTCAGTTACTATATCATCCACCACCTCCTCTTCCACTTCCACACCCTGGACCTCCTCCTGACTTTCTGGCAATTGTGTCTCATCATTGTCCACCTCTTGTGACTAATCCAACAGTAGTCTCCGTGTGTACGTGGCTGCTCAAATATTTGGGCATCGCTACATGCAATCTCAGTTTGCCCTGCTTCAAGTGGACCGGGCGAGAGGCCCAAATCTATAAATGGACAAGTGAACAGCTCTTCGGAGTGTCCACGTGTGGGATCAATTGTCTGCAGGCGCTCAGCATGGGAGCAGGAAGGAGGATCAGGGTGAGGAATATGCGATCAACAGTCACAGCTACTCAGACTTTACCGTGTAGAAGACAGGGTGCTGGTGGTGATGGCCTAGTGAATGGAAGCATTATCCGCCATCCAACCAACTACCTTTTCTCGCTGCTCGGGTGTCAAGAGTGCTGTTCTGCCATCTCCTATGAATTATGACAGGAAACTGTTGAGAGAAGATGTGGGTGTTAGATGTGATACATGTGCGGAAAAAAACGCACTTTCAAATATCTGGAATGCATTTTATTTGTTTAGCAAACCTGTGTCAATAACTGTGGTAAGAACAAGAAAAAACTGTGCAATGTAGCTCTGAAATGCCACAATTTTTAGCACACGGAGAGATAGGCGTCTGATACAGAAAACACACTGGTCAATATGTGGGCTGGAATTTTTTTTTTACCCAAAAAACTGTATACAAATAGGGTAAGACACAGCAAAAAAAGGGGAATGTTGCCCTGATATGCCACAATTTTTAGTACACAGAGAGATAGGAGTCTGACACAGATTACACACTGGTCAATATGTGGGCTGGATTTATTTATTTTTTTTACCCCAAAAGACTGTATAGAAATAGGGTACAGGAAAGATGTGTATCTTTGTACCGTGTTAGCCAGTAGATAGAAAAATATTTAGAATTTAAAGTGCTCAGTGGTTGATACCTTTTAATGGCTAACTGAAAAGATGGTAACAAATTGCAATCTTTCGAGACTACTCAGGTCTCTTCATCAGGCAAAGACTAATACAAAATCTGAAGAATCACATATTTATACACAACACAACACAACACAGCACAGAAACAATGCAATAGATAAGACAAGTGACGTGAAGCAGAACTGTCATTATGGGAGATAGAGATGAACATAAATATTGAAACAGTTCATAGATAAGGAGTGTGAAAGTTTTATTGCCCTCTGATTGGGGTCTGGTATTGTGTTGTGATGCCCCCAGAAGGTCTGAAGAGCAAATTCCTTAATTGATGGAGGTCTAAGGGGTAAGGTTTCTCCTTGTGGAGAGTGACATACCAGCTCTGGCGTGTCGAGGTAAGGAGGCTTATTCGCCGTGCAATGCTCCTCTGGGAAATTTTATATGCAAATTGCCTCTTCAAAAAAAGAGGACTTGTACTCTATAGCGCCACCTATTGGAAGTAGCGATCCTACAAGTCACAATCAACCCTTTAACGAGTCTTGTAATATGACTTAGGATAAAAGCCAAATGGAGATACTGATTTGGCTTTTATCCTAAGTCATATTACAAGACTCGTTAAAGGGTTGATTGTGACTTGTAGGATCGCTACTTCCAATAGGTGGCGCTATAGAGTACAAGTCCTCTTTTTTTAATTGATGTAAAAAGACATAAAATCCATGCGACACATTCATTCCTGCACTGAGTATGTCAAAGGTTGTCATGAGTTTATATTCCCAAACCTTTCTGTCTCTCTGAGACTTAAAGTTAGCTTTTAGTACAAGTATTTTCATGTCCATCATGCTATGACCAGGGATGCAGCAGTGTTTGGCCACAGGTAGATCCATTCTTTTTTCTCTTATTGTGTGGCTATGAGAATTCATCCTTGTTCTCAGTTTGTGCCTGGTCTCCCACACATACAGACCCCCAGTTGGACATTTAGTACATATAATGAGGTACACCACATTAGATGTGATGCAGCTGAAAGTACCTGGGATCTTGTAGTCCTGATGTTACTTGGGGATCTTTATCTTGTCCGTGGTCGTTATAAATGGAACTGGTTTTACATTTTTCTGGTTGAAAGGAAAGGTTCCTGCAGCTGTTGGGAAGGACAGGGAGCTTCTGACAATGATGCTTCTTAAATTTGGGGGCTGCCAAAAACACAGTAGTGGGGGGTCTGGAAATATAGCTTGTATTCGGGCATCTTTTTGAAATAAAGGTTGTAATTTCCATGTAGCACCCCTTAGCACCTCCAGATTTGGATTGTAGGTGACTACTAGAGGCACCCGGTTATTTTCTTCTTTAGCTTTGTAATGTAGCAGGTGATTCCTTGATATTCTGGTGGCTCTTGTAATTTAGTTTTCAATTGTCCTGGTTTGGTAGCCCTGATTCAAAAAGGTCTTTCTGAGGCAACAAAGGTGTTCATCTCTATCCATGGGGTTGGAACATATACGGTTGTATCTGATGGCTTGGCTGTAGATAATAGAGTTTTTTATGTGTTTTGGATGGAAACTGTCCCATTTAAGGTATGTTGGACGGTCGATTGTCTTCTGATACAGAGATGTCTCTATTTCATTGTTCTGTAGCTTAATGAAAAAACGATGATGTGAGTCCAGCTGAATAAAATACTGAAATTATTCAAAAATGGTAAAAACGTACCAAATTACATATGGCACCCAGTACACGCAACAACGCGTTTCGAACACTTGCTGTGTTCTTTGTCAAAGCTGCTATGCAATGAAATAGACCACAATTTATACACAGCTGATAAAACAAATTCCACAGACACAGGTGATAAAACTAATTACACACAAGTGAAAATTTAAAAAGAAACACAAAAAAAACAAAAAACTGTTTAGATCAAACATGACAAAATTCAATGCACATGGAAACGAATAAATATAAGAAATATATATATATATACAGTATATATATATATGGAAAAAACTCCAATATATCAAAACTAATAATGAAAGTAACATATATTGAAAAACTGGAAAGGCGCAGTGATAATCGGTACACGTATTTAGCTGCAAAAAAAGGACAGTACCACAAGAGCTGTCAGAGGGATAACAATAACTTATAAAAAAGACAGATATTTTGCGCTATCAATGGTAACGTGTGCCAATATATACTGTACATAAAGTACTTGCAAAAAGGGTTAAATAAATAAATAGAAGTATCGGCTAGGTAGTGACTTTACTGGATTATAGCAGAGAGCAAAAATAAAGAAAAAGGCATGAATAAGAACAAATGAATAACCTATGCTCAGTCATTGAGAAATTCATCCAAAAGTAGTCATCCAAGGATTAGGGGAAAAAACGGTCATTCGAGGGTTTTGGAGTACCCGCTTCAACCCTCGGATGACCGTTTTTTCCCCTAATCCTTGGATGACTACTTATTCATGCCTTTTTCTTTATTTTTGCTCTCTGCTATAATCCAGTATAGTCACTACCTAGCCGATACTTCTATTTATTTATTTAACCCTTTTTGCAAGTACTTTATGTATATATTGGCACACGTTACCATTGATAGCGCAAAATATCTGTCTTTTTAATAATGAAATAACAATTCTTTGCGTTGGTTCAATCCAGCAGGAGCACAGGTGTTCAAATAAAACATCCAAAAGGCTTCTCGATCCCGAAGCTGCTTACTGATATCTCCTCCTCTTTTATTCATTGTGGTATGGTAGATTTATCGATGACCTCCTCTTTATTTGGACAGGTGATATGTCACTGATGCCACCGTTTGTCCAATTTATTATTTCTAATCCATATAATATTCTGTTCACATCCAATTGTCACAAGAATTCTATTTCATTTTTAGATCTTCAATTGGTGGGCTCTGAGAATATTATTAGTACATCCACATTTCATAAACCCCTTTCTGGGAATAGTATCCTTCTTGCATCAAGCTCCCATCCTAAGCACACGGTGAAATCAATTTCTGTGGGTGAAATCACCCGTATAAAAAGAAATTGCAGTGATGATAATAAACTCGGGGGGGAAGTAAGGGAATGTCATCAGAAATTGAAAAGTAGGGGTTATCCCGTGTGGATGTTAAAGAGGGCAGACAATATTGTGAAACAAAAAAATCGTTCTGATCTTTTGATTAATGATCCATGTAGATCTGGTAACGATTGGACAAATAAACTGGTATTGTCTTTACAATTCAGTCCCCAATTTTCTGAGATTAATCCCTGAACGACCGCCGATACGCCTTTTAACGGCAGTCATTAAGGGTACTTAAACCACATCGCCGTTAATTAACGGCGCTGTGGAAAAAGTGAATAGCGCCCCCCAGAGGCGCATTTTCTCCGGGGTCTCGGCTACCGGGGGTAGCCGAGACCCCAGAGAACATGAATCGGGTCGGTTTTTACCGACCCGATGTTGCGGTCGCCGTTATTAACCCTATAACGGCGACCGCAACAAAAAAAAAAAATCTGATGTGCCATTTAATTTCTCTGTCCCCTGATGTCATCGGACATCAGGGGACAGAGAAAAAGGGTCCCCAGGACCCCCATGTAGCCCCCGATCCAGTCCATGTGGCCCCCGGGCCCTCCGTTGTCCCCCGGTGCCGGCACTGTTAAGAAAATGGCGGGCGCATGCTCAGTGCGCCCGCCGCTATGTGCCGCTGTGCTGGTGGGGGGATGGGCAAATATTCAATGGGGTCTCGGCTACCGGGGGTAGCCGAGACCCCAGAGAACATGATCCGGGTCGGTATTCACCGATCCCGGTGTTGCGATCGCGGCTATGCAAGCATAGCCGCGATCGCAAAAAAAAAAAAAATGATTTCTCTCCCCTCTGATGTGATCGCACATCAGAGGGGAGAAAATGAGGGTCCCCCGGTCCCCGATCGCCCCCCCGTATACTTACCGGTGTCCTCCGTCCTCCCGCAGGCCCCAGGATCCCGGAGTCTTCTTCCTGCAAAAAAAAAATGGCGGGCGCATGCGCAGTGCGCCCGCCGATCTGCTTGGCGGCAGATTCAAAAAAAGTTTCATTCATTCTCCAGAAAGTGCATTTTGATCACTGTGATAAACTATCACAGTGATCAAAATAAAAAAAAACAGTACATAACCCCCCCATTTATCACCCCCTTAGTTAGGGACATATAATAAAAAATAGAAATTATATTTATTTTCATTTTTCTGTTAGAGTTAGGGTTATAATTAGGGTTAGGGTTATAATTAGGGTTAGGGTTAGCATTAGGGTTAGGGTTAGCATTAGGGTTAGGGTTAGCATTAGGGTTAGGGTTATAATTAGCGTTAGGGTTAAGCTGGGTTCATACTGCGTCATGGCAGTCCGTTAGACGGACTGCGCTACACCGCGGTATAACGCGGTGTAACGCAGTCCGTTAACGCTGCCATTCACCCCCATTTGAGGGCGCATCGCGACGCATGCCATAAAGCGGCATGCGTTTGCGACGTGCCATCATTCAGTGACGGAGCCTCGGACGCGGGCTGCAGCGTCTGGGCTCCGTCACCGCTAGCGCAGATGAATCATCTGCTGATTCCTCTGCGCTAGCGGGTATAGCATAACGCGATCACGTTATGCTATACCGTTACCAGCCCGTCAACGCTATGTGTTGAACGGGCTGGTAAAACGCAAAATGAACCCAGCCTTAGGGTTAAGGTTATAATTAGGGTTAGAATTAGGGTTAGGGTTACAATTAGGGTTAGGGTTACAATTAGAGTTAGGGTTACAATTAGGGTTGGAATTAGGGTTGGGATTTAGGTTACGATTACGGTTGGGATTAGGGTTAGGGGTGTGTTGGGATTAGGGTTGGAGCTAGAATTGAGGGATTTCCACTATTTAGGCACATCAGGGGGTCTCCAAACACGACGTGGCGTTCAAAAAGTCAAATGGCGCTCCCTCCCTTCCGAGCCCTGCCGTGCGCCCAAATAGTGGTTTACCCCAACATATGGGGTATCAGCGTACTCAGGACAAATTGCACACCAATTTTGGGGTTCTAATTTCTCCGGTTACCCTTGGGAAAATAAAAAATAGCTGGCTAAAAAATCATTTTTGAGAAAAAAAAAGATTTTTCATTTTCACGGCTCTGCGTTTATAAATTTCTGTGAAACACTTGGTGGTTCAAAGTGCTCACCACCCATCTAGATAAGCTCCTTAAGGGGTCTAGTTTCCAAAATGGGGTCACTTGTGGGGGTTTCCACTGTTTAGACACATCAGGGGGTCTCCAAACACGACGTGGCTTTCAAAAAGTCAAATGGCGCTCCCTCCCTTCCGAGCCCTGCCGTGCGCCCAAACAGTGGTTTACCCCAACATATGGGGTATCAGCATACTCAGGACAAATTGCACACCAATTTTGGGGTTCTAATTTCTCCGGTTACCCTTGGCAAAATAAAAAATAGCTGGCTAAAAAAATAATTTTTGAGAAAAAAAATGATTTTTCATTTTCACGGCTCTGCGTTTATAAATTTCTGTGAAGCATTTGGGGGTTCAAAGTGCTCACCACACATCTAGATAAGCTCTTAAGGGGTCTAGTTTCCAAAATGGGGTCACTTGTGGGGGGTTTCCACTGTTTAGACACATCAGGGGGTCTCCAAACACGACGTGGCTTTCAAAAAGTCAAATGGCGCTCCCTCCCTTCCGAGCCCTGCCGTGCGCCCAAACAGTGGTTTACCCCAACATATGGGGTATCAGCGTACTCAGGACAAATTGCACACCAATTTTGGGGTTCTAATTTCTCCAGTTACCCTTGGGAAAATAAAAAATAGCTGGCTAAAAATATCATTTTTGAGAAAAAAAATGATTTTTCATTTTCACGGCTCTGCGTTTATAAATTTCTGTGAAGCACTTGGGGGTTCAAAGTGCTCACCACACATCTAGATAAGCTCCTTGGGGGGTCTAGTTTCCAAAATGGTGTCACTTGCAGGGGGTTTCTACTGTTTAGGTACATCAAGGCTCTGCAAACACAACATGACGCCTGCAGAACATTACATCAAAGTCTGCATTACAAAATGGCGCTCCTTCCCTTCCAAGCACTCCCATGCGCCCAAACAGTGGTTTCACCCCACATATGGGGTATCATCGTACACAGGAAAAATTGCACAACAACTTTTTGGGTCCAATTTCTCCTGTTACCCTTGGGAAAATAAAAAAAATAGCGGGCTAAAGAATAATTTTTGAGGAAAAAAATGATTTTTTATTTTCACGGCTCTACGTTTATTAATTTCTGTGAAGCACCTGGGGGTTCAAAGTGCTCACCACACATCTAGATAAGTTCCTTAAGGAGTCTAGTTTCCAAAATGCTGTGATTTGTGGGGGGTTTCGACTGTTTAGGCGTATCAGGGGCTCTCCAAACGCGACATGGCGACCAATTTCAATTCCAGCCAATTTTGGTTTGAAAAAGTCAAACGGCGCTCCTTCCCTTCCAAGCCCTGCCGTGCGCCCAAACAGTGGTCCCACCCCACATATGGGGTATCAGCGTACTCAGGACAAATTGGACAACAACTTTTTTGGTCTAATTTCTCCTGTTACCCTTGGAAAAAAAAAAAATTGGGGACTAAACGATCAGGTTTGTGGAAAAAATATGACTTTTTATTTTCATGCCCGGGAGTTATAAACTTCTGTGAAGCACTTGGGGGTTCAAAGTGCTCACCACACATCTATGTAAGTTCCTTAGGGGTTCTAGTTTCCAAAATGGTGTCACTTGTGGGGGGTTTCCACTGTTTAGACACATTAGGGCCTCTACAAAAGCGACATGGCGTCCAGCCAATTCTGAGTTGAAAAAGTCAAACGGCCTCCTTCCCTTCCAAGCTCTGCCATGCACCCAAACAGTGGTTTACCCCCACATATGGGGTATCAGCATGCTCAGGAGAAATTGCACAAAAACTTTTGGGGTCTTGTTACCCTTGGGAAAATAAAAATTGGGGTGAACAGATCGTTTTTGTGGAAAAAATATGATTTTTTATTTTCACGGCTCTATGTTATAAACTTCTGTGAAGCACTTGGAGGTTCAAAGTGCTCACCACAGATCTAGATAAGTTCCTTAGGGGGTCTAATTTCCAAAATGGGGTCACTTGTGGGGGGTTTCCACTGTTTAGACACATCAGGGCCTCTACAAACACGACATGACGTCCAGCCAATTCTGCGCTGAAAAAGTCAAACGGCGCTCCTTCCCTTCCAAGCTCTGCCATGCACCCAAACAGTGGTTTACCCCCACATATGGGGTATCAGCATGCTCAGGACAAATTGCACAAAAACTTTGGGGTCTTGTTACCCTTGGAAAAATAAAAATTGGGGTGAAAAGATTGTTTTTGTGGAAAAAATATGATTTTTTATTTTCACTGTTCTATGTTATTAACTTCTGTGAAGCACTTGGAGGTTCAAAGTGCTCACCACAATCTAGATAAGTTCCTTAGGGGGTCTAGTTTCCAAAATGGGGTCACTTGTGATGGGTTTCCACTGTTTAGACACATCAGGGCCTCTACAAACGCGACATGGCGTCCAGCCAATTCTGCGTTGAAAAAGTCAAATGTCGCTCCTTCCCTTGCGACCTCTGCCGTGCACCCAAAAAGTGGTTTACCCCCACATATGGGGTATCGGCTTATTCAGGAGAAATTGCACAACAAATTTTGTGGTTCATTTTTTCTTTTAACACTTGTGAAAATAAAAAAAATAGGTTCCGAAGTAAAGTTTTTGCAAAAAAAGTTAAATGTTAATTTTTTCCTTCCACATTGCTTCAGTTCCTGTGAAGCACGTAAAGGGTTAATAAACTTTTTGAATGTGGTTTTGAGCACCTTGAGGGGTGCAGTTTTTAGAATGGTGTCACTTTTGGGTATTCTCTATATATAGACCCCTCAAAGTGACTTCAAATGTGATGTGGTCCCTAAAAACAAAATGGTGTTGTAAAAATGAGAAATCGCTGGTCAAATTTTAACCCTTATAACTTTGTAAAAAAAAAAAAATTTTGGTCCCAAAATTGTGCTGATGTAAAGTAGACATGTGGGCAATGTTATTTATTAAGAAATTTGTGTGACATATCTCTCTGATTTAAGGGCATAAAAATTTAAAGTTTGAAAATTGTTAAATTTTCAAAATTTTCGCCATATTTCCGTTTTTTTCATAAATAAACACAAGTCGTATCAAAGAAATTTTACCAGTAACGTGAAGTACAATATGTCACGAAAAAACAATCTCAGAATCAGCGGGATTCGTTAAAGCGTTCCAGAGTTATAACCTCATAAAGTGACAGTGGTCAGAATTGTAAAAATTGGCCCGGTCATTAAGCTGCAAAATGGCTCTGTCACTAAGGGGTTAAAAATATTTTTAACAAATATTTACCAGTACTGGAGGAGGACAACACATTGGCTCAGATTTTGAAACCGGGTTGTGCTGTGGTTGCAAAGAGAGCGGTTGCTATAGGTAACATACTTTCCAACACCAATAAAACCCTGAATGACAGACATACGTGGCTCGATTGTAAAGGGTTTTTTAGGTGTGGTGAGAATCGCTGTAGAATGTGTAAATTTGTCTCAGTAACCAAAACTTTTCACAACTCAAGAAATTTTCATATAAAGCAATGTTTAAATTGCAACAGCGATCATGTTGTATATATTATTTTTTGATCGAGTTGTTCTTTGATGTATGTGGGTTGTAGTATTAGGAATTTAAAAAAGCGTATTTCTGAACATCTTACCGATATTTATAATAATTGTGATTCTTTGCGTGCTATGTCACAGGCATCCAGACATTTTATTAAGATTCATGGAAGGAATACTTCATCTTTCAATGTATTTGCTATAGAAAAAATTAATTTGAATAAAAGAGGAGGAGATGTCAGAAAGAAGCTTCGGGACCGAGAAGCCTTTTGGATGTTTTATTTGAACACCTGTGCTCCTGCTGGATTGAACCAACGCAAAGAATTGTTATTTCATTATTAGTGTTGATATATTGGAGTTTTTCCTTATATATATATATACGAGTATATTTCTTATATTTATTTGTTTCCATGTGCATTGAATTTTGTCATGTTTGATCTGAACAGTTTTTTTTTTTTGTGTTTCTTTTTAAATTTTCACTTGTGTGTAATTAGTTTTATCACCTGTGTCTGTGGAATTTGTTTTATCAGCTGTGTATAAATTGTGGTCTATTTCATTGCATAGCAGCTTTGACAATGAACACAGCATGTGTTCGAAACGCGTTGCTGCATGTACTGGGTGCCATATGTAATTTGGTACGTTTTTACCATTTTTGAATAAATTCAGTCTTTTAATCAGTTGGACTCACATCATCGTTTTTTCATGTGCACTCTGGTTTCTCCACCTGAGAGTCCGTGCAGAGGTCTACCACTGTGGTAAGCTGGCTCCTTCTGTTTTGTCTGTAGCTTAATGATGGTGTCTAAAAAGTTAATTTCAGTGCTGGAGTAGTTGAGTGTTAAGCTAATAGTGGGATGAAATTGATTAAACTGTTCGTGGAACGTCTTTGCTCAGACTCCGTCCAGATGATTAAAATATCATCAATGTAGTGGTAGGAGGCCCGAGGCCTGATGGGACATGAGGACAAAAAGTCGCTTTCAAGCTTGGCCATGAAAAGATTTGCATACTGTGGAGCCATTTTATTTCCCATAGCTGTGCCAGTCTCCTGTAGATAGATCTTTTTGTCAAATTCAAAGTAATTGTGGGTGAGGATGAATTTTGTGAGTTTAACCACAGAATCAGCATCATTCCTGCTGTTTTCCATGAAGACTTTGCAGGCATTTAATCTAGCCTGGTGTGAGATATTAGAGTACAAAGATTTCACATCCATGATGGCCAGGATGGTTCCTTCTGGTAGAGGACCTATTGCTGCTAGTTTATTCAGTATGTCCGTTGTTGTTAGGGTCTGCGGAATGCACCAAATATATGATGTGGAGAGGTGCGTTCGCAGCCCGGGGTCCACCGTGCAGGCGGAGCCTGCTGCTAGTAAAATGGCGCAAGAAGCGAACTCTGTTATCCCGCAGAGTCGCCAAAATAAACACTGTAACGCGCTGTGGCAAAATGTGTGAACTCTGTTAATCCACAGAGCCGCTAGGAGTGCCGCAGCGCTATATGGCGATGTGTGCGAACTCACTTAACACAACTGAGTCGCAAAATAAACACGCTAGGGCGCTGTCTAGCGTTGAAAGCGAACCCTGTTACATCACAGAGCCGCTGAGACAAACTTCTGTGTCCTGTCAGGCACCCAGGTACACAGTTAACTGCTAAGCGAACGTAGAACGTGATCATGCGCTAATGTCCTCGCGGGAGTCACCCGCAATCTATGGCGTCTGAACGCCAGGCCCTGAATACGGCAATCAAACTCCTCACCGGTTATGCCGGTAATCTAGGACATCTAGGACACCGACCCTGACCAGCTAGCATACCAAACTCCTCACCGATTAAGTCGGTATTCTAGGGGCTTCTTTCAGCCGGGCCCTAACCCACACACACGCATGACCACACTGGCGCAAAGCATATAAAGATTGACACTAGCGCATGGCGGCCCAGCCATGCCATCCTTTCATAGTAACAGCTACAGGACCTGCCAGAAACAAGGACCAATGAAACTGTTCCAGAACACCAGTAGTCACAGGACCTTCCTGGCGGACCAATAGGAGCTGCTGCAGTACCTGAGCATTTGACCCCTGATCTCCAATGAGAGATCTCACCCTGGGCATGCTCAGAAGGGGAAAACAAGGATTTTGTCCTAAAGACGTCTGCTCGCCGCTAACCAGTACTGGCCACAATAGCAGAGCCTGGAGATGCAGCAGTAATCCTTTGCACACTGCTAGACTGGGCGAGATGCTGGGACCGGCATCTAAGCTGAGCAGAGTCCACTGCGGCCGGAGACGAATGGGAGACCGCAGCCGGGATGGCTCGAGACTCCCCTTGTGCAGAAGCGGGAACTCGACCCCTAACATTACCCCCCCTCCTAGGGCCCCCCTTCTCTGGGCCTCGCTATGCTCAAAGGCAGCGATGAGCTGCGGAGCATGAACATGCTCGGCAGGCTCCCAGGACCTATCCTCAGGCCCATAACCCCTCCAATCCACCCAAAAAAATTTTTTGCCCCGTACCACCTTGCACCCTACAATGGCATTCATCTCGTAGTCGTCCGAAGACGAACCCGACGTCCCGGCAGATGACTCAGGCAACCGGGAGATGTCCACGGGTTTTAGGAGGGACACATGGAAGGTGTCGGAGATATCAAGGCGAGGCGGAAGGGCCAAACAGTAAACCACAGGGTTCACGTGCTCGAGAACCTTGAAGGGACCCAAATATCGGGGTGCCAACTTAGTGGATTCCACCCGTAGCCTGATGTTTCGGGCGGAGAGCCACACTAGGTCGCCTGTAGCAAATGTCAGAGCGGGACGCCGATGGGCATCGGCAGAAGACCTCATCCTTTCCTTGGAAGCCTGAATGGCATCCTGGGTGCGGTCCCATATGTCCCGTGCTTCCACAGCCCAGTCTGCAACCCTGGAGTCGGCGGAAGCCACGGGCATGGGCACCGGTACCCGCGGATGCTGTCCGTAATTTAAGAGGAATGGGGTCAGTCCAGTGGAGTCAGCCACAGCATTGTTTAGCGAGAACTCCGCCCACGGGAGCAAGGATGCCCAGTCATCCTGCCTGGCAGAGACAAAATGTCGCAAGTAGGTGACCAAGGTCTGGTTGGCCCTCTCTACCAACCCATTCGTCTCGGGATGATATGCAGAGGAGAGGTTCAACTCAATGCAGAATAGATGACCCAACTCTCTCCAGAACCGAGACGCAAATTGGGGACCTCGATCGCTGACAATCTTGTCTGGCAAACCGTGTAGATGGAAGATGTGTCTAATAAACAATGCTGCCAAGGCCCGTGCAGAAGGTAACCGTGGTAGCGGCACTAAGTGCACCATTTTGGAGAAGTGGTCGGTGATCACCCAAATGATAGTGCAACCCCTAGACTTGGGTAAGCCCACCACAAAGTCCATCCCAACCATCTCCCAGGGCCTGTCTGCCACCGGCAAAGGAAAAAGTAACCCAGCTGGCCGTTGTCGAGGGGACTTGTTCCTGGCGCAGGAGACACACGCCTGAACATACTCCCTGACGTCACGGACCATATGTGGCCACCAGTATGTCCTCGCCAATATCTCAGTTGTCCTCTTTGCCCCAAAGTGTCCACCCACCCTGAACGAGTGTGCCCAAGAAAGTACCTCCGGTCGCAAATTAGTGGGCACAAAAGTCTTGCCCGGAGGCACAGACTCTAGCGAAACCGGGGCTACAGTTCTCAGGCTTTCTTTCCGGGACAATAAGCCGAGGCTCCTCATCCTCCTCCTCTGATGACACTAAGGAGCGAGAGAGAGCGTTGGCCCGAACATTTTTCTCACCGGAGAGAAAATGGAGGGTGAAGTGGAACCGAGAGAAGAATAGGGACCATCTGGCCTGGCGAGAATTTAGCCGCTGAGCCGTTTGCAAATATACCAAGTTTTTGTGGTCGGTGAAGACTTGGAAGGGAAAACGAGCCCCCTCCAGAAGATGTCTCCACTCAGAGAAGGCCAGCTTCATAGCCAGCAACTTCCTGTCCCCAATGGAATAATTCCTCTCTGCTGGTGTAAAGGTCTTAGAAAAGAAGAAGCAGGGATGCTTCCGACCTTGAGCATCCTTTTGATAAAGTACTGCTCCAGCACCAACAGAAGAGGCGTCCACCTCTAAAATAAACGGCTTATCAACATCAGGGCGATGTAATATGGGAGCACTGGCAAAATGCGACTTGATGGAAGACAACGCCTTGGAGACCTCCTCAGACCACAACTTGGGATTTGCTCCCTTCTTGGTGAGGGCTACCAAGGGAGCTACCAAAGTCGAGAAATGGGGAATGAACTGGCGATAATAATTAATGAACCCCATAAAGCGCTGCACCGCTTTAAGAGAATGGGGTTCTTGCCAGTCCATTACAGCCTGTAGTTTGGCAGGATCCATAGCCAATCCCTGGGCAGAGATGATATAGCCCAGGAAAGGTAAGGACTCCTGCTCAAACACACATTTCCCCAGCTTGGCATAGAGGGAGTTTGCCCATAAGAGGTTGAAGACTTTGTTGACATCCCTCCGGTGAGAGTCTATATCTGGTGAAAAGATGAGAATATCATCCAGATAGACTACTACCACCCTTTTATAGTAACAGCTACAGGACCTGCCAGAAACAAGGACCAATGAAACTGTTCCAGAACACCAGTAGTCACAGGACCTTCCTGGCGGACCAATAGGAGCTGCTGCAGTAACTGAGCATGTGACCCCTGATCTCCAATGAGAGATCTCACCCTGGGCATGCTCAGAAGGGGAAAACAAGGACTTTGTCCTAAAGACGTCTGCTCGCCGCTAACCAGTACTGGCCACAATAGCAGAGCCTGGAGATGCAGCAGTAATCCTCTGCACACTGTTAGACTGGGTGAGACGCTGGGACCAACGTCTAAGCTGAGCAGAGTCCACTGCGGCCGAAGACGAATGGGAGACTGCAGCCGGGATGGCTCGAGATTCCCCTTGTGCAGAAGCGGGAACTCGACCCCTAACAGTTTTGTCCTGAATGTAGCTGGATGTATCCTTTACCAGGGGTTTAAGAATACCCTCTACTCATCCAGATACATGCTCAGTAAGGGTGCCCACACATGAAACAATCGGCCTCCCTGGATTTCCAGATTTGTGGATTTTGGGAAGCATGTAGAATGTCCCTGTTCTTCAACTTTCTGGTATTAGGTCATCAGCTCTTATGGATTTGTCAGGCAGACAAGATACCAACTTGCTTAGTTACTTGTAATAGTCCTGTGTAGGATCCGACTCCAATTCTTCCTCTTCTCCCACTCAGTCAAGAGTGGGAGAAGAGGGTTGCATTGACAAGCCAACACAATGGGCAGCACTTTGAACACACTTTATAAGTGGTCATAAACTTGTAAATAACTCATGAAAGAATAAAGTTACATTAAAACCAAGCACACCATTGTTTTTCTTGTTAAATTCTCAATAAGTTTGATGTGTCACATGACCCTCTTCCCTTTCAAAAAAATAAAGTTGTATTCAAAATGGCCAACTTCAAAATGGCCACCATGGTCACCACCCATCTTGAAAAGTTTTCCCCCTCCCATATACTAATGTGCTACAAACAGGAAGTTGATATCACCAACCATTCTCATTTTATTTAAGTGTATCCATATAAATGGCCCGCCCTGTATATATGCCGTAATTAGTCCTTAGAAGGACTGTTGATTAAGCTGGATTTGAGTCTTCTTTGATGTTAGACCTACACTACCTTCTAAACCCCCAAGTCTGACCCTATCTTGGCATCAGCTCTCCCTACACTCGCTAATTCCAGAGCACACAGAGCTGAGTATGGTGCCGCCCGGTCTCTTATACGCTTGATGACGCTGTGCGAGCAACCAATTATTGTAATACCACACCAAAGATGGCTGCGGCATTACAGTGTCTTGCAGACAATCCCTGCATGTTGATTGGTGCTCTAAAGGGCGCCAAAAATACAGGACGTGCACCAGTACTCCCGGCGAGAAAACACGGAAATGCTCGCTGCTCGCCGAGTACCACGAGTACAGTGATGCTCGGGCGAATAACAAGCATTACCGAGCATGTTCGCTCATCACTAATAATGAGTACAGCTCTAAGGACACTGTCTCAACCATAAAGTATGATGGGGAAACATCATACTTTGGTGGTGATTTTCTGCAAAGGAGACAGGAAGACTGCACCATATTGAAGGAGCATGGATGGGGTCATGCATAGCGAGATTTTGGCCACCAACCTACTTCCCTCAGTAAGAGCATTGAAGACAGGTCGTGGCTGGGTCTTCCATCATGGCAATCTTGTAGAAAACCTGGCACTCAAGTAAATGTTGTAAGCAGATAATTTTATTTTGTGCAGGAAATTGAAAAGCAAAGAAACATTTCGGTCCTACAAAGACCTTCATCAGTCACACAGATTAAAATGTGCACAGGGTTACAGGCAGAAACAAGCGCTCAGTATATGCAGCAAATGAGCGTTGTGCTGCAAATCCTGAGCGTTCGTTTTTGCCTGTAACTCTGTGCGCTCTGAAATCTGTCTGACTGATGAAAGTCTTTATAGGACTGAAATGTTTCTTTGTTTTTGGTTTGCCTGCACAAAATAAAATTATCTGCTTACAACATTTACCTGAGTGCCAAGTTTTCTACAAGATTTACAGTGGGTACGGAAAGTATTCAGATCCCTTTAAATTATTCACTCTTTGTTTCATTGCAGCCATTTGGTAAAATTCAAAAAGTTAATTTTTTTTCTCATTAATGTGCACTCTTCCTGCACCCCATCTTGACTGAAAAAACAGAAATGTAGAAATGTTTGCAAATTTATTAAAAGAAAAACTGAAATATCACATGGTCATAAGTATTCAGACCCTTTGCTCAGTTTTGAGTAGAAACACCCTTTTGAGCTAGTATAGCCATCAGTTTTCTTGGGAATGATTCAACAAGTTTTTCACACCTGGATTTGGGGATCCTCTGCCATTCTTCCTCGCAGATCCTCTACAGTTCCGTCAGGTTGGATGGTGAATGTTGGTGGAAAGCCAATTCAGGTCTCTCCAGAGATGCTCTGTTGGGTTTAGGTCAGGGCTCTGGCTGGTCCAGTCAAGAATGGTCACAGAGTTATTCTGAAGCTACTCCTTTGTTATTTTAGCTGTGTGCTTAGGGACATTGTCTTGTTGGAAGGTGAACCTTCGGCCAAGTCTGAGGTCCAGAGCATTCTGGAAGAGGTTTTCATCCAGGATATCTCTGTACTTGGCCGCATTCATGTTTCCTTCAATTGCAACCAGTCATCCTGTCCCTGCAGCTGAAAAACACCCAAATACCATGATGCTGCCACCACCATGTTTCACTGTTGGGATTTTATTGGGCAGGTGATGAGCAGTGCCTGAGTTTCTCAACACATACTGCTTAGAATTATCACCAAAAATTTCTATCTTCATCTCATCAGACCAGAGAATAATAATATTAATAATTTTATTTCTATAGCACCAACATATTCCGCAGCACTTTACATTATAGAGGGGACTTGTACATACATTAGACATTAAAGCATAACAATAAACACAGATCAAAACAGATACCAAGAGGAATGAGGGCCTTACTCGCAATCTTATAATCTATGAGGAAAAGGGGAGACACGGAAGGTAGATGGTAACAATTGCTTTCATTGTTTGGACCAGCCATAGAGTACGAATCGGGTGTTCCTGCAATGCTGCATGAACCAGTTAACAACTAAAGTATGTAACAGTACAGACACACAGGGCTATTAAGTGAATAAAGCATGTGAGAACATGATGCAAGGAACCTGATTACGGTAAAAATTTTTGCATGGGCCACACAGGAATAGTTAGGTTAATGCTTTGAGGCGGTAGGCCAGTCTGAACAAATGCGTTCTTAGGGCACGCTTAAAATCTTATTTCTCATAGTCTTGGAGTCCTTCATGTGTTTTTTAGCAAACTCTATGTGGGCTTTCATATGTCTGGCACTGAACAGAGGCTTCCGTTGGGCCACTCTGACATAAAGGCCCGACTGGTGGAGGGCTGCAGTGATAGTTGATTTTGTGGAACTTCCTACCATCTCCCTACTGCATTTGTGGAGCTTAGCCACAGCGATCTTGGGGTTCTACTCACTGAGGCTCTTCTCCCACGATTGCTCAGTTTGGATGGACGGCCAGGTCTAGGAAGACTTATGGTGGTCCCAAACTTCTTCCATTTAAGGATTATGGAGGCCACTGTGCTCTTAGAAACCTTGAGTACTGCAGCAATTCTTATGTAATCTTGGCCAGATCTTTTCCTTGCCAGAATTCTGTCTGAGCTCCTTGGCCAGTTCCTTTGACCTCATGATTCCCATGTACTGTGAGCTGTGTGGTCTTATATAAACAGGTGCGTGCCTTTACATATCAAGTACTATCAGATTAATTAAACACAGCTGAACTTCAATGAAGTAGAACCATCTCAAGGAGGATCACAAGGAAATGGTCAGCATGTGACTTAAATATGAGTGTCTGAGCAAAGGGTCTGAATACTTATGACCATGGGATATTTCAGTTTTTCTTTTTAATAAATTTGCAAAAAATTCTACATTTCTGGTTTTTATCAGTCAAGATGAGGTGCAGAGTGTACATTAATGAGAAAAAAATGAACTTTTTTGCATTTATCATATGGCTGCAATGAAACAAAGAGTGAAAAATGTAAAGGGGTCTGAATACTTCCAGTACCCACTGTATATGGTGCTCAGCTTAAATCCATATTTTAATCAGCATCTCAGTGATTACAAAAGCAATTTCCAACATTTTGACAACTCTGAGGCTCATAGAACATTTTTTTAACATCAAAGTAATGTTGATAATATAACTTTCATGACAAAATCTTTAGTTTTACTCAATTTATTTGATGCAAAAATGAATACACCCCACATGAAAAACTGCTACATTTAGTAATTTTTATGATCTCAATGATTTTTAAGAACACCACAGAGTGTTCTAGGCATGGAATGAACAATTTGGCAACTTGTTGCAACATCTATGTTTTTACATTTTTCAAGAATGGCTTCTATTAGAGCCTGGATGCTGAATGGAGAGTGCAGCTCAATTTGTCTGTTCAGAATTGCCCATAAGTGTTCAATTGGGTTCAGATCAGGAAACATACTTGGCCACTGAATCACTTTCACGCTGTTCTTCTTCACAAATGCAACAGATGTTGGTTTTGGATCAGTGCCATGTTTGAAAAGTGCACATCTACCAAGGGAGTGATGATAGCATCTTCTCTTTTAATATCGAGCATTACATCTGTGAATTAATGATAGCATCAATGACATGTAGCTCCTCAACATTACCGACACTCATGCTGCCCCACATAAGGAAAATGCCATATCATGTTTCACTGTAGGCACCACGTATTAAAAAAAATGCACATGTACCAAGGGCATGAAGTGATGACGTTACGCTCATGCCCAGACTGCTTGGTGTGAGCTTGGATTGTGGACCCACCGTGCCACGGTCCAGACTTACTATGGAGGGGCATGACTAAGCAGTATAGTTGAGCGAAACAGGTCGGTCAGATTCATAAGTCGCCGACTTTCGCCAAAGTCGGGTTTTGCCAAGCGAAACCCGACCATAGCATGAAGTCAGCCATGCGGTCGTCGACCCGAACGCCATAGTCGGTTTTCCCATAATGCTGGCAGGCGCCTTTTTTCAGCCAATGAACAAGGACGTACACTGTGGGCAACGAGATGACATGGGCAGCATCCACCACCATCTTAGAGAAGGGAATTGCAGTGATTGGCTTGCTTTGGGGGCATCATAGTGTCTAAAAAAGCCCTCACCACCGACCGCCATTTTACTTCAGCCGATCTTAACAGCAGGGAGAGGTTGCTGACGCTATTTATCAGTAGGGAGAGAGTAGGGCTGGAAAGAGAAGTTCTTATGTGCTTGTGCTGATAGCAATTGCGCTGTACAGTTAGTGTGCAGTGACTGGGGAGGATTTTCTTGTGTGCAGCAGCGCTGGTTATTCGGCTGCCTGCTAGCTGTATTGCTGTGTGTACACTGCTGTGCTGACTGCATTTTACACAGCACTAATACTTTTATTCTTTTATTCTGCACAGTAACCAAGTGTTAATTTTTTCCCACACTGTATAGAGCTGTACGCTCCTCACACACTACCTTGTACCGGCTGGTATCACGGACAAATACAAGCTGACTATCTGTGTGTGACTCCGGAAATATATACGGAGATTTCAATTTTCCCTACACTGTATACAGCTGTACGCTTCTGATACAGTACCCTTTTTCTGCTTTTTATATTCTGGTCTAATCCATACTGAGTGAGCGTCTGTGTGTGACTCCAGAAATATATACAGAGATTTCAATTTTCCCTACACTGTATACAGCTGTACGCTTCTGATAAAGTACCCTTTTTCTGCTTTTTATATTCTGGTCTAATCCATACTGAGTGAGCGTCTGTGTGTGACTCCGGAAATATAAACTGAGATTTACAATTTCCTCTACACTGTATACAGCTGTATGTTTCTGATACAGTACCGTTTTTCTGCTTTTTATATTCTGGTCTAACCCATACTGAGCCTGTGAGCGTCTGTGTGTGACTCCGGAAAAATATACAAGATTTAAATTATACCCTATACAATATACACCTGGTATCTTCTGATATAGTACCTTTTTTCTGCTTTTTGTATTCTGGTCAAATCCATACTGAGTGATCGTCTGTGTGTTACTCCGGAAATATATACGAGATTTAAATTTTACCCTATACTATATACACCTGGTATCTTCTGATATAGTACCTTCTTTCTGCTTTTTGTATTCTGGTCAAAACCATACTGAGTGATCGTCTGTGTGTGACTCCGGAAATATATACGAGATTTAAATTTTACCCTATACTATATACACCTGGTATCTTCTGATACAGTACCTTTTTTCTGCCTTTTTTATTACGGTCAAATCCATACTGAGAGAGCGTTTGTGTGTGACTCCGGAAATATATACGGGGATTTAAATTGTACCCTATACTATATACACCTGGTATCTTCTGATACAGTACATTTTTTTCTGCTTTTTGTATTCTGGTCAAATCCATACTGAGTGAGCGTCTGTGTGTGACTCTGGAAATATATACGGAGATTTAAATTTTACACTATAATATATACACCAGGTATCTTCTGATACAGTACCTTTTTTCTTCCTTTTTTATTACGGTCAAATCCATACTGTGTGAGCGTTTGTGTGTGACTCCGGAAATATATACGGAGATATAAAATTTCCCCTTCACCGTATACAGCTGTACGCTTCTGATGCAGTACCATATATATGCTGGTATTTTTGGTACATTTTCCCAAACATGAGAAAGTATGGTGGAAGAGGCCACGGATGTGGGCGGGGGGGGGCCAGCTGGTACTGTTGGTGGTGGTGGTGCATCTGCTGGAAGTGCCAAAAGCACAATAGCACCTAAGGCAGGAGGTGTTGAGCCTGCGTCATCGTCTGGCTCCAGAAGGCCTGGAAGGCTCCATTTTCTGGGAGCAGGTAAACCTCTTTTAAAGCCGGAGCATCAGGAACAGATTTTGGCTTACATTGCCGAAACAACCTCCAGCTCTATCGCCTCCTCTTCTGAAGTTTCAAAAAATGCAAGCACTGAGTCGTCAGTGCAGGCTCCTGGTCAGGAACAACACCTTTCCTTGTGTCCTTCTCCCCCGCCAAAAGTGAAGGATGCGACAGGCCACACTTCAGATTACTCCCTGGAGCTCTTTTCACATACCATGCCTGTGTTATCAAGTCAAATCCTGAATTCCCCAGTCCAAGATGAATCTGACATGGAGTGCACTGATGCACAGCCACTGCTATATGATTCTGCTGGTACATTCACCCAGAGCACTACATTGCCATCGCAGTCTACTGAGCCAGAATCTGACCCTGATGAAACTCAGGTGCCCCTTCCCGCATACTATACCACCTTACACGGTGACACAGAGGAAGGTGCAGATGAAATTGAAGAGGAGGTGATGGATGACCCAGTTGTTGACCCAGATTGGCATCCACTGGGGGAAGAGGGTGCCACTGGCAATAGCTTAGAAGAGGAGGAGGATCCGCAGCAGGCATCGACATTGCAGCTGCCGTTATCTGGCAGGCCCGTAGCAGTTCATAAACTTGTTAAAAAAACAAAAAGCGTTGCAGGACAGCTTGGCCAAACGGTCAAATTAGCATAGCATGCTAGCCCTGAAAATTTATCTCATAGTAGGAAGAGTGCAGTGTGGCACTTTTTTGACCAAAATCCTATTGATGAGGCAAAGGTTATCTGTAAAAAGTGCGGAAGGACCTTTAGCCGAGGGAAAAATCTCTGAAATTTGAATACCAGTTGCATGCATAGACATTTAAACACCATGCACTTGCAAGCGTGGATGGACTACAAAACCTCAGGTAGCACATGTGCACCTGCTCCGACTGAAGGTAGCCAGCAACGCTACATCTCTTCCCCCACTGTAAGCCCACCGTTTAGCACACCACCAGCAAGAAATGTTGATGTGTCGTCGCAAGGCCAAAGCAGTCAGGGAATCACAATGTTTTTGCAACCAAAGACTGAATCTAGGCCATCACCACCACCACCACCACCATCACCAACACCAACCCCCTCTCAGTCCGCCGTGTACACCGCTAGTTCCCCCATATGCAGCTCTCAAGTACAGCTCACCCTAGCAGACACTCTGAGTAGGACAAGAAAGTACTCATCCTCTCAACCGCGTACACTGGCTTTGAACGCCTACACTGCCAAACTGATCTCATTAGAGATGATGCCCTTTCGTTTGGTTGAAAGCGCAGCGTTCCGAGAGCTCATGACCTACGCTGTACCACGCTATGACCTACCCAGTCGGCACTTCTTTTCTAGAAAAGCCATCCCTGCCCTCCACCTGCATGTGAAAGACCGCATTGTCCACGCACTCAAACAATCAGTGAGTGGAAAGGTGCACCTCACAACAGATGCATGGGCTAGTAGGCATGGCCAGGGCCGTTACGTGTCCATCACTGCTCATTGAGTTAATGTGGTGGATGCAGGGTCCACAGGGGACAGTGGCGGTGGGACAGTGCTGCCTAGCCCACATTATAGGCAACAGTTGGCTGTAGGCGTTCGACCCTCCTCTTCCTCCTCCAGAAGCAAAAGTTTGTCGAAAGAGCGCAGTCGCACGAGTATTCCATCCACAGCTGCCAGTGTTGCACACGAGGTGTCCCACTATCAAACAGCTAGTGGTAAGCGTCAGCAGGCTGTTTTAAAGATGATGTCTTTGGGCGACAACAGACACACCACAGAGGTACTGGCCGACTACTTGCAGCGAGAAACTGAGTCATGGCTGGGCAGTCTACATCTTGAGCCAGGCAAGGTAGTCAGTGCTAACGCTGTAATTTTGTGGTGGCCATAGCCCTGGCAAAAGTCAGACACATACCTTGCCTGGCTCACACCTTGAACCTGGTGGTGCAGTGCTTCATAAATAATTATCCGGAGTTACCAGCCCTACTCCATAAGGTGCAAAGACTGTGCTCGCACATCCGTCACTCGCCCGTAGACTCTAGTTGTATGCAGAAGATGCAGCGATCGCTCCACCTTCCCAAGCTCCGCCTACTCATAGACGTTGCAAGAAGGTGGAACTCCACCATGCACTTGGTTGAGAGGCTGTGCGAACAGAGGCAGGCTGTAATGCATTTGTGGGAGGATACACGGGCAGGCAGTTTGAGGGCAGACATTGAGTTGTCGGGTGTGCAGTGGTCAAAGCTGAAAGACCTCTGTAAAGTCCTTCAGTGTTTTGAGGAATGCACATGAATGGTAAGCGCAGACGACGCCATCATAAGCATGAGCATCCCACTTATGCGTCTGCTCATGCAAACTTTGACGCACATTAAGAATCAGGAGTCAGCAGCGGAGGAAGAAGAGCAGGAGGAGGGAAGCCTTGATGACAGTCAGCCATTGTCTGCTTAGGGAACTGTCCTGGACGAGGTGGAGGAAGAAAAGGAAGAGGAGGAGGATGAGGGGGATGATTATTTTGGGGAGGAGGATGCTTATCAGGGGGCAAGAGAAAATGTTGGCTTGCCAAGATCAGTTACAGGGTTTGTGCATGACTGTAGAGATGTGGATTTGGCAGAAAGTGCTCCTCCACCCACCACTGGCAGTGCATCATTGACACCTGGAACATTGGACCACATGTGTGATTATTAGAGATGAGCGACTTTGCCTTTTTTAGGATCGAGTCGGGTTTCTTGAAACCCGACTTTCTCAAAAGTAGAGTCGAAGGAAGTCGGCTGACTAACGGAAATGGTCGGGTCGGAGTCGAAAATCCGACCCCAATACAAGTCAATGGGGAATAAAAGTCGGCAGGGAGTGGAGGACAGTAAACAAAACTACAGTGCTCATTTCAATCAATTCATCAATTCTTATTACTTAAGCTTGTCAACCTTAATTTACTTTATAATAATAGTAATGCATTGAAAACTTGGGGTTTTTTGGCTAAAGTTGTGGGGGGGCAGGGCTGACTCCAGGTTTTCGCGGGCCCCGGGTGAAAGAGTTTCAGTGGGCCCCTTTAACACATACTACAATTCATGATGCTTCAATACGGCACAGAAATATAGGTATAGTACAGTACATTGACAAATACTTCACTTCTTACATTACGTGACTGATATCTATTTTAAAATCTATAACAGCTCAAAAAACGGACAGTATATTCCTCCATACAGTATTATTGGCACCACATAGTGCTCCATACAGAATGGGCTCCATATAATGCTCCATACAGAATAGGCCCCATGTGTGCTCCATATGATGCTCCATATATAAAGGGTCCTATATGATGCCCCATAAATTATGAACACCATATGATGCTCCAGTATATGATGGGCTCATATATGATTCTCCAGTGTGTGATGAACCCCATAAAATGCTCCAAATATAATGGTCTCCATATATATAATGCTCCATACATAATGGTCTCCATGTGATGCTCCATATATAATGTGCCCCATATGATGCGCCATATATAATGGGCCCCATATGATGCTCCAGTATATGATGTGCCCCATGGAAGATGCTTCAGTGTATAATGGGCCCTTTCTATGATGCTCAAATGTATGATGGGCCCCATATATAATTCTCCAGTGTATAATGCTCCCCATATATTGCTCCAACCATTAAAAAAGATGAAATACCTCTCCTAGCTGGCCACTGCTCTACTCTGGACTCCTCAGTGTCGCCATCTTCCAGCTCTCTGCACTGTGACTGTTCAGGCAAAGGGCGCACAGACGTGAGGTCATCGCGCTCTCTGACCTGAATGTCACTGTCAGGAAACGCGGAAGACGTCACAGCGGTGGAGCCGGGAGAGGTAAGTATTGCAAATACTGGGGCCCTGAGCAAGCAGGGGGAGCACACTCATGGGCGCTGGGAACTGGCACAGGGCTCCTCATAGTACGCTGGTGTCTCTGACGGCGAGTGGGTCCCCCCACCTGCTCAGGACCCCGGCACTTGCCCGGGTGCGCCATGTGCTGACGCTGGCTCTGGGGGGGACAGCCCAGTTAGGGAGGTGGAAAAAGTGGCATATGTTGAGGTGTAGACTGGACGTTCAGCAGCTGCAAATGGAGGAATTGGAGAAGTCGAGGAAGAGGAGGACAAAGCGAGCCATTTTGCTGGCAACCTATGTATCATCAGGGGAAGGTGGTACAAAATCCTTTGAAACCCATGCATGGTTCATTTTTATGAAGGTGAGATCACCAACATTTTGGGTCGACAGCTGGGTCCTTCTTTCTGTCAGGATTGATCCCGCTGCACTGAAGACTCTTTCTGATAGCACATTACCAGCAGGGCAAGCGAGCTCCTGTAAGGCATATTGTGCCAATTCAGACAAGGTGTCCAGTTTACAGGCCCAGTAATCAAAGGGGAATGAACTGAGAGGGAGAATATCGATAGGGGAGGAGAGGTAATTTTGAACCATAGTTGACAACTGCTGTCTCCTGTCTGTTGCAATCGATTCAGTATTACCAGTCGTGTGAGTGTTACTCGAGAAATCAGACCACAACAAGGTCATGAAAGCCCTGTCTCCAAAGCCACTTTGGCTGTGTGCACCATGAACACCTCTTCCATTGGGCCCAGTACGGCTTGTTGTAGAACCTGCACTGCTGTTGTGTGCTGGGAATGCCTCTAACAAACGGTTTATGTTGTGAATGGGTTTGAGATGAGTTCTGAGCAGAGGCTCCCTCTGGTGGTTACAAGCGGTGCTAGTGAAGATTGTGAGGACTGGGAATCAGGTGTTACTGACTGGTCTTATATAAGGGAGTCATTTTCCCATCAGGGTTGCCAGTGATCAATTGTTCTGGTCTGAATCCTTCATTCCAGTTTCCCTTGTAGCCTGCTGTGTCGTTTCTGCATCTCCTGCTTACAGATAAGACTTTTGCTTCTTTTGTGTTTGTGCTATATTTTTGCATTTTGTACTGCACTTCTTTGGGGGCCTTCAAGGTCCCCTCTGGGGGCTTCTGCCCTCTCAGTTTAGTTCAGCCACTGAGTTTTGTTCTTTTGCTTTTTCCAGTTTTTTCAGTGGCTGCTGTTTTGATTTTGTTACACCAGAGAACTAATTTAGGTGGTAGAGGTCGTGTGATCTCAGGTGATTTTGAAATTAGTAGAGTTGGTGCTTTTCAGGGTTTTCTGGGATTGCAGTAAGTACCCTTCCTATCCTTTTCTATTTAGATAGTTTGGGCCCCAGCGTTTGCTCATACTATTTTCTTTCTGTGTCAGTATTTCCTCTTGTCTAACCGCCATTACATGTTTGGGGGCTTTCTATTATCTTTGGGGTTCTGCTCCGGGGCAGATAGCTTTCCTGTTTCTGTCTTTAGGTGTAGTTAGTTTCTCAGGCTGTGACGAGGCGTCTAGGACCAACGTAGGAACGCTCCACGGCTGCCTCTAGTTGTGGTGGTTAGTCAGGGTACTGCAATCTCATAGATTCCAACTGCTCTGGTGTATTGCCTTTTTGCCTGCTCTCCTCAGCTACCGAAACATAACAGTATCACCGGCCTAAAAAATTGAAAATTGTATGGTACTCACAGAAGGGAAAAATATTGTGAAAGAAAAAAGGTTGTCAGAGTTGTCAGAGATATTTTTCTGTTTGTTGCATTTTTTTTTTTTTTTCCTCCCTCTGTATCTCTGGGTGCTGGGGAGGATCTTTTCTCCCAATGGAGTTTGCACGGTTGTCTGGCCGTGTGGATCAGCTTGCCACTGAGGTTCAGAGTATTGCTGCATATCTTGCTAGGTTGCCTGCTGTGGAACCTAGGATCCCCATGCCAGATTTGTTTTTGGGGGATCGAGCTAAGTTTCAGAATTTCAAAAATAATTGTAAATTGTTTTTTGCCTTAAAATCTAAGTCCTCAGGAAACGCAGCGCAGCAGGTTCAAATTATCATCTCTCTCCTGCGCGGCGATCCTCAGGATTGGGCTTTTTCCCTGATACCTGGGGATCCTGTTTTGAGTGATGTTGATGCGTTTTTTCAGGCTTTGGGGTTATTGTACGATGAGCCTAATGTCACTGATCAAGCTGAAAAAACCTTGTTGGCATTAAATCAGGGGCTTGATGACGCTGAGTTATACTGTCAGAGATTCCGTAGGTGGGCAGTCCTGACCAAATGGAATGACGACGCTTTGGCGGCCCTTTTCCGGAAGGGTCTGTCAGATAATGTAAAGGATGTTATGGTGGGATTCCCTGTCCCCTCTGGTCTCAATGATTCTATGTCATTAGCGATTCAAATTGACAGACGTTTGCGTGAGCGGAGAAGTATGCGTGGAATGGTGTTGCCTTGTGAACCAGCTTCTGAACCCATGCAGTGTGATGGAGTGGTGTCTGGGGCACAGCGTCATGAGTTTCGAAAGCGCAATGGGTTATGTTTCTACTGTGGTGATGCCTCTCATGCTATTTCAGTCTGCCCTAAGCGGGGAAGACGTTTTGCACGCTCAGTTGTCTTGGGTAGTGTTCAGACTAAGTTTTTATTAACTGTCACTCTGATATGCTCTCTGTCCTCATTTTCTGCTCAGGCTTTCGTTGATTCTGGAGCAGCTATTAACCTGATTGATTATGATTTTGCTAAACGTTGTGGGTTTCCCTTGATACCCTACAGAAGTCTATTCCCCTACTGGGGATCGATTCTACCCCTTTGGCTGAGAATAAACCCCAGTTTTCTACTCAGGTGATAATGAGGGTTGAACCTGATCACCAGGAGTGCTGCAAATTTTTGGTTCTATATAATCTGCATGACATTATCGTGCTGGGTTTCCCTTGGTTACAGTCTCATAATCCTGTTTTGGATTGGAAATCTGTGTCTGTAACCAGTTGGGGCTGCCAATGTGTTAATACCAACACTCCTGTTTTTTCTGCCTCCCCCCAGGCTCAGGATGTTCCTGACTTTTTGTTTGATTTTTCTGATGTGTTTAGCGAAAGTAAATCTGCATCCTTGCCTCCCCATAGGAGCTATGACTGCGCTATTGAATTAGTGCCGGGTAGTAAATTCCCTAAAGGTCGCCTTTTTAACTTGTCTGTACCTGAACATGACGCTATGCGGTCTTATATCAAAGAATCATTGGAGAAGGGTCATATCAGACCATCCTCTTCACCCTTAGGTGCCGGTTTTTTCTTTGTGGCCAAAAAAGATGGTTCATTAAGGCCGTGTGTTGATTATCGTCTCTTGAACAATATTACTGTGAAATATCAATACCCGTTACCCTTGATTTCTGACCTGTTTTCCAGGGTGAAAAACGCTACTTGGTTTACCAAGCTTGACCTCAGGGGGGCGTATAACCTTATTCGCATTAAGCACGGGGATGAATGGAAGACGGCATTCAATACCCCTGAAGGGCATTTTGAGTACCTAGTGATGCCCTTTGGGCTCACTAATGCTCCTTCCGTCTTCCAGTCCTTCATGAATGACATTTTCAGGGATTTTGTGGATAAATTTCTGATTGTTTATTTGGATGATATCTTGATTTTTTCTAATGACTGGGACTCTCATGTGAAACATGTTCGAACTGTATTCCAGATTTTGAGAGAGAATGCTCTGTATGTGAAGGGATCAAAGTGTCTTTTTGGCGTACAGAGGATCTCATTTCTGGGATTCATTTTGTCCCCATCTGTTATTGAAATGGACCCGGTCAAGGTTCAGGCCATCTGTGATTGGGTCCAACCTACTTCATTAAAGACTCTTCAGAGATTTTTGGGTTTTGCCAATTTTTATCGTAAATTTATTGGTAATTTCTCGGTTATTGTTAAACCATTAACTGATTTGACCAGAAAGGGTTCTGATGTGGTGAATTGGCCTCCTGAGGCAGTCTCTGCATTTCAGGAACTTAAGCAGAGATTCACTTCTGCTCCTGTTCTACGGCAGCCTGATGTTTCTCTGCCATTTCAGGTGGAGGTTGATGCCTCTGAAATTGGGGCAGGTGCCGTTTTGTCCCAAAAAGATCCAGAGACCTCTAAAAGTAACCCTTGTGCCTTTTTCTCTCGAAAATTTTCTCCTACTGAACGTAATTATGACGTGGGTAATCGGGAGTTGTTGGCCATGAAGTGGGCTTTTGAAGAGTGGAGACATTGGCTGGAGGGAGCCAAACATCAGGTGGTGTGTCCTTACGGACCATAAGAATCTGGTCTATCTGGAATCTGCCAAGCGACTCAATCCTAGACAGGCCAGGTGGGCCTTGTTTTTCACACGTTTTAATTTTGTGGTTTCCTTTCTTCCTGGCACTAAGAATGTTAAGGCGGATGCCCTCTCGAGGAGTTTCCTTGCGGACTCTCCTGAGTTATCTGATCCTTCTGTTATTTTGAAAGAGGGTGTAGTTCTTTCCGCCATCTCGCCCAATTTAAGACTTGCTCTGGAGGGGTGTCAGGAGGATAGGCCCGAGCGCTGCCCTGTTGGAAAATTGTTTGTCCCGGACCAATGGAAAAAGAGTGTGATGTCTGAGATTCATTGTTCCGCATTGGCTGGGCATCCCGGAATTTTTGGTACCAGAGACTTGGTTAGTCGGTCCTTTTGGTGGCCTACCTTGTCTCGTGATGTCAGGGAATTTGTGCAGTCCTGCGGGACTTGCTCTCGCTCCAAGCCTTGCTCTCGCTCTAGTGGTTTGTTGATGCCATTGCCTGTGCCCAAGAGACCATGGACCCATATCTCTATGGATTTCATTTCCGATCTTCCTGTTTCTCAGAGAATGACCACCATCTGGGTAATTTGTGATAGATTTTCCAAAATGATACATCTTGTGCCATTACCTAAGTTGCCTTCCTCCTCTGAATTGGTGCCGTTGTTCCTTCAGCACGTGGTTCGTTTACACGGCATTCCTGAGAACATTGTGTCTGACAGAGGAGTCCAGTTTGTTTCCAGATTTTGGAGGACTTTTTGTTCTAAACTGGGTGTTCAATTGTCTTTCTCCTCGGCATTTCATCCTCAGACCAATGGTCAAACTGAGAGAACAAACCAGACATTGGAGACTTATCTAAGATGCTTTGTGTCTGCTGATCAGGATGACTGGGTCTCTTTTTTGCCTTTGGCTGAGTTTGCTCTTAATAATAGGGCTAGCTCTGCCACTTTGATGTCTCCGTTTTTCTGTAATTCTGGGTTTCACCCTCGATTTTCTTCAGGACAGACGGAGGCTTCTGTCTGTCCAGGTGTTGACTCTGTTGTGGAGCGTATGCAACAGATTTGGGACCAGGTAGTGGAGAGGTTGTCCCTCTCTCAGGAGAAGGCCCAGCGGTTTGCTAACCGGCATAGGACTGATGGTCCTCGGTTTAAAGTGGGGGACTTGGTCTGGTTGTCCTCAAAGAATATTCCTATGAGAGTAGCATCTCCTAAATTTAAGCCTAGGTTCATTGGACCTTATAAGATCATGGAGATTATTAATCCTGTTTCTTTTCGTTTGCTTCTTCCAGGGACATTTAAGATCCATAACGTGTTCCACAAGTCCTTGTTGAAGAGGTTTGTTGAGCCAGTGGTTCCTGCTGCTGTGCCTCCTGACCCTGTTTTGGTTGAGGGCAATCTGGAGTATGTGGTTGAGAAAATATTGGATTCTCGTTTTTCTAGACGGAAACTCCAGTATTTGGTTAAATGGAGAGGTTATGGTCAGGAAGACAATTCTTGGGTGTTTGCTTCGGACATCCATGCTAGGAGACTTATCCGTGCGTATCATAGAACTCATCCTGACCGACCTGGTTGCTCAAATGAGGGTTCGGTGACCCCTCCTCAAGGGGGGGGTACTGTTGTGAATGGGTTTGAGATGAGTTCTGAGCAGAGGCTCCCTCTGGTGGTTACAAGCGGTGCTAGTGAAGATTGTGAGGACTGGGAATCAGGTGTTACTGACTGGTCTTATATAAGGGAGTCATTTTCCCATCAGGGTTGCCGGTGATCAATTGTTCTGGTCTGAATCCTTCATTCCAGTTTCCCTTGTAGCCTGCTGTGTCGTTTCTGATCTCCTGCTTACAGATAAGACTTTTGCTTCTTTTGTGTTTGTGCTATATTTTTGCATTTTGTACTGCACTTCTTTGGGGGCCTTCAGGGTCCCCTCTGGAGGCTTCTGCCCTCTCAGTTTAGTTCAGCCACTGAGTTTTGTTCTTTTGCTTTTTCCAGTTTTTTCAGTGGCTGCTGTTTTGATTTTGTTACACCAGAGAACTAATTTAGGTGGTAGAGGTCGTGTGATCTCAGGTGATTTTGAAATTAGTAGAGTTGGTGCTTTTCAGGGTTTTCTGGGATTGCAGTAAGTACCCTTCCTATCCTTTTCTATTTAGATAGTTTGGGCCCCAGCGTTTGCTCATACTATTTTCTTTCTGTGTCAGTATTTCCTCTTGTCTAACCGCCATTACATGTTTGGGGGCTTTCTATTATCTTTGGGGTTCTGCTCCGGGGCAGATAGCTTTCCTGTTTCTGTCTTTAGGTGTAGTTAGTTTCTCAGGCTGTGACGAGGCGTCTAGGACCAACGTAGGAACGCTCCACGGCTGCCTCTAGTTGTGGTGGTTAGTCAGGGTACTGCAATCTCATAGATTCCAACTGCTCTGGTGTATTGCCTTTTTGCCTGCTCTCCTCAGCTACCGAAACATAACAGGTTTACCAGAGTTGCTTGTTTGTTCGCCAATATTAGCTCTAGGTTCTCCTGTGGCCTGATGTTCTGTAATTTGCCTTTATAGTGTGGATCGAGGATGCTGGCCAACCAGTAGTCGTCATATTTCATCATTTTGGCAATGCGGGGGTCACCTTTTAGGATCCGCAAGACATAATCACACATGTGGGCCAATGTTCCTGGTGTCAATGATGCACTGCCAGTGGTGGGTGGAGGAGCACTTTCTGCCAAATCCACATCACTCCAGTCACGCACAAACCCTTTACCTGACCTTGGCAAGTCAACATTTTCTCTTGCCCCCTGAGAAGCATCCTCCTCCCCAAAATAATCATCCCCCTCATCCTCCTCCTCCTCTTCCTCTTCTTCCTCCACCTCGTCCAGGACAGTACCCTGAGCAGACAATGCCTGACTGTCATGAAGGCGTCCCTCCTCCTCCTCCGCTGCAGACGCCTGATCCTTAATGTGCGTCAAAGTTTGCATGAGCAAACGCATAAGTGGGATGCTCATGCTTATGATGGCGTCGTCTGCGCTTACCAGCCGTGTGCATTCCTCAAAACACTGAAGGACTTTACAGAGGTCTTTCAGCTTTGACCACTGCACACCCGACAACTCCATGTCCGCCCTCAAACTGCCAGCCTGTTTATCCTCCCACAAATGCATTACAGCCTGCCTCTGTTCCCACAGCCTCTCAGCCAAGTGCATGGTGGAGTTCCACCTTCTTGCAACGTCTACTATTAGGCGGTGCTTGGGGAAGTGGAGCGATCGCTGCAGCCTCTGCATACGACTGGAGTCTACGGGCAAGCGACGAATGTGCGAGCCCAGTCTATGCACCTTATGGAGCAGGGCTGGTAACTCCGGATAATTATTTATGAAGCACTGCACCACCAGGTTCAAGGTGTGAGCCAGGCAAGGTATGTGTCTGACTTTTGCCAGGGCTATGGCTGCCACAAAATTACAGCCGTTATCACTGACTACCTTGCCTGGCTCAAGATGTAGACTGCCCAGCCATGACTCAGTTTCTCGCTGCAAGTAGTCGGCCAGTACCTCCGCGATGTGTCTGTTGTCGCCCAAAGATATCATCTTTAAAACAGCCTGCTGAAGCTAACCACTAGCTGATCGATAGTGGGACACCTCGTGTGCAACACTGGCAGCTGCAGATGGAGTGCTCATGCGACTGCGCTCTGTCGATGAGCTTTTGCTTCTGCAGGAGGAGGATGGTTGAGGCTTTCAACCAAGCGGAAGGGCATCAGCTCTAATGAGATCAATTTGGCAATGTAGGCATTCAAAGCCAGTGAGGTTTTGTAATCCGTCAACGCTTGCAAGTGCATGGTGTTTAAATGTCTAAGCTTGCAACTGGTATTCAATTTTCGGAGAATTTTCCCTCGGCTAAAGGTCCTTCCGCACTTCTTACAGATAACCTTTGCCTCATCAATTGGATTTTGGTCAAAAAAGTGCCACACTGCACTCTTCCTACTATGGGATAAATTTTCAGGGCTTGCACGCTGTGCCAATTTGATCATCTGGACAAGCTGTCCTGCAACTCTTTTTGTTTTTTTAACACCCTCTTCCACCAATGGATGCCAATCCGGGTCAACAACTGGGCCATCCATCACCTCCTCTTCAATTTCATCTGCACCTTCCTCTGTGTCACCGTGTAAGGCAGTATCGTATGCAGGAAGGGGTACCTGAGTTTCATCAGGGTCAGAATCTGTCTCAGTAGACTGCAAGGGCAATGCAGTACTTTGGGTTAATGTACCAGCAGAATCATATAGCACTGGCTGTGCATGAGTGCACTCCATGTCATATTCATTTTGGACTGGGGAATTCAGGATTTGACTTGATAACCCAGGCATGGTATGTGAAAAGAGCTCCATGGAGTAATCTGAAGTGTGGCCAGCCGCATCCTTCACTTTTGGTGGGGGTGAAGAACACAAGATAAGGTGTTCCTGACCAGGAGCCTGCACTGACGACTCAGTGCTTGCATTTATTGAAACTTCAGAAGAGGAGGCGATAGAGCTGGAGGCTTTTTCGGCAATGTAAGCCAAAACCTGTTCCTGATGGTCCGGCTGTAAAAGCGGTTTACCTGCTCCATGAAAAGGGTGCCTTCCAGGCCTTCTGGAGCCAGACGAGGACGCAGGCTCAACATCTCCTGCCTTAGATGCTATTGTGCTTTTGGCACTACCAGCAGATGCACCACCACCACCATCATTCCCAGCTGGCCCCTCCCACGCCCACGTCCGCAGCCTCTTCCACCATACTTCCTCATGTTTGGGAAAATGTACCAAAAATATCAGCCGATATATGGTACTGTATGAGTAGCATACAGCTGTATATGGCATAGGGGAAACTTTAAATCTCCCAATATATATTTCTGGAGTCACACACAGACGCTCTCTCAGTATGGATTTGACCATAATACAAAGAGCAGATATACGGTACTGTATCAGAAGCGGACAGTTGTATACGGTTTTGGGGAAAATTTAATCTCTGTATATATTTCCGGAGTCACACACAGACGCTCACTCAGTATGGATTTGACCGTAATACAAAAAGCAGATATACGGTACTATTTCAGAAGCGTACAGCTGTATGCGGTGTAGTGTAAACTTGCAATCTCCGTATATATTTCCGGAAAATGTACCAAAAATACCAGCAGATATATGGTA